>JBAMDO010000067.1:0-269683 GCA_037074765.1 Mansonella perstans
TAATGCACAAAAGATTATCAGTCCCGAAGTGCTTGAAGTGCTTAATAATGTACAAAAGATTAGATTATCCTGATCATTCGATCAGTCCCGAAGTGTTTGAAGTGCTCAATAATGTACAAGAGATCAGAACATCCTGACCATTCGATCAGTCCCGAAGTGCTTGAAGTGCTTAATAATGTACAAAAGATTAGATTATCCTGATCATTCGATCAGTCACGAAGTGCTTGAAGTGCTTAATAATGTACAAAGGATAAGATCATCCTGATCATTCGATCAGTCCCGAAGTGCTTGAAGTGCTTAATAATGTACAAAGGATAAGATCATCCTGATCATTCGATCAGTCCCGAAGTGCTTGAAGTGCTTAATAATGTACAAAAGATTAGATTATCCTGATCATTCGATCAGTCACGAAGTGCTTGAAGTGCTTAATAATGTACAAAGGATAAGATCATCCTGATCATTCGATCAGTCCCGAAGTGCTTGAAGTGCTTAATAATGTACAAAGGATAAGATCATCCTGATCATTCGATCAGTCCCGAAGTGCTTGAAGTGCTTAATAATGTACAAAAGATTAGATCATCCTGATCATTCGATCAGTCACGAAGTTTTAATAATGCACAAAAGATCACCCTGATTATTCGATTAGTCTCGAAATATTTAATAATGTACAAAAGATCAAAACATCCTGATTACTCAATCATTCCCTGTCTGAACAACAGAAATAGTTATAAAGATTCTCCCGTTCAAAGCTCAAATCCTGACAGCCGCATATTTTCGAGAATCTTTGTAAATTTGAAACTGTTGAAATCGAAAAGGAGAAAAACTTCAAGAAAAAGAAAGACTTACTTCAGCCATCTCTAATCGAAACTGAGCAGTAGCTACCGCAGCTTTCGCTGTTGCAAAAGTATCTTTGCTTTTCTCATGCACTAGTGACTTCCCGATATTTACAGATAATGATTTGAGGCGGCCAATGTGGCTCACTCGAGATTTCAAGTAATTTATTCGATTAGTACGCCATCTTTGAAGTTCCACATCGGCAAAATCTAATTTTTCCAAATTTATTTGTTGATCCTGCCGGCAATCCCTGTCGCAATTCCCTGCAGCATTTCTATCACGTTTTCCACGTTTAGCCACCGTAAATCGTTTTGATTTCATATGCCTTCCACAGAAGACGGCCTACAACCAGGGTATGGGTATGATATCCGGAGTGAAGCAATTCATCCTTTATCATCATCAACATTCTGATATCACATTGTCATCTCCCTGCGCGTAAAGTCAGCAAATATCACATGCATGGAATGGTCACTACTCACACTGCTAATTAGTAACCAGCTAATTAATAATCAGAACAGTTCGAAACGAGAAAACTCTTTTTTACATCAAATTTCATTTTTTCTTAAAACTTCCATAACACAACTCTCTTCCATTTTTGAAATAGATTATGTTCTGGAAAAAGTGCTGGAAAAAGAACCGATAAGGCAATCTCAAAGATATTTCAGATATCACTGGATAGTAAATCTCAGAGATATCTCAGATATTATTTGACAAAAAATCTTAGTCATATTCAATCCAACGATATTTTACCAGTAGTATTTAGATGATTCCATGCTAGAAAAAAATTTCTCAAACTATTTCCAGAAAAACATTTCAAAAATAGAGTGATCAGAGTGAATAACTTTGACGTCTTTTTGCTCGACATGTTTTCGCGGACACTTTCCGGAAAGAAAATGTTGTTTCTGGAAAGACATTGATGACGAGAATTTCTGGAAGGAAACTGATGAAGAAGGTAGTAAGTTCCTGAAAGGAAACTGATGAAGCACTGCCCTTCAATACACCAGAATCATTGCATTCGAACTAAAGATTTCCTCAGTAAACGATTATTCATCTCTCTCTACTGCGTCTTTCGGATTTTAAAATTGAAATTGCTTTAATCGTAGTTATTTTGATTCAGGAAGGAATATGTCAACTCTATCGTTGATATGGTGGACGAAGCGAAAAATGCCATGTGGAGTTGCTGACCACCTAGCAGAGATGACCAAATCAGTTTAGAAATCACGAATGCAATCTCAAACTATATATACTTTTATGGCATCAAATATTCATCAGTTGAATGCTGCTTTCTGCAGGATGTCAGCAATATCACAGGCATTGTATTATCCTTACTGTCCCAAACTATGTCACTCATTTGTTAACTTCTATCCACACAACAATCATTTACGGAAAATTCATTATTTCTAGCTAAAAGCAAATTGACCTGTTTGTTTGCATTACCTAACTTGGCTGTTTCTCATATTTCTCCACCAGTAGTATTCTATTTCTCATATCTCTCCTCCAATAGCATTTTTATTGCTACATAAATCAGCCCTTACTTTACTTTTACCTAGCAACTTCTTCACTTCCCACCTATATTAGCTACCCAAAACATGCGTGTTCTCCACGTACGAATATCGCGGAACTATCGCGGCCTCACTTTTAATCCACGTCATTCATCTATCCACTGGCTGTACAACAAAACTAGAAATTAATTAATTTAAAAAGCACCAAACTTTTTTAATGACAGTGTCCATTCGAACGGATCCAATAGATTTAGGAGCACCACCACCACATCGTTTTCTTCGTCCACCAGAACAGACAGACAGACAGACACACACACACAGACAGACATACACTCACATACATGACAATATCTTCGAACGTTGTGTCCAATGAACAATGAATGATGATTTCAAGATTACTTTCCTCATCTATATGCCCGACGACCGACCAACCGAGAGACCGAGAGACATACACACACACATACATATACATACATACACATACACACACATACACACACATACACACACATACACACATACACACACATACATACACATACACACACATACACACACATACACACACCATACACACACACCTACGGACGACAGACTGGTAAATTGAAAGATGCGGAAGATAGAGGGAAGGTGCAATAATAGAATAAGGTGTGAAAGCAAGGCGAGGAAGCAAGTGTTTCGGGGAGAGTTAGAGCGGTGTGATTAATAACGGCGAGGTGGCCTGTTTGCCTGGCTTTGAGCGCCGCAGTGGAAATTCACCCTGTTGCACTACAGAATGATTCCTCGGATACACAGCGGATAGGTCGGGGGTTGGGTGTCACGAGAAGGCGGTCTCTCAATCCCAAAGACGAAGTTTTGGATAATTCGAGAAATACTGCTACCGAGATCTTTCTGATAACCCGCAGTACGCGAGTTCTCAATGTCTTGCTGTTTTGATCATTTGCGTGTTGTTTGGGAACTCCCAGTGCACCATGGGTTCTCGAAACGGCCACGTGGTCCCGCTATACATTTCTTTGTACCTGTCGTAGAGCAGGGTTAACTGGAGAACTGTCATCCTTAACAGTTGTCACAATTGTCACCTCTGACTTTAGGCAGTTATCCCTATCAATTTACCTCGGACTTTAGGCATCATCCCGATCAATTCATCTCGAACTTTAGGCAGTCATCCCGATGTAGGTGTGCTCAATTCCTTCTTGTAATATCTTTGAGGTTAATGTAAGTGCTACTCCATCAAGTAACTCGACGTGTCAGATATTCAGCCTGAAATATCCCAGCACATTTCTCTCAATCTTCCTGAGGTATCCTTGTACATTTCTCTCAATCTTCCTGAGATATCCCTGTACATTTTTCTCAGTCTTTGCTTCCGTGATGAATCTGCTTACTGAGCACTATGAGTAAGGAATGTCTACTACAAGGTTTGTTCGACTGGCTGTTGTCGTTAGTGTCCTCATGATCTGAACGATTGTCAACTTGGAGTGTCACCTTCCCATTCGATGTTTTGCTGTCTGCTAATTATCACATGTGTATTTATGCATATTTGAATGCACAGCAACGGCAGTAAATGACGAAGTCATGGCATCATGGTGCCAAAGGTCATCTGGAATGTAAGCACTCTTTGTTTCTCTGAGTATGTGATGACTGAGAATGAAAATGACAAGTCGTCTGTGTAGTAATATGAGTGGCAAGTAACTGAATAATAGCAATACGTTATGCAACAGAAACTGACCAGAAGTGTTCATCTTTCAAGTGACATCTTTTGTTTTACAGACTATCTAAGGTCTGGTGTCAAATCCGGTGTCACTTCTTCTGGTATCACTTCTTTTTTCAGGTTTTCCAACTTTTTTCTTTTACAGTTCGAAACCTTGCACAAGTAAATAGGAAATGGTTGGACTGTCCGATTGATGATACTAGTCCTATTGTCACATTATACTTTTGTACTTGTCAACCATGTTTATATTGTTTCAAGCGTTCTTATAAATGAATAACATTTTTGAAGGAAAAATTATTTCGTATTTATATGTGATGATATTTGCAGAAATGGATAAATTTGTGGCTCTAAGGGATGTATTTTTTGAAGACGATGAAAGCAATGTCTATAATGATAACTTACTATTGATGATAGTACGAGTTTTCTGGATGATGATATGATGTTAGAAATGGATGAAAGCTGCATAAACTTAGATTGATGATTAATTCAACGTTAGCAAGTAATTATGATGGTGCTAATGTAGCACGTTTAAACGTTCATTTCTTGTAAGTGGAATTGTCATAGTGTCATCAGTTATTTTTTTAAATTTGGTTTTTCAGTGTGATTCATAATTTCATGTAACTGTTTCATGTATTCATAATTTTCATGTTTTTTTTTTTTTTTTTTTTTTTTTCATAATTTTCATGTTTCATGTATTCATAATTTCATCAATTCATTCTGTTTTTGTTTTTCGAATAAATGGAAAAGAAATGAAAAATTTCCTCAAATTCTCTTCCCTTAATCTATTTATTTAGAATTCGATTTTCAAGCATTTTTCTTCATTGTGGAAGTTTTGTAGTCAAGCAGAAATATTAGTATATTTGATCAATGTGCTTTATATTGCATAATTTGTGTTTGCTAATTATATTTTAAATAATTAGCAACTGAACTCAAGTTTAACTGTGATTCATCAACCTGTAAAAACGTTTCCCCCAAATTTATCACATGATTTGGAATCTGAAGAAATTTCATCTTTGAAAAGCAAAAGGGCAATTAAAAGTTTAAAAATTCCGTCTAATTTTTTTCAAAAAAGAAATGATTTAGAAAATTAGTAATTCAAAACATTCAATTAGTAACCTTATGTCCGAAGTAAAACAATAAATATAAAAAATAAAATAAAATTATAAAGAAAATTGACAACATAACCTGCGTGAAGTGAATAAAATTGATGTTAGTGCAAGGACAGAAAGACGAAGTTTGGATAGTGATGTTGCGCAGAACATATCTCTTCATCAGATGCATGGATAGAATTCTATTGCGCACCTGAAATATAAAGCAAATATCAAGCGGGAAATAATATGTTAATATTTGAGAGGAGCAAATTCTTGCATTTAAAAAAAAAATCACCTGGAATTCGCAGTTCTATTATTCATTATAACCTTTGTGGCTTTGGGGTATCATCCCGAAGAATGGAGCTCTATCGTGGCTGTGATTTCTTCATCGGAGCGAACGTGCGGCATATTAATGAAATGGCTGTATTGCTAGCAAAAGCCTGAAACAGTTATATTGTATCTAAAATTGTTAAGGCAAGATAAATTTAAAAAATCCCTTCAAAAAACTGACATTTCTAATATCTTTTCAAACTACCAACATTTTTTTCAGTGGAATATGACGAGATTCTATTATAAATATATCGTTCGGTAAAAAATTCTTTTCTTTTTTTTGTAAGCAAATCCGTGAGAAAAAAGATTTGCATAAATGAAAAAAAAGATTATATTAACTCGTACGTTTGCAATGATTTACTAAATAAACCAGACCGATGGAAAAAGTAAGATTTGTTCATTAATTCATATATCAATTTCGAAAAAAAACTTCCAAATCACTAATAAAAAGCATTGCTTTAAGCAGAATATGTGGAGAGATTATTTACAAAAGAAGTGCAAAACAGTGATATTATTATAAGTGATCAATGACAATATTGATAATGAAGCAGAAATCGATCTGTTCAGTTAAAAATTACTTATAAAAATTAAAAAATTTAGAAGAAAAAGAAATTCCGGATCATCGCAAGCAACAAGGAATGAAGAAGTCCAGCTTCACCACCGCAAATCGCTAACTGGCCACTTTTGGTAAACTGAACTTTTTGACTGATTTTACGTCATTTCAATTTCTTCATAAGCATAACTGCAGATTAGTTGTTTTTTGCAGTGTTTCTAAATGGACAACCTATAAATCATTAATTCGAAAAGTATTTCATTTTTCTACAAAATTTGAGTAAAGCTATATTTGCAATTGAACGGCTATGTAAAAGCCTTTTTTGTTCATTTTAAAGTAATATAACAAGCAAAATAAATATTGGACTCATTTCGTTTCAATGTATCATGTTTCGTTGTAACACATTTTTAGTCTTACTTTTATGGTTCAATGGATATAAAAGTAACTTTTGGAATTTAAGTAATTTTCCCTGTTTAAATTTAAGCATTCTTCTTGAATAGACCTGAAAATTTAAGAAAATGATGATTAGTCCAATTAATATTTGGATAAATATTACTTGGATAATTCGTATGTTAGTTAGTTAGTTTGTTTGTTTGTTTTCAGTGATCTTGATCAAATAAAACTTGAGATAATTTTGTGGTTATAATTCTTTTTTTCACGAAATGATAGTAAATTTCTAATGTGCTTTAATGCCAGTAACTTCGATAATGAAAATATCCATTACAAATTAAATCTAGACATCGAGAAGTCAAATCTGTACAGTGAAATCATTTTAACTACAGTTTACGATCATCTAAACAAATCGCGGTGTGTTGTATATCATCAGTGAATCTTGAAGCTACGAAGAATGGAAAGGCAATGAACTTTTCATAGAAGATATAATGTGGCTTTCATAAAATTAAAACAAAGAAACGCTAAGATATCATAAATGAATTTAGATATATGTATCATTTAGATATATACAAGAATTTAGAGATAAATGAATTTAGGTAAACAAGTTCAAATTCAAGTCTTAACTATATCTGAGTATAAATCGTAAATTAAGCTAATTTAAGAATAAGTCTCATAATATGTTTCGGTTTAAGTAAATTATTAGCAAATGTTTAAAGCAAATTTTAGAGTGTCTCATATTTAGTGTGCAATGAGGTCATTTCAGGTTTCATTGCTTGACCGTTTTCGCATAAGAATGATCGAAATTTCAGTTAGCACTAATTAGAAAAACGAACAATTATTGGATGATAATTGCTAACTCAGGAAAAGTCATTAAAATTTTTTTGAAATTTCACAAATTTTTTTTACAGAGCACACTGTTCAAATACACCAATATTTCTGCTTATCCATGGAATTTCCACAATGAAAAAAAAAATTTGAAATTTGAATTCTTAAGGAAAAAGAATTTGTTGAAAAGTTCCTTTCAAAAAAAAAAAAAAAAAACAGTCATAGATGATTTAGAATGTAAATTATATTGAATAAGAATTCTTCTCACTATTAAATTGCACTGGTTGTAAATTTTACTTTGTTAATTGACTGTTAATTAATGATTCACAACCGATCTCACTTTCTCAAATAACGGAGTAATAAAGAAGGAATATTGACATTTATTGACTAAATCAATTCATATTTTATAAATTGTTCTACTTTTTACTAAATAACAAAAAGGTTCGGAAAAAGTGATCGTACAGCTAATTTTATTCTCTTACATTACTAATTCTGACTACACTGCTTTCTTTTACTGCACTCAATACTAGAATGAAATCATCCAATAATCGAATAAATGAATTCCTGAAAAAGCTCTGGGATACAGAATAAACAAATCAGTATAACTGTGTTATAACGAAACGTGATACATTGGAACGGAATGAGTCCAGAACTTGTTTAACTTAGCATACTAGTTTTATTAAGAAAATGAAATGAATGAACAAAAAAGCATGCACATAGCCATTTCAACTGCAAGTATTTTATTGGGATATTGAAAAAAAGTAGAAAACTTTGCGGATTGATGAATGAAAGGTCGGTCATTTAGAAGCATTGCAAAAAACAATTCTCCTATATTTACTTATGGGAGAAATTGAAACAACGTCAAATAAGTTAGAAATCTCAATTTACTAAAATCAATAGATTTCATATATGCTTTTGAAAATGAAAAAAACAAGCAGAAATCACGACAGCATCTTGCTTACTTCCCATTGTGCTATAAAAATCCGAAACGCGTTATTTTCTTAATCATTCATTCAATCAAAATCTATTTTCATGCTGGTATAACATTGAATTTCTCTGAAACGTTGACTTTTAGCATTTCCTTGCTTTTATTTGAATTTTTGTATTTTAAGTAAACATTTTAACTGAAAAAAATTTGAATTTAACTAAATTATAATTGAATTTTATGACAGCAAAAAAGTGGAATTTTTCTTGCAAGTTTCTGCCGTTAAGCCAAAAAATAATATGTGCTATTCTCAAACAATTTGATTGAATTTATTTTTGCTTATCAGAAAGATCCAATCAGTATGCTGCAATAGCTTCGGTCGAGAATAATAAAAATCCCTAATTTGTTGCTAATTTAAGAATCACCAAACTCTTTTATATCAATTTAAGAAACAGCCAAACTTTTTTTTGATTATTTCCTCTTAAATGTCAAGATGCCTCTTAATAAAAAATATACCCAAGCACTTGATGTTTTTGCATATCATCTATTTTGTGCAAAATAAATACTATAATCTGATCCGGCAAATGGAAAGTGCTTTTTAATTCAATGTTTTTCTTGCGAATTATTTCCAACAAAACAAATCTGCCCGATCTTTATTTTTAAATGACTATTTCTCTTATCAGAATGTTGATATATTTAAAACGTTAAGAAATAACATTGCTCCGTTAATTTTATTGCAAATATTTCCCTGCTTCATTTTTCTCGGCTTCGCTATCCGTTGACAACGGAAGTGTGAGCAAAGTTCTATGCTCATGTGAAAAAAAATGACAAATGGAAACGGTCATTAATCGAGGAGAAAATTTGATTCGGACTTCCGCTATTAATTAATTCATTATGATATCTGTGATGATATACTTTTATGAAAAAAATAATGGCCATACAAAAAAAAAGTTGACATTGCTGTATTTCATAGAATTTTTTTTGAACAACTGACAGTTGGCAATTTTTTTAGGTTTGATTTCATGTATATTCTTTGCCAATGAAATGAACTCTGTAATTATACCGCCGGCATGCACTCTCGGAAGTTGATAGAAAATTTTAAAAACAATTGCTACAACAAGTGCAACTTTGTTTCCTTCATTCCTTCCTCATCTAACTTTTGCTTTTCATTTACTGATAATACCTGAGTAACTGAAAAAATGTTTTGCTGCAATAAAACTGAAATACAACGGAAAGAATCACTTTATTTTTTGTAGTATCATTTATGATATCCGTGGTAACTATAAAAATTTAAGAGTTTGCGTGATAAGTGATGATTTCAATGATTCGTTCGCAACAGAACTAGTTTCTCTTGTTTGATAAGATCATCATCCAACGTGGAAAAATTTTCGAAGACCAGAATTCACTTTCTGTTTGTCATTTTCGAGCCGCAAATCCTTCCAAAAAAAGAAATAGTTCGACAATTTGCTTCAATTCCAATTTCAGTTCTATTCCAGCTAAATTTCTTGATTAATCAAATTTGCACAAAATTTTGAGTTGAATTGTAAAATTGTGATTTTTATCCACCTTGCAACACCAACCGTTTGGACGAAAAAATAGGAGCAGCTAATATTTGTGAAGATCTGATTGCTTTCAATTATATTATGTTCAAGATTATAATTTGGGAAATGTAAAGCGTAAGTAATAATTTTTTTTTTGCAACAAGCAAAGAAATAATAATGTTTAATTTTATCTGAAAATTGAAAACAAATTTTTAAAATAACAGAAACACGAAATATTAAGAGTAATACACAAAAACTTCCACACCGTAAAACATTATTGTTCATTCCGGATGGAGTGTTCCCGTAAAGGAATGGAAATAGTGAATAAGACCATTTAATATTAACTAACATCATATATGATTATAAATGCAAGCTGAATTATCTAGAAAAATTTTCGCAAATTTCAATAAGACGTAAATTAATGAAAGGAATTTTTTGCACTTCAAATTTAAATGATTCAATGAATCCTTTACAACTTCAATCAAAAGTCCATTCATAGTTAGTATGAATCATCAATAGCAAATTCGGGTTTCTTTTAGTTTTTTATTTAATTTTTTTGAATAATCCAATAAAATTATTAGGTAGCATTTTGCAGGATTTTGATGTTAGTGATCAAGATCGAATATTGGATATAGTAATGCCATCTAACTGCAACACTGATTCGTACGATTCGGAATTTTTAGGAAACAATGAGAGCACTCCTAGCATTTGTTTGTAAATAATTTTTCATTCTTGAATTTTTCACCATTCATTGTTCAAATAATGTAATGCTTTCTTTTTCTTATTTTTTTCCTACCTATTAGGTCAAAGATTTTCTGTTTTACTTTGATATTAGATGTATTTTCAATGATTTATCCACATCGGTGATTTAATTAAACAGGAAGAACTACTTCTGTTATTAAGAAGTCGTTGAAACCTTGACCTATCGTGCAAACTATCACATTTAGCTAGTTGTCATGAATGTCGGAAATGATTCCATAAATGATAAAACGACATTTAATTGACCTCGAGTTAAATAGAAATTTACCCTTTATATTTCAGCGTAGGAAATCGATTGTTATTAGAATGTCGCTTTTGCTGAAAGTATTTATTGTTATTGCTTCGTTACTTTAGTCTAAGAACAACCCAAACTTACTAGTGATCATTCTTTTTTAAACGTAAAAACATCTTTTAATAAAAGGCACATATGATGTGTTTTTGCAAATCATTTAATTAGTGCAAAGAGACAAGAACATCTCTTTTCATTTACTATTTTCGGAAAGCCATAAAACTTCTTTCACGTATCACGAAAGCAATAAAGTAGAACCACAAATTTTGTTCATTAATACACAACGTCCAACCGATATCATTAATCAATAGTGAGATGGCTGATTGATAAACCTTTAAGGGTTGTTGAAAAAAATCATATCAATATCACGTTTTCACAGCATATATACTCTGATTAACAACAAAGGTTGAGAAATGAGCTATTGAAATCCCGTGATATTGATGGAACAGAAGTCTTTTGATTCCTGAATCCTCAATAATTGTTAATGTGACCTGAGACCTGAGAGAGAATTTCAGGCTATTGGCAAATATAGATCCAGCAAAGTGTGTGCATCTGATTTTTAATGTATGTTTGTAAATAGAATTTGGGGTTATACCGATAATCAAAATTTTTTCACGATTTAACAATATGGAAGTTGAATGTAATATTCCTATTCTAAAATCTTTTGCAGTACAAAAATAAAAATTATTCGAGGAATGGCTTGACAAATTGGCCTGCAAATAGAATACTCTTCCAATCCGTAATGACTGCAAAAAGGAATGGCTGATCAGCAATGAAAGTGTACGTCGTTGAAAGTGGACGTTGCTCTAACTCAGTTGCGGTGCCTTGAAGATCTTCAACTGGTTCCGTACCTTTTTCATTTACCTGTAAGTAAATAACTGAAGGCTTTAAATTTGTCAAATTATTCATCAAAAAAAAAAGCTTTCACTAATATTTTCATGAAAGAAAGTTCTACAAAAACCTCAATGAATCCTGCATGCATAAATTCACAAATACGACTTGGCACTTGTTCTTTTAAAAGCTCTTTGAAATCAGCTCTTTCGCTGAAAACATTTATAATTCCAATTTGCTGTAGCACATTAGTCATATTCAATTCTTCTTCCAATCGAAATTTTGGCAAAGAAACCTGAAATTAAAATAAATTTTAATTGGTGTTATTAAAATAACTTCGATACTTGTTTAAAGAGGAAAAACAAATAAAATAAGCAATAATATGCAACAAAATCAGCCACTTCGACTTTTTTTTATCTTTCACAAACTGCATTAATCTTTTGAACAGGTAATTAGAATTGGATGAACAACTTACAGTGACACGTTTCCTTTTTGCACTACTAACGTATTTGAGTAGCTTTTCGCCTGTCAAATTTTTTAGGACATTGGGTAAGCCGAAGCGTGTCTTTGGCAATATTAAGGCCATCTCTATTCTGTCACCAACGTAAGGCATTTTGATAAATTTCACAAGATTGTCTTCGTAATACGGTAGCACTTCACTTTTTCTCATCATCGGTATCTGAATGACGATAAACGAAGGTAATTAGGTGGAATATTCAAGGATCAGTAATTAAAGATTTCTGATTATAGCAAACATTAACATATTTACCGTTATTATTTCTTCTTCAGAAATATGAAATCCTTCTGGCCTAGTAACAGTTAAAAATTGTTTGCTCCAGGTGCCTTTAAAATAAATTGCGTTCATAAACAATATGTAGGTGTCCCCGTTGATACTGTCCACTGTTATCATATCCATCATTTTATTCTCATTACTGAACATGTTATCCATATTCTGAAAAGAAGTTTTAACTGCTTACAGTCATAAATCTTATGATAAGATTTAAAGGTTAAAAAATAATGGTAGCAGCGTTCATTTCATTCTATTCTTTTTGACCTTGCCTTTTCCTCTTCATACCATTCTTGTTTTTGATAACTAATCATACCTCAACAATCTCGTCTTTTTTCTTCAAATCGAATTTATTCAATCTTTCATTGAAGTAAAATCGATGTTTTGTTGCGAAGCTTTCTTCTGTAAGTGCATCTTGTTTCACGAAAAGATGACTTTCGAAATTCAACGCATAATCATAGCTTTTTAGCCTTGCGACATCATCCAGAACTGTTTTGAAATACAATAGAAACTCCAACGTGCTTGCAGCTGAGAAATTTGATTCATTTACAGTTTGGTTTTATAATTTCATTAAAAAACGATTAATTTAAAACTTTTGGAATATGTTTATCCTTTTTTGACTTTCTTGATCTGGCGATAGGCAAATTTTTGAGACATAAGTTATCGGATATGTTTTCAACGGTTTCTAAATAACAAAACCAATTCTTCGGGCTTAAAATTTTTAATCTATAATTACATCCTCCTAGAGCATCATGTAACTGTTGCTTCGTTACGCCTTTCGCTGCGAGATAAACCATGAAAAGTGAAGTTGACAGCGCAAAAGGAGATATGACAACTGATTTATCATCTTCTACTACTTTTTGCAATAAATTCACAGCAAAGCTCCACTGCGCATCATCAGTTAAGGAACTGAAAAAATCCTTTAATATGAAAAAGTAAGAAAGCTATCGCTATGGAAGATTGTTTAGTTGCTCCAAAAATAATATTCATAAGAAATTTTAAATTTTCTTGCAAACATTTCTCCAAATACGAAGATGATTTGAGTGCTCGCAGTTAGAAGTAATATGGCGGTAATTGTTTGATTTATCATTCCGAAATACCAATACGATACTGAAAATGCTGAAAATATTATTATTGTGAGAGCTAAAATTAAAATCAGTGATTGAATAATAATTCAGAATTAGTTGTTTTGTAGTCTAAGTCTACTTGCGAATGGATCAACAATGGCCAACTGACTACTTGGTATTGCTCGCAAATAGACATGCGTCGGAATCCGTCATTAACGGAATGCTGAAAGCTTTATATTACTGATTTGCAGTCATGCACTGTATGAATATACAGTCTCTTGGAAAGTCTTTGTAGTACTTTCTGTTAAAAACAAAACTTGTTTTTGATCATTCCTCTTAAACGTTAAAGCACCTTTTTTCTCCTGAAAAGACTTTTTATAAAAAGTATATCCATGCATTTCATGTATTTTGCATGACATTCAATCTGTATAAACAATAGTAACACTTGTTTTTATGTTTTGATACAATTGGGTGAAAAAATGTTTTTATTAATAACCCATCCCGAGAATGATCCCCAACAAACCTGTACAAATAATAGTAACACTTTGTTTTTATGTTCTGATACAATTGGGTGAAAAAATGTTTTTATTAATAACCCATCCCGAGAATGATCCCCAACAAACCTGTACAAATAATAGTAACACTTGTTTTTATGTTCTGATACAGTCGAGTGAAAAAGTATTTTGATTGATAACCCATCCCAAGAATTTTTTCCAGCAAATCTGTACAAACAGTAGTAACACTTGTTTTTATGTTCTGATACAGTCGAGTGAAAAAGTATTTTGATTGATAACACATCCCAAGAATTTTTTCCAACAAATCTGTACAAACAGTAGTAACACTTGTTTTTATGTTCTGATACAGTCGAATGAAAAAGTATTTTGATTAATAACCCATCCCAAGAATTTTTTCCAACAAACTTGTACAAACAGTAGTAACACTTGTTTTTATGTTCTGATACAGTCGAGTGAAATAGTATTTTGATTAATACCCATCCCAAGAATTATTTTCAACAAAACAAACCTTCCTGACTTTTAGCCCTAAATGATCTACATTGATTATTACAGTCATATTTTCCAAAATGTTGACAAATACCATATTTCTTTTTTTCCATCTCGCCCCAATCTCGTGCAATTTCATTTTTTCTCAATGTGAATTTTGCAAGTGATAATTCCCGGTTGAAGAAGTAGTTGTAATGATTGATAATTTAACTTTTTCTTAATGCATTCAAAAGTAAAAGTTGCTGCTGTTTTCATTCGAAGTGATTTTTCTTTATATTTTGAATTTTAGATTTTTTGAATGTCATTTTCTGACTTTTAGAATTTTTAAAAAAGTTTCGAATTTTACATATATCTCTACCTATTTTGTTTGTTTACGTTTCGTTATTAATTGTACTTTTGTACACTTTTTTAATTCTTCTACATGCAAATATTTCATTATTAATTTTAATTATTAACACACAGACGGACAAACTGACAAATTGAAAGAAGATGAGGAAGAAAGAGAGGAAAAATGTAATAATAGATAGATAGAGTAAGGTATGGGCGAGGAATGCCGAGGAAGCAAGTATTTCGGAAGAGTCATAGCGGGACGAGGAAGCAAGTGTTTCGGGGGGAGTTAGAGCGGTGTGATCAATAACGAGAATGTGGCCAGTTTGTCTGGGAATGAGCGCCGCAGTGGAAATTCATTACAGAGTGATTTCGCGGTACACAGAGAGTAGGTCGGGAGTCGGGAGCGCGAGAGAGCGGTCCCAAATCTCTTGATTCCAAAGGCGAAGTTTTGAACAATTCGAATAACATTCCCAGCAGCAGAGATACTGCAGCTACCGCGATATCTCTCAGATAACCCGCAGTTCGAGTCCTCAATGACTTGCCGTTTTCACCATTTGCGTGTTGTTTGAGAACTCCCAGTACACCATGGGTTCTCGAAATTGCCATGTAGTCCCGCTATACATTTCCCTGTACCTGTTATAGAGCAGGGTTAACTGAAGAATTGTCATCCTTAGCAGCTGTCCAATTGTCACCTCGGACTTTAGGTGACAGTCATCCCGATGTAGGTGTGTTCAATTCCTTCTTGTAATATCTTTGAGATTAATGTAAGTGCTACTCCATTAAATAACTTAGCTTGTTAGATATTCAGCCCGAGACACCCTGTAACTTGACGTGTCAGATATTCAGTCTGAGATATCCCAGTACATTTCTCCCGGTCTTCCTTCCCGCGATGAATCTGCTTACTGAGCACTATTAGTAAGGAATGTCTACTACAAGGAAAGGCAAGGTTTGTCCACCTGGCTGTTGATGCCCTCCGAAGCATTAGTGTCCTCATGATCTGAACGATTGTCAACTTGGAGTGTCACCTTCCCATTCGATGTTTTGCTGTCTGCTAATTATCACATGTGTATTTATGCATATTTGAATGCACAGCAACGGCAGTAAATGACGAAGTCATGGCATCATGGTGCCAAAGGTCATCTGGAATGTAAGCACTCTTTGTTTCTCTGAGTATGTGATGACTGAGAATGAAAATGACAAGTCGTCTGTGTAGTAATATGAGTGGCAAGTAACTGAATAATAGCAATACGTTATGCAACAGAAACTGACCAGAAGTGTTCATCTTTCAAGTGACACCTTTTGTTTTACTAGGCTACTTAAGGTCCGGTGTTACTTCTTTTTTCAGCTCTTCTAACTTATTTTCTTTTACGGTTCAAAACCTTGCAAAAATGAATAGAAAACGATGTTGGACTGTTGGACTGATGATACTAGTTCTATTGTCACATTATGCTTTTGTACTGGTCAACTATGTTTATATTATTTCAATCGTTCTTTTAACATTATTTTTTGCTAATATAAATGAATAACATTTTTAAAGCAAAAAACTGATTTCGTATTTTCACTTTAATTATAATATGAAATTAGGGTTTTTATTCCTGACGGATTCACTCTAAAAATTGTCACTGCCAAGTCATTATATGGTTTGATATGTTAAATATATATCAACAATTGCCAATAAAATTTGATCAAATTTTTTTCACGCATAAATTGCATGAAAAATAATTGAAATGCGACGAAATGATGACGTTAACCCAAGCATTTAATCGCTTGTAATTGAACATCGGAAAAAATCGATTGAACAAGTTTGCCGAAATTAAAATGTCAACTATATCTTAAATCAGTGAAGTTTTTTAATATAATTATTTCGGCTTTAAGAGGAAATAATTGTTATTAACTAATAAACTTTCGGCAAGTTAAAGTTAATTAATTGGAATTATAAGAAAGTTGGTTATGTTGAAAATAAAACCAAAAACTTTAGCTGATTACTAATACAGAAATTCTTGTGGAAAGAGATACTTCTATACAGTCATCGCAGGACCTATCATATAAACTTGCAGATCAAACCAGATCGAGTCATCTAAAATTGAAATTTCAACTAATTTTCAACTTTAAACAATTAACGAAAGGCAATATAAATATACAATCTGCAAAATTAATTATATGATACTAGTCCGTATGAAGAAAGCTATATGTTCCATATGAAGAGAGCTATAGACAGAGCTATATATTATATGATACTAGTCCGTACAAAGAGAGCTATATGTACCAGAAGAGCGGGGATCGACTTAGTTTGTTCAGTTATTCTTTTACGGGTGGGTTAATCAAAAGTTTTGCATAACTTTATCTTTCCATTGAGCGATAGTGCTTACTTTAATACAATCCAACTTTAATGTAATCCCTGCCAAATCATTCTAGTCTAGTATTCTAGTCCTAGTCGGGACTCTCAATGTACTTTGGGCAGCCAGACATGCAAGAAATAAACAGGAAGTTGAACTAAAGGACACATTCTTAAGAAATATGCAAGGTCAGAAGATATGAAAAGATCAAATAACAATAAGCGCTAACGAGCAAAGCCTAACAAGCAAGTGAGTGATACTAGGACATAACTGGTAGAACTCGGGGGACATTTCGACGAATAAGTGAATGATGATAGGACATGACTGGTGGAACTCAGGGATATTTCGACTGATCGCTCCTGAAAACATTCAGTCTTATTTATTTCTCTGGCTGGGCTCAACATTAAATGTTAGCGCCCTTCGGAAAAATTTCTGAAAGTAAAGAATTTCTCCGTTAAGAGGTCGCGGAAAATTGAGGAAATTATGAGAATTAAACTGCCTTAGATCTCGAATTTGAGAGTCACACTGTTCCAGGTCTCAAATTATGAGAGTGACACTGCCCCAGATTTCAAATTTTCTTGTCCTTTTTTCACTTTACTTAACAAACGTCGAAAAGTTTCGTTGAAAAACGCTCATAGTTATTAACTGTCTGCTCAAACCCAGTACTTGAAATCAGTGTTTAATCCGGCTTTTTGGAAAATATTCGGCCCAGAAATTGAGCTTGGATAGCCAGGCAGCTGGAAAGGGCCGAATATTCAGTTATCCCAGACGTTGGACAAGCTAAGCATTTGAGAACGGCCGAATATTCGGTCATTCCAGATGGCCATGAATATTCCAACTGTCTCATAATCATCGTTGATAATGTTGACAAAAGAATATTTATTTGTTAAATGCAGCATTGGCATAACTTTCAAACCATTCAGATAAGCAGCAAATAGTATTATTACTATGGTCAGTTTGACCATTTCATTGACCACTAAAAACCTAAGAATCTCCTCTATGAAAGCCTAAGAATCTTCATCAATTTCTTCTGGCAGTAAATTGTGTATTGTAGTTCAGTTCGATGGCAATTTCGAATATACTTTCCATCAAGCAAGTATAAATATTGTGAATTCGAAGTGAATAGTATGGCAATTTCGAATATACTTTCCATCAAGCAAGTATAAATATTGTGAATTCGAAGTGAATAGTATTAGCTGCCTGTTACGGACTAGGGACAAGCATCAATGCTACTGTCCACGCAACCTATGGCCTGGGAATACAAAAACACAAGCAGAGAAATATATTGTTCGTGAAAATGTGCGGAAGCCAACTACAAACATGAATACTACATGCGGAATCCTAGTCGCTCCTATGATGCATTCACCGAGCAACAAAGCATTTCAGTTCAGAATCTGCTCGAAACGATTCAATATCATTATCAGATTGTTATCAATCAACTGTACATTGCTTTGATCTTTGAAATCTGGCAAAGTGGTACTGAAGATTTCGAATGAACTGATCATAGCTGATCACTTGCTGAATTGATGGGTTAGGCTTTTCAGTGAAAAGCTAAACTAACAACCATTCACCTAACTGTTATTATGCATTTTCAAAAATTTCCTTCTTTCAATTTGGTTCTCGTGGAGTAATCGATTAGCACGTAGCACGTCTGTCAGATGTTAGTCGGAAATTTAGTGGTCCAAGCGTCATTAGAGCGGAAAAATGATAAGTCAATGAAAAAGTGAACTTTTCCTGAAGCCTTTCAAACGAACTCTAGGGAATTACCATTATTCCTGTTTGCTCTTTACTATGCTGTGCTGTTAGATTTCTCAATGTAAAAGTAACGGGGCATAGAAGACACGTAGTAGGTGCCGCTCAAAAGTAACGGGGCGTGAAAGATACGTAATAGGTGCGCTTAAAAATGACGGGTCGTAGAAGACACGTAGTAGGGGCTGCTTAAAAGTAACATGGCATAGAAAACGACAGGACCGACAAGATGCAAAATCCAGCCTTATTCTCGATCACGTAATTCACGAAATGCTTACATTGTATTTGTTTATACTACATACATCCCTTCTAACAAAACAGGTGAAGCGATGGATGAGAAAGTTCAAATGACCAGTGTCCAAGTGGATATAATATGATAGCAAAGCATCATACATCACATTGAAGAAGCGCAACGTACTGTTGAGCAGTCTTGATGTACAGTACCTCGATATACAGTATCTCGATCTACAGTACCAAAACGAATCAAAGAATCCATGGACTAACCGACATCATACGTCCCTTAAAGAAACGTGTTTGACGAACGTGAGGAATCATTACTGAATATACAGCCCAAGCGTTTCTCTAACTTTTCCTCATTTTCCTGGATATGTCCCAAAACTCAGCGACATATTATGGTTGATGCAATAGAAAAGTGCAGAATTCACCTGCACGGAGACAATTATTCTGAAGTAACGTAACTTTTTATGACTTCGCAAAGACACTATTTACAGTAATATTTTCAGTAAACAAAAAACAATACGATAAATATATAAAAATTGTTCGAAGAATAGAACTCTAATCCAGAAACTACAATAACTGTCAATTACGCAGACGTGTCAATGACGTGTCAGATGTCATGGATAAAATAATTATGCGAACTACTGAATACATTCTGGATTCAGAGACAATAAATAGCAATGACATTACAAACTGCAAAGCTTTGTTGTTTTCCGAAAACTTGCTTGATAACTTAAAACTCAGCACTCCATAGCCATCACAAAGAACAAATATTGGAAAAGGACTAAGTTTCGGGACTACGCCCCCTAACATTCATATTGTGAAAACGAAAGAAAAGAAACGAATTGTTGCGTGCTATTTACGCATCATTTACGTGGAATCACAAGTCGCTTGAAAAGCAGTAAGGGAATTTGAATCACAGACTTGTTGTGCAAGATTACGTGGATTCAGAGAAGTCATGAACTGGTGAAAATAGCTATTAGTCATTAATACATTTTGTATACTTATAAAAGGTGGGATCGAAATAAACACATGAAACACGCCTTATCAGTGAAAACCATTCAGTATTAATATGTATACTTATAAAAGGTAGGACCAAATGATAACACGTGAAATACGCCTTACAGTAATCTTTCCATCAGTTTATACAATCATATATGAATGAAATATAAATGAATACTAAAATACCTACAACAAGCAGTGTATTTATGTACAGAATTATTTGTTACAGTATTCACAATTTCTTTGATTCTAATGTTGTTGCTCTTTTTCGTCATAAAAACTCCTATAGTTCCCTAGTAAAAGTCAAAAACAAACTGCAAACTCTCGTCGAAAAGCCAATTCGAGGTTTTGAAATTCGAGTAAAATTTGTAAAAAAAGTGAAAACTTTAAAACAATTAAAAATAATAATAAAAAAATAATAAAAAAAACTAAAAATAATAGCAAAAACAATAAAAAAAACAATTATATCAAAAGCATCCTAATTCTAGCTGAAAGCATTGCATGTAATTAGAAATTGCAGGGAAACGGAGGGATAAATCCATAATTCTAGTTTTTAAGGATGCAAAACTTCTAACAAATACAATTTACCATATCTCAAAGAGATATCACAGGTCACAAATTAAGAATCTACGGGATTTCCTGTTAAAATAACTTTATGAAAGATGATGAAAGCCAGAGGATATGTGCTTTATTGTTGCAAAAGCTTTTTGCTAAAAATTTCTAAAAAAAAATATAAAAAAATTGAATTTAAATTTAATCAAAAACTAAATTTAATTAAAAAACTATAAAGAAGAGATGCCTTAAAACATTCCCGAATTCATTGCCATTTCACACCTATCTATTAGCAAAATAAAAAAAGAAATGCTACTTTTTTAAATTAACCCACGTATTCTTCCGCATCTTTAGAAAAGTTCTTACAATAAATCAAAAGGCCCGTTCAGAAGTTTTCTAATTAAGCGGCTTATCTATCGATTCTAGTTAATCGATTCCACTACCAGTCACTTTCTTCTCTACAAATTTGGAATTTTCATTGCACTTCAACAATTTACAGAACAGCAAATCAAAATTTTTAACAATAAAAAAATGATCAAATGACCCATCATTCTAACTTGCATTACAACCAATCCGCCTTCCACGTTCAATGTCACTGTCATCACCACCTTGCACAGCTAATCCTATCGATGCAACTACCATATCGAATATACCTGTATGCATACGCTTCTGATTCGCCGCTGAGAGAGCCGTAAGACGATGTAATTCGCGATGTCTTCTTTCTCTACTATCCTATAAAAAAAATTTTTAAATTTAATCCAATTCATACTTTCATCAAGACTTGCTGTATAGTTTAATGCAAGATGAAAGAATTTTAGCATTAACAAAAGATCACAGTATCACAGGAAATAAGGAGATTGCACTCTGCACCTTGACCTTGACCTCAAAAGGACACGAACGAGATATCTGATTTTTAGTACCATATATTTTAACACCGCATATTTTAGTATTTAGTACTACCTATTTTAGTAAAACATATTTCAGTATTATTACATATATTTTAGTGATATTTTAGTACCAAATTTAAATTTTGTCCATCAATTTGCTTAATATTGCAAACTATTTCTTATTTTGAAATTAAAATTAACCGAGCTTTTCATTATCTGCTTGCGTGTTTCACAAATTTCATGACCAAATTTCTTGAAAAGCTGACTAAAAAATAAAAGTAGTTTGCAATATGTAGAATTTACGGACAAAATTTTAATTTGAATTAATTCAAAGACAATATTTAAATCCGTAATGCAGTGCAGTTCTGACTGCTTCAGAAGCTTGCTTTCAAAAATATAAAACTCATCCAAGGCAAAATTTCATTTCAATGTATTTTAGGCAAAAAAAAAGAACCGTTAAAAGATCCATATCAAGTGGTTCCCAAAACCGGATAACATGTTCGATTCCGGAAGTTGCAAGCAACAAAACTGATGGATGAGGTTGCACACAGTTCAAAATATTCATATCTGCTTCAAATCCTTTGATCAAAGCACCTGATTTTCTCTCCCAAATTAGCAGAGAACCGCAATCACTGCCTGCGGCAATATATTCATCCCTGCCACCAAACCAAACAGCTTCCTGTAGTAATTTTCCGATAGTTATTGATTTGACCTTATCTGACCCTACGGACAGAAAAGTTGGATATCAATTGTTCAGAGTAGAAATTTGTGAAAGTTTAATCTCAACCTGTGGTAATTTTCGATAGTTTACACAGATTTGTGAAAGTAATCTCAAAATCAAAAAATGATAAGAAACAAAAAAACTGATAAAAAATCCATCATTACAAAGCATACTTTTATGTCGGTATTCGTATTGCAATGTCCACAGAGCCGCTGAACGTAATCTGAACAACCATTTGATGTCCAACTTTTCTGTCCGGTAGGGTCAGTTCGTAACACTGCATCTAGTCGATCGCAAGAGTGGTCACTCGGAAAGCGATCCTAAAAGATTCATTTCAAAAGCTTGTGAATCACAGAAAAGATTTCCATAATAGTATTCGTTAAGTGAAGCAATACTTTCCACTTTAATATTAAATGCTAATGCAAATTATACGGTATTGTAATGCATAAGCTCGTAGATTTAGATAAGCTGCTTGTGCTAGAACATTAGCCAAGTAAGGGAGAGATTAAATTTATAAAGCCAGGTTTCTCTCAACTATCAAATCAGAAAATGTCTAAGTGAATCCTGAAGTAATTACAAACCTGGTCCTAACTTACATCTACAGTCATTTACAGTAATTATTCGAAACAGTTTCAGGATATGCTCAATACACACTATTGTTGTTTCAGTCTCCTTAATGATTTAATAATAATAATAATCAAAAGATGCCAGCAAACAATGAAATTTTAGAAAGATGAACCTTGAATAGTCTGGAAATTTTCCTTGCCATATCATATTGCTTTAGTTCAATTAAGGCTTTAATAATTCGATAATGTACTTTGCTATTTCTTGGCTCAATTTTCAAGGCCCGTATCAAGTCTAGCAGTGCGGCATACGCGTCACCATCCCATAACCTTCGCAGATAGCTCGCTCCACGATTTGCTAATAACAAACATAAATCCATCGAATGAGGATGTCCACGTGGTGGGTCATGTCTATAACAGACGAATCTGCTAATTAATAAAATTTTAATATCTGAAAAAACTGAATAAAAATTTATTCTCTTTGTATTGTTCTACAAATCTTGTATATTTTTAAAATCTTTTTTTCATCTCTTTCATCTCTGCAGCTTTCTGTCATTTAAATCTTTTTTCATCTCTACAATTTTCCGTTAAGAAACTTAAATTTAAAAACAGCTGACCCGCACAATTTCTCACAATCAAGAATTGCCCGACTATATGTATCAATGGCATCCGTATATTCCTTATTATTGAAATGAACTTTTGCTTGTTCACGTTCGCCCCGAAAAACTTCTGTTGTTGTTTTGTCAAAGCCAGAAAAGCCGTCGATGTCCAGTAAATTTCGAACAGGATCGTCAATGAAACTGTTCAGCGACTGCAATGCATCTGGCTCTTGTGCTCTGAACAAAAAGAAAATGTGATAATTCGATCAATCCATATTCTAAATTTCAGTCGATATTCTAAATCATCAGTCCATATTCTAAATTCCATTTATGTCATTCATTTTTAAATGATGACAATTTTCCAATAAATTATTATCCAGCAAATAGGAGAGTGAATAGTCCAATAATACTGAAAAATGGTTGATTTATGAAAGATTTATTACTGCGCTCCTTACTATGTCTATTACTTATTGTTTCGCTCTAATTATACTATAAAACTAGCTTTCCAGAAAAGTAAAGTTGGCTAGCTTAACAACAGTAGTACTTCAAAAATCATCGCTAAATTACAATAGAGCAATCTAAATTACAGTTATCGACTACAGTCAATGACCAAATTCACAAATTAAATGTATAGAAAAGTCAAATAAGAACGAAATTTAGAAAAATATTAATTCCAAAGCACACGAAATTTAAAGGATTACCGATCAAAAATATTAAATATATAAATTTGTTCCCCGCCGATATTAACAATGAGTTCATTTCCTAAAGAATTGAAACCAACATGAGTGACTGATAGCGTCCTAAATGCATGACGCGAGGATGAATCAGAGATCGGAATATGACCTAAAATAAAAACTGTTTACGACAAGATTAATATAAAATGAATTTAAGTTCAATTCTGCTATTAATGTAGATGCATAAATTGTCTGAAAATCAAAAACAAAATGTAATCACTTTGTTTTTCATTATTATAGAGAATTCTACACTCGTATGACAGATCAGATCATCTGCGTCAATGAAATATTAAGTTTGCTTAACAAATAATTTAATTGGCTCAAAATTCACAAACAAATTGAAAAATATAACAGATGTCGTTTGAGAGAAAACAAGTAGTACCTGGATGACTGGATCAACAGCAAATGGAATGGAATAATAGTACCTGGAATAACAGTAAATAATGGTTCCGAGACATTGCGTCGATCATAAAGCGGGACAGGAGCTTCATTCAGTGCAACTGCAATCATTTCCGGACGGTTTTCATTTATTGCCAGTGATTTACACTCTTTTTGATCGAAGTTGATTAAACTTGTAGCTTTAGCGGTGCGAACATCATACTGCCTGCAGCTTATAGAATCTTATATATTTAGTATTAAAAGCCTCGATCAAGGTTTTCAATTCGAACAACGCTTTATGAAACAAAAAAGCAGTTTCACTTTACCATACCGTTAAAGCAAACAAATAAAGTAAGCAAACTGCAGTAAGCAACTTCATTAGATTGAGTGTGGCTTCATTGCAGCGTCCTACTAAAAACTTGATGGTAATATCAGAAGCTCACTTTCGGACTGGGGTTCCTCAGTCTTATTGAAATTATTGCCGCAGAAGCATAAGCTAACATTTGAATCCAACTTACTTGATATATCCATCTTCTGCAGCAGACCAAAATAGATGTGGATCAGCTCGTGTGATAGCCAAACGTTTTACGCGACCTCCAGACCACCATACGTAAGGCACATCAGAACGAGCAATAGAATGCATTCTTACATTACTGTCACCTGGAATGTACAACTAACTATTTTCCATGATTTGGAAAATTTGAAGATTTCAATTCAAATTTCGATTCCAACTATTTTGAGAAATCTAGCTGCTTCATATTATAAGTATCAATAACGCTATCATAAAGCTGAATTTCAGATGTATTTCTATTACATCCCTATTTTATAATGAAAAAAACTGAGAAAAACTGCACTATAAGATTCCATAGAAATTTAGGGAAAAATATGGCGGCGAAATTCCTATGTAAATAAAGAAGCCCAAGAAATTCAAAAAAGCGTAGAAATGCTGAATTTGGTTTGAAATTCCTATGGTAACAAAGAAGCTCAAGAAATTCAGAAGAGTGTAGAAATCTTGAACTTTGTTTGCAGACACAGATTAAGTAATGAGAAGTGAAAACAGGAAAGTGCTGTCGAAGTTCGCTGTGACAATGTGACACACACTTTTTGATAAAGCAACTAACTACAAATGTTAATTGCAATTAATTAATCATACCCACTAATTAAGCGAATGTTGCTTACCTGCAGCACTTATCAGTAAATCATCGCATCCACTTGGTAAAAATTGTACCGAAAATATATTATTCATGTGACCGGATTTGATACAATGCAAAGCTTTACCTTCCGCGCTCCATAAACGAATTTGCATATCATCAGAACCACTTGCTAATAAGCTGCAATAATGATCACAGTTTCTTCTTAACAGTTTCACAAAGGAACTAATGAATTCACAAGGATTAACCTTCCTGAAGCATTCCACTGTAAACAATTCACACATCCTTCATGACCCTGCAATTAATGAATGAGGAATGAGGAAATTTTTTTTTTAAAATGGATCAAAATTTTGTATCAGTTAAACTCCGTCAGATATGTCAGATACTTCGAGCAACGTTGGATTTTCGCAACTGTTTTCTCATATATTCACCATTTTCAAATTAAATTCAATGAGCCTTCTGAATCTACAACTGTTCTACTGCACATTATTCCTATCGCGATTAATAGCAGGCCTCTTAAAAACTTTAAGGGCTTTAAGGCCTCTTAAAAACACAAGCCTGGGTACAGTGACCACTAAAATAAATCCATTCTCAGGAGCCACAGATCAAGGTGGGAAGTACCATCGATAGCGAATAAACTAACTTTTCTGGATACACACAATGTTGAGTTAGTAAAGGATGGATGGATGGTCCCAACTAAGAATAGATTCTAAATGCCTAATAATAATAATAGTCAATGAAGGATGGATGGTCCCAACTAAGAATGGATTCTAAGTGTCTAATAATAATAATAGATTCTAAATGCCTAATAATAATAAACAATCCTAATGGAATAATTTTGAAATGGTCCGCATATTATCACAGAAGTTTGCTTCATTCTCAAAACGAGAAAAGACCAAAAATTAAAACCAACTTTGAGCGTTTTACTATGGCCAAGACGATCCAAAAAATTCCGTGTGCCCAAGGTATTTCGTTGAAAATTTATAGGTCTTAAATGTAGTTCGCGATAGTGAAGATTTTCTTCCAAATGTTGCGGAATCATTGCTGCTATCCACTTATTTCACAAATAACTTAGTGTATTTAAAAACCTGCAAAATAAATTTCAAATAATTTAATGAATTAAAAACCTGCAGAGTACATTTCAAATCAGAAGCACTTTATATATGGTAAAAAACAGTGAAGGGTATTAGTTTTCAACGATGGTGGGTGATATGTATGATGATGATACAAGTGATACTACTCCCGCTGCAAGTGATATTACTCCCGCTGTAAGTGATACTACTCTCGCTTCAAGTGATACTACTCCAAAACTGGAACATTTTAACTCTCCAAACATCCCCTTCATGAAAGTATTAATGAACTTAGTATATTTAACAAAAGTATGTGCAATTCATATTATGCTGCAGTTGCAGTAAATATCAAATTTCAGGTCTACTGGAAAATTTTCGACTTTCATCTTTACAATGAATGTTCTAAAGTTCTTAAAGGATTTATCGTAAGCTAACCTTCCTAAAGCTCTGTTTTTCCTAAATTATTTTTAATCACAAATATAATTATGCTTCATCATATTTGAGATTTCAAAGACAGAGGATTCGATTCTTCAATCGATAGCCTTTGATGTCCTTGTCAAAGTTAACAATGAATAAATGTAGCTTGATATTTTGACAAAAAAATTACAAGCAAATTTAGTCCTTCTAAGATTGAAAAGAACGAGGATTCTTTGATCGATATCTTCAGCAAGAACATCAAAGTTAGCAATTGAATAAATTAACTTAATATTTTGACAAGCAAAAATTACAAGCAAATTTAATCAAAAATTGACTCACTATCTCTGACTTGCTCCAAAAATTGATTCAATTCACTCTCTCTGACTCGCTTCAGAAATTGATCCCCTATCTCTGAGTTGCTTCAGAAATTGATTCAATTCACTATCTCTGACTTGCTTCATAAAATTAATTCACTATCTCTGACACTTCTTTATAGAAATAATAATGAATAAGAATGCATATTTTGCAAAATATATTGAATAATTTAATTTGCTCCTTCAAATTTAAAATGGGCCATTAAATAAATTTTAAAAGTATTAAATGAATTTTAAAAATTATCTCACACTCACTTTATCCACTAACCCTCTTTCTGAATGTAAGAAAATAATGCGTTAGAAAAAGAAGAAGGAAATTTTCTTCTTGTTAATTGATCGACAAAGTTCTGAAACATCGCTGACATGAAAGTTAAATTGATAAGCTCCATAAACTTACATGAAGATACTCGAATGATACCCCTTAATCTATTCTCTTCCAACAGGACGCAACGTAACCAGGATGGAATGGCTACCCGCCGAACTGCAACTTCAAACGACCTTTCACGAGGCAATTGTGAATCTGAAATGAATAGAACCAATGAAAGGTGACAATATATATTTATGGTCGTGAACAGTACGATTTGTTTGGACATGAGACGAGGATATTCCAATAAATTTTAGACATAGAGAAAACCACATGACAGTCTGCATCATTTTTCTTCAACGAAACAGCAGCACAAAATTATCTCAGTAACACATTAACGTGAAACGATTATTTGAACTCAGTAACCACGTGACGTGATAACAATTATCTGAACTCAGTAACCAAATAACGTGATTCTTACCCTTCTGACTTCGTTTAATTTACCGTTCTTACTCTTAATGTCTTAACTCATCTTTCTTACTCTTAACTTCTTAACTTAACTCATCTTTCTTACCCTTGAGATCTAATTTAATTTTAAACTTTCGGCCATAGAAGAGCCTCAAGTATAGTGTTAGGAAAACAACTAGTCGAACAAACCTGGCATATATGTATACACTTAAAGTTTTAAAAACGTAGTAAGACACTAAGAGACGTAAAGTAATCATTTAATTTGCGCCGGAAATCACTGTAAAACTTATTCGCGAAGATATTTACAAATATGAATCAGAATTAATTATGAAAAGAAGATGGGTAAACACATACAATACGCAGTGAGACTTCCCGATCCAAACTCCAGCACACCACGGATCACATATTTAGACTTCAAGTCTCTACTGATCAGCTAAGACGCTGTTACCAAAATAACTGGCCACTAATGACCAATAATTAATGGGAACCAATAAAAGAGAAGCATCAAAGCTACACAAACCAAAACAAAGTAGAAATACCGGACCACATATTTAAAATACCGAATCATGTATTTAGACTTCTAGTCTCTAACTCATCAGGTAAGACGTTATTACCACAAGTAAGTGACCACTAATGACCACTAACTAATGAGAACCAATAAAAGAGAAACATTGAAAACCACGCAGATCAAAACAAAGTAGCACCCCAATCTATTGCTCGGAATAGTGCTGCAACTTAGATGAAAAGTCTTACCACGAATAACAACCGTACTTTATTGGTAGCTGGCCAACTTCTTCGAGAAATTTGCTTCCCATCGATTGGGACACTTGGTTTTCACTGGGGGCTTAATAACTAGCTGTTTTAACTAGGAATAGAACTTTCTATGTATTTCATTCGGGGTATTCGGGGTTGTGCGGGGCGTCTTGTCGGTCGTAAAGGCGAGATTCTGAAATGGCGAGTACAGGTGTATCAGTATTTGAAATGTTTAAGTTAGGTATTTGATTGAATTGGCTTCCATGATGATGAATTAAGGTATTTGTTTCCATATTTACTAGCGCTTTCTGGACTCTTCTGGAATTATTTCTTTTCTCCGCTGCAATCTGCATGCATGTATACATGCATGATCATCTTTGCCTCTGTACGTTTCTTATCAGGAAGAAGCGAGCGGGCCATTTAAAATGGCATTTCCCTCGGAGGTAGAATAACTTAGGCACTTCTTAGAGTTAATTAATTAATTGGTGTTTGGAATACTTTGCTTTGTGTCTTTGAGTCAATATCATTTAAATTTTAATTCTCTTATCTTAATGCTCTGATGTAATATCTGCAAATTTTTCTGTTTTTCCACGATGATTGGTATTGAGGAAAACCTCGGAAAGAATTTCACGTATTAACGTTTGAATTCTGTTTTTATGAATCTTTAGTGCAGGCATACGTTTGAATTCTGTTTTTATGAATCTTTAGTGCACACATATATTTGAATTCTGTTTTTATGAATCTTTATTGCACGCATATGTTTGAATTTTTCTTTTATGAATCTTAAGTGCACGCAATCATCTGAGGCTGAAATTTGATATTTTTGCGGTTAGTTGCTATATAATTAGGTGCTACGTAATTTGGTACGTAAGGGATCCGTTAAATGTAACTAAATTCATTTTTTATAAGCTTCTCATGTTGCATGCGAAAAAAAAAAAGCGAAAAATTTATGAAAGTTTCAGTTTCTTATTGTTTCTTGTTATCATAAATGAATGGCCTATGAAAAGGCAAAGTATTTTTCGTCCATTTGTTTTCCAGCAATACCCCACTTATCGTAAGACTATTCTAATATTTTATTTTAGCAGTATTTTAGTAGAAATTTGGCCCATGCAGCCCAATCTTCACGCAGACTCTTCACTCGGGGGAGAGATGCACGCGCAACTCTGCGTACTATCTTTTTCAAAAAGCAGATTTATTGTTGGTATCGTAGTTTGAAACTCATACAGATATATATTTAATAGATTTTAAGGTGAAATACAGTAATGTCGGAGGTAACGTCCTTCTAGGACAGAAGTTTTTCGTAGTCAGAAGTCGTTTGGATATTCTGTAGCATTCTGGAAAAATATTATTCATGATCATTATTAATGTTATTTCGGCTGCGCTTTGTTGATGATACTGTCTTGCTTGTGAAAAGACGAAGAAAGAGGAGTAAAGATAGGCGTTATGGACAATTTTTAATTAAAACGTTTAAATTGTGTTCATCACATTCTGCCTTAGGGCTGTACATATGATTTATATTGATAACAGTACTGATTTTGGTGTGTGTTTCATTTTAAATAATTTTTTTTTCAACCTTTCGAAACTTGGATACAGTAACTGGTTGCAGTATCTTATTAGAAACATCGATGCAAAACGTAATATATCTGGATTATTTGGAATAATTTGAGATTTTACTAGATAATGAATGATAGGGTAAAGATAGGTTTTTGTCTTCCATTAAATTTTCAAAGATGACAGTTGCGACTGTTTTTTCTAATTTCATCCTTCTGCTTTGAGAACAACCATTTTTGCCTGTGCTTCTTTTTAATTTTCAAATTTCAATGTCTAACTCCTCATTTCCATTTTACTGTTCACAAAATATATTTGTTCCTTTGTGTTTGTGTTTTTATGCACTTTTTTTTCAGATGGATAAGCGTATAGAACTGGAATTACGTGGTCGGGATCCATCTGAGGTAACTGAGTTAAATCTTGACAATTGTCGAGCTACTGCGGTCAGCGGTCTTACGGAGGATTTTAAAAGTTTGGAAACATTGTCAATGATCAATGTTGGATTAACTTCGTTAAAGGTTTGTTGAAAGCAAGCTTAGGGTTTGTTTGAATTTTAGGTTGAGAAGCAGCAAAATATACTGTATACTGAATTTCTTGACTTAATTACTGTCAGTTTAATATTTTTCTATGACATTTAAAAGTATAAATGTCACATAGGTGCAGCACTGACAAATTTATAAACCGACAAAGATTTTTTTTTTCAGGGTTTGCCACCATTACCTTCTCTTCAAAGATTGGATTTATCGGAAAATCGGATTTCTGGTTCACTGGATCAGTTGTTGTGTTGCCCACGCATAGAGTACCTCAATTTGGCTGGTAACAAGCTGAGCACATTGGAAGTTTTAGAACCGCTGAAAAAACTTGAGGAATTGAGGTCACTGGATCTTTTTGGCTGTGAATTAGCCACATCTGATGACTACAGGAAAAATGTCTTCGAGGTTTGTCCGATATGTTTTTCTTGAAGTAACTCAGAGAAAGTACCATCTGACGGGTGGCAGTGTTGAAATGACACTGAGGATTTGACAAACTGCAAAAAATATCTCTGTGGGTTCGCTTTCTAAATGAACATTTTGTAATATTCAACGGGTTTATGGTAATTAGATCATAAAATATAGGTATTAAGTAGGTCTGTGAATATTGTTTTAGTTAATTAGATCATAAAATATAGGTGTGAAGCACGTATTAGCAATTTATCAAATAAGGATTATCGTTTCGAAAGAGAAATCTTCATGTAGCTGTAACTAGTAACTTATTCAGAGCTGTTTGCTTGCGTTAATTAATTATTTGAATTAGTTGGCTCACATATCAAATTCATTTGCAGCGTTTTATCAATGACTTTTTTTCTGGATTATGGATTATTTTCAGTAATGGTCTGCAGAATGATGTAATTATTTGTGGTAACAGGAATAATATTTGTTGAAATTATCGAGGTTTCAGAATGTCTATTCTTTCAGGCGTTACCCAATCTGAAATATCTCGATGGTTATGACATCAATGATGAGGAAGCAGAATCGGACAGTGAAATCCTGCAAGAAGGCGGTAATGACGACGAAGATGACGATGATGATGCTGGTGGTGATGGGCTAGACGATACCGACGATAACGATGATGATGAAGGCAATGACGATGATGAGGAGGATTCTGAAGTTGGCTTGGATTATCTGCACAGTTCCACTGTAATGCAGGTACTGCTTACTTAACACTTTGTTTTCTGAACACGTTATGAAGAGAACGTTTTATTTATGGGAGATTCTATATTCCATATTCCATTTTTATTTCGCTCAAAAGTGTCTAAGAATATTTTAAGCTGAAAAATTGGAGAGCGATGAGATGACGGTCATTAATTCATAATTAATTAAATTAATTCATAAATTATAATTCAGCAGGAGTGTGCCGACTCTTACGAATATGGTTCATAAGTTCAGTATAATTTATTTTCAAGTTCATAAGTTCAGTATAGTTTATTACTTCTACGGATGGGATGAAAAATGTGATTTGGAAATGTTTTAAAAAAAAACAAAAAAAAAACTCAATTTCACAGGATGAAGATGAGACGGAAGATTTCGCTCCAGGAGATGAGGAAGAAACGGATGAAGCGGGCAGTCCACCACGGGGTGTAAAACGGAAACATGACGTGGATGATGATGATGATGATGATGATGATGACGATGATGATGATGATGATGATGATGATGATGATGATGATGATGATGGTGAAGGTACAAAACGACTAGCAGCGTAGAATTACATTGTTCCACCACTGCAATTGATCACGTAACATGTTTCGCTATCAAAAAAGACGCATGCAAAAAGCTTTTTTAACATTTAAATAAATTCTTGTGGAGATTCCTGGGATAGAAAGATTCCTAGATATCAGGCAAGACTAATTTCCTTTTCAGTAGGAGACCCTTGCAAAAACTTTTTTAATAATTGCATAAATTTCATGCAGACTCCGGATTCCTGGGATAGAAAGATTCCTGGAAGATAACAAAAAAAATATAAGACTTGGATAAATCTCGTACAGATTCCTGGAATAGAAAGATTCCTGGATATTAGATAAGACTCGAATAAATTTTCGTGTAGATTCCTGGAATAGAAAGATTCCTGGATATTAGATAAGCCTCATTTGCTTTTCAGTAGGAGACCGATAAGTTGCTTGCTGAGAAATAGAAAAATTGCTAATTGTGCCATCACCGAATGCAATCTCATTATCTGTTTATTTGTTTACTGTTGTAAAAATGCCATCATTCTTTTGCAAAATATATTCCTTGCATGATTGTTATTCAAAAATGATCTTAAAACCTTTACTCTAATATTGTTTTGTTAAATCTTTTTACTTAATATTGACCTTATTTATCGATTACAATGCCGTACCTCAATATATGATGATATATGATCATGATTACAGTATAATAATGGTAATTATTGAGTATAATAATGATCATGATTACGATTACAATATAATAAGCACTACTCCCCATCATGTCATTTCTTCCATTATTTTTTGTTTCCTCGCTTTCTTTTCTCCAAAAGTTGAAATTTATATTAACCAACATTGAGAAGGTTTGAGAAGTTTCCGGCTTCATTACCCTCATTTTCAAAAAAAAATGACCCATCTTGGAAAAATTGAAATTTGTTATTCTCTGTGTTTTAGTATGCAGTAGGAATTTCTGTTAAACCATTAATTAATATTTGTAATTTTTTAATTCCATTTTTCCTTTGTTTATTTTTTAACTCTTATCTACTACTCTTATTTCTAACATTTATTACCACACGAAAGTTTGAAAGTAATAGATCAGATCACTTTCCGGTTTGTACTTCATGATTGATTTGTTTCAAAAACCGTTCAATTGTAACCTATTCAACTCTTATTTCTTGACATTTATTACCATGAAAGTTTGAAAGTAATAGATCAGATCAACAGATCACTTTCGGTTTGATCACTTCAGAATGATTTGTTCCAAAAATCTTTCTACTATAAATGTTCATTCAATTGTTCTTTTATTCAGAACTAAAATTTCTCCCATACGAAATCTTGTCATTTTGCACTTGGATTATGGAAGACTGGTTTTCTTATTTACACCTTATGATTTTTGGAGAGATCTTATTTGTTGTGGGGAATGTCATGCGATGACAGTGCACAAAGGTAAAGATAGATACAGGTAAAATATGACTGCGCAAAGTTTTTCCTTATTTGGAAAAAAAGGATTTCAGGATTTAAAAAAGTTCATTGATTGATCTTCGAGTTCTCTATTCACTTCAGGGACTACATTCCAAATATTAACAGCTGGTCATCAAACGTTGACAGTTCTGATGAAGTTGAACCTTAGTAACCAGCATGTGTTGAAGTCTCGTGGGATGTTGATTCTCTCAAATGACCACTGAAAAGTTAGCTGAATTGCAAGCACCGGCCGATAATAGTGAAGTGACCAGCATGTCAAGCTAGTCTCGTGGAACGTTAATTCCGTCAAGTGACCACTGACCACTAATAGTGAGACAGCGAAGGCAATCAAGGTCAGTGCATAGTTGAAATTACTTGTCGGCCTTTGTGTACTAACTAATTTTATCGTTTATCATTTATAACAGAAGAAAAGCCTTACTTGTACAATGCTTCGCAAAAATTCTTATCATTGTTAAAGAATCTGAAGCAATGCTGCTGGTCATTTTGGTGAAATGGTCAGTTTGCTTGAGGAATTCACAAGGTATTGAATCTTCATGATAGTCAAGTTCACGCAAATATGAGTATGTTCTAGAACGTTCCAGAGAATTCCGTGCGAGTATGAGTACGTATTTTCTGGAACGTTCTGGGGAATTCCATGCAAATATGAGTATGTTCTAGAATATTTTGGAACGTTCTGGAAGGCGAGAAGTGATAAGATGAGAAATGAGAAGCCAGTCAGTATCTTTCCATAGTCATCATACAGTATTTTGAAAGATTAAAATCATGTAAAAGGTAAGATCGAAAAAAAACCAATTACAAGGAATAAAATTTGTTTTAAGTGAACCTATAACAATATCACTCACATCTCGCTAGAATTAATAATGATAACATAAAAGCTGCTATCCTCGCTATTGGTAACCATGGATACGAGCTGATGTGTTGTTCTCAATATTCTTTAGAATTTCATATTAATTAATCGATTCTTAATTAAAGTGTCTCCTCACCAGGTCGGGATCCTACTTGTCAAGCAAGCAGATTAGAGATAATGCAGCAATAGATCACTGGAAACCTCGGGATCCTACTTGTTAAGCAGGTCTTTCACCTCAGGATGCTACTTGTCGAGCAGGTCTTTTACTCGGAATCCTAACTGTCAAGCAGGTTAGAGGCAATGCAGCAATGGATCATTGGAATTTTTAAACTGAAAAAGCCTTTGACTAGATAGTAAAGTTTTTGTCCTAAAGTCTCTTCATTCCTATAATTTTGGCAATTGCCTCCTGACTTCCTTTTCATCAATATGAAATTTATTCGCAATTTCCCTCAAGGCGAATTTGGAATGTTGCACCACAATTTTCCAAATGTTTATGGAAAAATTAACAAGGAAAACCAATCCCTAAGTGGAATTCAAATTATTCTTTCAGATAACTTCCAGGAATGATATCTTCAAAAAAATTTACAACTGCAAAACTGCAGATGGAATAGAATATGGTCAAACAACTAACCCAATATGAAACTTATCATAGCATTCGGTCTCCAAGATGATGGATAATTAAATTTCTTAGATGAAAAGCATTGCTTTCTATTTTCCACTTCCAACAAACTAACATTTGAGAAATCTCCAGAAATTCTCATACAGAACATTTTATGATTTCGACAGATAGTTTTTCTACAACTTTAAAACTCATCAGCAAATCTGACCCGATGCATTCATTACTATTGGTTGCATGCGACTTCTTGCAAGTAAAGGTCAGAGGGCGAGAAGATGACAATATCCCTGCAAAATATCATTTTGCTTTCATTTTAAATTTCATGAAGCATTCATTCCCCATCAAATCCCTCAGCAGCATTTCAATAATTGTTGTAAAAACTGTTGTGCCCTTTCCGCACTTGAATAACATCTACTCAGTATAATAAGTATGTGAATATTACTTTAATAATAATAATAGTAATAAGTAAATATAAAGCATCAGTGTCCAATAAACATATATGAATTATCAACAGAGTCCTGAATCAAGGAAGGGAATTCAACAAAAGAATTAATTATCCTGAAATACAGGATAAAGATCATACAATATTTCATGATTCCAGGCTGCATTTTCACACTTTTGAGTAATAAAGTCTAATCAAAGATGAACAGATGATTACTGGACTGGATCACATTAACAAAATATTTGCAATTATTCATTATTTAAATTTGCTTTCAATCCTTTGCATGTAAATTTCAGGATGCTATATTCAAGAATTTTCCTGGAACTTCGGCATTCTTTGAACTTTCTTATATAAATATATGCTTTTGCTCTTCATATAACTACAAATTATAATTTGAAAAGAAACGATATCACCTCCATTACTTTTTGACACCTGCTAAATCGACTCTTTTCTGAAATTTAAAACTTTGTTAGAGGGAGCAAAATTATTTTAGAAAAAAGCTCATTTTGATCACTGACCACAAATATGGCACCAATGACCACTGACCATTCAGTTAAATGCAATAGCTCTAAAGAAACGCCTGAGGCACAAAAACCATAGACCACTGATCACTGACCAATACAGTTAAATATGCAACAGCTTCTAAAGCACAAGAACCAAAGCTTAGCTGCCTTCTTAATTCAAATCTTGATCTGCCAACAAATCACACATCTCCATACACGATATGATACATAAATGACTCAAAACAAATACATCATCGAGTATTAACACTGATGGCTGTTGACCAGTGATGTTGTTGGACAGTTGTCAAGCTCGTCTTACATTTTCTTCCATCGTTATTAGGCATGTTTCAGGGTCCAGTGAGGCTCTTTTATCATACCTGAAATGAGACAATTATAGACTACCATTACAAAACTATTAACTTCAACTTATTAATCTCAATATTAACATCAAGCGGAAGCTAATTCCCTCATCTCTTGTAATCTTTTCCTTCAATTTAAAGAAAAAATTCAATGTACTCTGTTCTAAAATTCCGAAGTGAAATTAAACCAATGAATTCTTTCCATACGAAAATTTTACTTCCATCAGTTAGCTTTTCAGAAGAAAATTTCAATTTCAATAAAATATGGCATTGATAACTTCCAAAAACATGTTAAACTTGGTTAATGAGATGACTCAAAATGCTGAAACAAATTAAATAATGAACTAATAGTTGAAATCAAAAGTAAAAATATTACATGCGAAAATGCTTACGGGCCTCCTGCAATCTTTTACGCATATCCAGAACACGCCGCTCTTGCTGCTGGATGTCCTGCTCACTAACCGACACCGCCTAAACAAAGACCAAGTTGTTCCTTGAAGTCTTGGTCAATATTCAGATGGTCCTTTATGAGTACATGAGTATATGCTAATTGAGGTAATTAAGGCTACTGTAATGATTAGTTAAGAGATGTTAACACCAAACTTGCTGTGTTCTTGAAATCCGCTCATCTTTTGACCTTTGTTCTGAATCCAAAATATCTAGGACAATTCCCCGCTTATAAGTTTTTCAGAACAAGATTCCTATTTCATGGTAATTTTGAGTGAATCAAAATTACCATGAGGATCAATTGAAGTTAATGACATTACAACTATCAAAAATACCGCGAATAAATCTACTTTTGAATCTGACCTGTCACTTGATTCAATGCAATATTAAAGGATTAAACATACAGCAAAGCTTCAATGACCTTTACTGACCTTTACTTTACTGCAGATAATTAAAATTTAAGGTTACACATTCATATAATCATTATTTCATTCTCCCCCCAAATGATATAGTTTTCAAATCAGATTTGGAATTTTTTTTACCTCAGTTCCCTTATTTATTTAAACTTATTTTTGCATTTTTTTTTCAAAATCTGAATTAAATCCATTTTTATATCGAAAACTTTTCGACAAAATCTTTCATTTGCTATTTAAAAAATGATTTTTTAAATAGCAAATGCGACTGTGAAATTCAAATTTATTTTAAAATTAATAAAGCATTCATTTAAACCGCCAGTTTATAAAAGCAAAGTTTCTGATCAGAAGGATTCTGACTAAAAACTACCTGGATAAATGGTTGTTCAACATTTGTATTGACTGATGGATTTGATTCAAGCTGCTTTTTAGTGGCACTTTGTCCTGTAATTATTGATGCGCCAAATCCATGCAGTGCGGAACATAACGATGCTGCCGACCCATCAGTACCAATGATTCCTAAAGCCGGTTCCATTTTACCGGCCAAATCCAATCTATGAGCAATGTGTTCATTGTCCTCAATCGTTATACGGTCTGCATTACAAATTGGTACCATCGCACACAGATGTTCTAATGATTTGGCCCAATACAACTGAAATAAGAGGACAATTCTGCATGATGTATGCCATGAAGCCCAGCATAAACATGACGAATTTGCCACGAAGCCTAGCATAAATATAAATGATTAAAACTGCATTTGCCAACTGATCAATAAAATAAGACTTCAAAGCAAAGTAAATTCTTATTTACAGTATCTCATACAATCTATGCATAGAAAAGAAACACAAAATATACCAATGTTTATTCATTATCTTAAAAGGGTATTATATGAAGCACGAGGGTAATTACATCCTTTACCACCCTGAACTAAGTTAATTGTTTATAGGACCTATCGAGAATACATAAAGTTTTCCACTTGGCAAATAGACAATAGCCAGCGTTCTTCACACGCTTCATAAATGACATCATGGCTCGCCAGACTAAAGGTCAAAGTTCTGAAGTATCAACAGCAGAGCTTAATCGATAGCTTCAAATTTACTTTTCCAAAACTTAAAAGTTTTAAAAAAGTTATTGGAACTGAAAGCTACAAAATTTTATGAACCAAAACTTAACAATTAGTGTGGAAATCACTAACTTGTCGTGGTTTATCAGCCTTATTTCTCAGGTTACTCGAGGCACAAATACGTCGTAATTGATCATTAGTAGGATTCTTCGTTTCACGACTTGTCGTATGCACTAACGTGACAGGTTGCTTAAAGATGGACACCGTTTTACGCCACGGAGCATTCAACGGACCATCGAAACCACTTCTTGCAGTTGACGCAACTCCGCGATCTTTTCCACTTTTCATCCCACGCTTTGTCACCGATAAATTACCAGCTTCGGAACCCTTTGTACGACCCATAAAAGCTCCCAGAGGTTAAATCTAAAATCGAACTTGAACTTTGCCTCTAACAAATAGGTTAATGGTTACGATCTTAAAGATATGTCTATACATATGTCGTACACGTCTGGCTGTTGAAGTCCTTTAGCGACTAACAATGTAAGTTCATGTGACATCCAACAGAGTCGTATGACAGCAACAGACTTTATAACTCTACCCAGTGGGTAGGAAGAGTAGAATACTGATTAGGACTGAAGGTAGGATAGGCAGAGTTAGAATACTGATTAGGACTGAGGCAGGGTTGGCAAAGTTGAAATCTGATTAAGACTAAACCACGTTTATCAATCACTTATTTAACCTGTTGCAGCCATTACCTACTTTTCAGACTACACTGCTGAAGAATTCAACAGATTCTCTTCAGGAAAAATACCACCACAAACACTACGAACACTCAGTCCCTTACCCGTGAAATTCTAAGACAAGAGATGATATGTGCGAATGCTGAGAGATAGTACACTAATGAGGGGAGGAATAGACAACCAGCGTACAGCTAGAACATTTCACATAATGTGGCGAGAGAGTGCGATAATTGAAAAGAAAGCAATAAATAGTGGAGAGAATTTGTGGATACAAGGAACTTCGCCATTAAAATACTTTTTATTTGATGATAGCGATATAGAAATTGGAACAAAAAGAAGTATGAGTTAGGGAGACAGCATAGAATGGAAGAAGTGAGTGAAAGATACAGGAGAGAGAAGAGAAGTAAAAGAGCTGTGACAAATTCTTTGTGACTATTAGCTGGGTGTGCGGAACTGAAGGGAATTAATTATTCGTTAGGAGAATTGATCGGCTATTGCTCAAATCGTTTTCCGGAAACGGTTTTCTGTTTAGGGTTAGTAACAGGGATATTCTCTATAGGGATCTATATTATGCTGCGTTTTCGTTGGGTAAGTGAAACTTGCAATTTGCATTTTAAATTGAAAACTTTTACTAAATATTAAGGAATATGACTGTATTTGTTGTCAAAAACACAGAGAAACAATGTAGCAAATAAATGCTTTTTGAATTTATAACATTCATAAATCTGCTAGGTGCTGTTCATCGTCCGGAAGAACTGGCATCCGGAATTGAACTGAACACAGTCTAACATTGTTTATATAGAGCAATGTTAGATAACATGTAGAATATATAGCTAAATAAGATAAGGAAATGGCTTGCATCAAAATATCTGCACGACATCAAAATATCTGCACAACATCAAAATATTTGCACGACATCAAAATATCTGCACAACATCAAAATATTTGCACGACATCAAAATATCTGCACAACATCAAAATATTTGCACGACATCCAAATATCTGCACAACATCAAAATATTGCACGACATCAAAATATCTGCACAACATCAAAATATTTGCACGACATCAAAATATCTGCACAACATCAAAATATTTGCACGACATCAAAATATCTGCACAACATCAAAATATCTGCACGACATCAAAATATTTGCACGATATCAAAATATCTGCACAACATCAAAATATTGCACGACATCCAAATATCTGCACAACATCAAAATATTTGCACGACATCCAAATATCTGCACAACATCAAAATATTTGCACGACATCAAAATATCTGCACAACATCAAAATATTTGCACGACATCAAAATATCTGCACAACATCAAAATATTTGCACGACATCAAAATATCTGCACAACATCAAAATATTTGCACGACATCAAAATATCTGCACAACATCAAAATATTTGCACGACATCCAAATATCTGCACAACATCAAAATATTTGCACGACATCCAAATATCTGCACAACATCAAAATATTTGCACGACATCAAAATATCTGCACAACATCAAAATATTTGCACGACATCCAAATATCTGCACGACATGACACGCATGGTATGAAACGAGTCGACATGCATTGAAAAGTGCTCAGTTACAGTATTTCACTTGACATAGAGTTACAGTATTCGCCGACTTTCGAACTTCCAGATTGCAGTATACGGTGGCGAGTGTTAAATGCCATGCAAGATCTGGTTGGTACCATTTCTTACAATAAACTTAGAACCAGAAGAAGTTGGCAGTATTTGGAAGAATTTCACACCTATTGAATGACAGTTTTTATTATGCGACAGTATTGGAGAAAGGCATTGACAGTAGATAATTATTTCTTCCAGAAGTTCGATACTGTACTTTGTTCACGAAATACAGTAATATCGTCAACGGAAGAAGTTCATTAGAAATGTTATCTATTCCGCAAACTTCTAAGGTAGGAATGCATGCTGTTTTTAAATTTTAAACATTTCTAGCGATTTAAAAATTCATAGAACTCTTTAGTTTTTTTCATTTGTTACTTTTCATTTTGTTTTTCAGTTTGTTCTTGTCTGATTTAGATGAATTTTAGCAGGTGAGAATTTGAATATTTCCTATTTATTTGTTTAGGATCAAGCTTCCCAGAGAATTTGAATGTTTTCCAATTTTTTCCTATAACTTCATTTGTTTAGGGTCAAGCTTCCCACACGAAGACGAGGTGTACAAGAGCTGTCCTTACACCTGGTCGGAGCTTAATGGATTGGATCAAGTTGACATTGCGTAAAAGAACTGCGACAATTATAGATCGTGGTGTCGATCATGTTGAGCTCAGTAAACATGCAAGTGTTAGCGATTGCTGGATTTTACTCGGCGGAAGGGTAAGTGGATCAAACATAGGAAATCTCTAGATCGTTTATATGAATTTGTTTTCTAACCTAAAACTTCGCTTTCAGGTTTGAAATTGCTACAATAAAAATGATAATAACAGATTGTTAGCGAGTTAGAAATTAATTCAATTTTGATACTGATGATAATGTCAGGTATACGATGTGACAGATTATTTGGCGTTTCATCCGGGTGGTGTTGAACAGTTAATGCGTGTTGCTGGTACGGATGCTACGGATCTTTTCAACCAGAATCATGCATGGATTAATTATCACGCAATGTTGGAAACATGTTTTATTGGAACTTTTAACGGCAACAAATATAAATGTATTTCAGTATAAATTTTTTTTTCCTTTTTTATTTCATTTTTAAAATGGATATTGTTCAGGAATGATGGGAATAGGAAATTTTATGAATTTCTGGAAATTCATATAGTTATGTGAAGTATAGGCCTTAAGCCGAATTGTAAAATATAAATTGATTTTTTTTTCTTAAACAACATATGAGAATTTATTGTAGTATCCGAGCCGAAAACAATGAATTTTATTGAAGAAATGAAGTCAGATATCGTTAATTTTGAAACAGCTGGAGTAAGGTACGTTCGACGGAAGTTGTTCAATGATTTTTCCTGCAATAAAACAGTTTCACTCCTAATTATGCGTTAGTCATGATGGAAGATCCGTTGTAATTTCTCATGTTTTCTATTCTAATTTTAGCTGATTGTTGTTATAGATGTCAATAAATGTGGTCTGAATATAACTTGCTACTTATTAGCGATGCTTCTGTCAAACTTTCATTAATTTTCTTTGCTTCTTTTTTCTTACTGCAGTCAGCAAGAATATTTTGTTGTGCTATTAATTTTCCACAATTTTCGTTCGAGTCAATACTGTTTTCAGAGCAGAAGTTAACTCCGACGGTCGATTACGAATAAGTTGTTCGAAATGGGATCAGCTGAGAGATGAAAATGTATCTTTGGAATTTGAGGAGGGTGTCTTACGACTCTTATTGCATTTTTCTTCCGGTAAGACCGAGGCATTGCAGTGGAGTAAGTTTATATCATTATTTTGTTCACTTTGTTTACTTGCACTTTACCATCCTTATTTTCTTCATTTGTTTTAAACAATTCTTTACGTTTCAGTATTTATCAGACACCATATAGAAAGCCAAAAGTTCAAGAACTAATTTTCAAATCCATCCCACTTTTTTACTTTGAGTTCAGTTGGGCACTGCATAACAAATGTATTATTTCCTTGATATATTGTGCAATACCTTGATATGTTTTTTGTGTAATACTTTGATTTGATTGCAGCAAATATATCGACGAATGTTTTCGAAGAACCATATCGTGTTAATATCAGCGGCAAAACAATATTTTTATCATATAAAGATACTAGTGGAAATATCAGTAGTCAGTGGACTTCTGGGTCGTACCATTATAAACCAGGTATAGTCTCTTTCATAAAGTGATCGGTTTTTTGCTTTTTCATTGATACTTTTTGAAATTCAAATGTATTTTTTTAAAAGCATAACTTATTTCTTTGTCTGATGGAGAAACACACATTTTGTCTTAGAAATGTAATATCACATAAATACGGTTAAAAACTCCTCTCCATTACTTTAAAAATTCTCAAATTTCAGTTTTGAAGTACCGAAGTTGTGAAATATTTGAGATGTATGGTATAACACACGATACCAGTTCGGTTGTTTTGCGAATGACTTCTCAGTGCCGTTTGATGGTACCTCTAGGACATCACGTTCTCTTGCGGATTTCAGTTAATGGTGAAATCTTGTTTAATATCTGCTCACATAGCTCGTCACATTTTTAAGGACTCTTTCGTCATTCTTTTACATTTCTTTTTAGATTTAAGGCTGAAGAATTTACTTTTTATCGGAAAAGTTCAAGTTACAAATTAAAGTGACTTCAGATATTTGATCCGAAAATTGAAACATTTGAAGTTGAATTTTTGGATTGAAATAACAGTACGTAACGATGAACAGTATGTTGATTTGATATTTTAAGAGGATTTGAACTGGATAGCTTGAAAATTTGTTTTTGTTTCAGGAAGTTTGATCGAACGTCCATATACTCCGGTTCTTTTATCGGATGATGGGCAGTTGATTTCATTTATAATTAAATTTTATGAAAATGGTATTTTCACGTCAAAATTGCGTGACAAAAAATGCGGTTAGCTATAGATTTTATGCTTCGTTTTTGGTATTTCGAATGTTTCAAATCCAGAAGTTCTTTCACTTCAGTTCAGTGTTTTTGTCAATGACTGATTGCATGTGAGACACCGCAGATATATTTTCTGCACGAAATTAAATTTCTCAGTTCATTTCATTCACCAATTAAACTTTCAAATTTTAGCAAATTTTCTTAAGGTGATTTAATCGAAATTAGCGATGCATTAGGATCTTTCAATATGCAACCGGATTGCGCTGGTATTGTACTAATGCTGGCAGCTGGAACAGGTTTAACGCCTATGATTCGATTTGCAGTTAAACGTTTTGAAAGTAAGAAAAAGTATGGTTTGTTATATTTCTTTTAAAAAATTAGATTCACATATTTTTCAGATATTATGGATTGTTCTTATTGCTTATATAGAATTTTTCCAAAAAATCTATTGTTTGACTGATTGATTTAATTAGAAACAGTATGTAGATTTGCTTCGTCTTCTATTTGCGTGTCCCAAACAATATAAGTTTTTTAGGACAACTATAATTGGCTTCAATAGGAAAGTGGTTGACATTATATCAGATGACTATTTTGCAAAGTGCGGAATACCGTTGAATCATCTTCTGCTGCAAATAAAATATTGTTTAAGTGAAGCTGACCAAGAGTGGAATGGTGAGAAAGGTTTGTTGCGAAGATTATCTTTGCTAAGGAAGTAGAAATACCTTTATACAGAGAATTAAGCACTAAGGAATTCAAATTAGTTTCTGTTGTAGCTTAGAAACAATTGGCAGAATTCGGTTCTCTATATTCAGATTTTTCAGGTATTATTTCGAAGCAAATACTCTCAAATTATATTAATAGGGATGCCGAAAAAAACAGTTTTCGAATATTGATTTGTGGGCCTGATCCTTTCGTTGATCTTGCAATAAAGTAAGTAGATATTTAACGGTGAATTACAATAGTTGACGTAACGCTTTCATACAAACAGAGATTGTGTGGTATTTTCAGTGCGACAGTTTCAGATGTTGTTAAGGTTGCAGTCACGTCCTGAATACATACACTTAATAATTATTTCAGACTGCTGGGAGAATTGGAAATACCACTGCAACATATTTACATTTTCCAGAGCTAAAGACGCAGCCATTTTCTTCGAGGTAAGGTGCTTTAAAAACATTGGATCAATGTTTGCACTAAAAAGTCAATTCATTTCTTGTGTTAAAGAGTGTAATTGAGTAATCTTCAATTTTATCTCTCATTTCTTCATCCGGAATGAAAACACATAGAGAAACCATTTCATTCCCTACATAGTGCATGACATGACCTACTACTCTGTTTGAAGCACTGATTAATTTCTTTTTGATGTATGATGTCGTTTGAAAAGTTTCGATGTCATACGTTATCACTGTGTGAAAATCGAAGCTTCTATTGAGCTTTGTGCTTTTGCTTGTTCAGTATAAGCATGATTTTGCTGCTTATTCTGTCACTTTTTTTCTTTAAGAAAAATTCTTTCACAGGTTTCTTCTTTGCATTCAGTTTGTATTTTAACGGTTTCCGTTGCGATTGACATTTACATGATCCAACTAAACTATATTGGGGAGAAAAGAAATCCAGGATAGGAATTGCTCATTATGAATTTGGTATACGTTTACAGTGGTCTAGAGTTCGGATATTGGTGCATAATTCAACTATCTTCGGTAGGATTAGAATGGTAAAGTGCTGAATGTTGAATTAATCAAGATGTAAAATTCATCAGTCATATGTTTTCGCTATCACAGTAATTTCTTTTGTCAACTTCTAATTTATACAGTATGTTTTTTCACTTTAGTATGCATAAAATTTCTTTGCGTTCAAATTATTCGATTATTATTGTTCAGAAAAGTCGTACTGCGAAATATCTATAAATTACGAACAGATTATAAAATGAGTTAGTGTCAACTTGAAACGATCTCTAAAGTGCCTGTAATTTTCTCCACTTAATCAAAATGAAGTGAAAGGTAGTTTTTATAATGAATTTAGGCCAAGAGATAATTTTTATGATGAATTCTAGGTCAAGATTTATTTCCTTGTAAAGGGGGCGATGAGGCCCTTCCCAGATTCTCATCGTGCTTCTCAGTGGCTTATTCCTCAAGGTCACCGTTTATCCATTAACTGATTCCCAGCCCTTATTAGGTATAGGAAATTATTAATGGTCGCTTTCTCGAGGCTGTGAAATGAGGTTGGTTCAGGAGTTCTCTCTGGGCTCTTTAACTCAAATATATCTAAATAGTACCATAAATTCGATGAGTCAGATTTGAGCTATTTCTCTATTTTCGCTCACTTTCTTTAGTATTCGCGTAAAACTTCCTTCGCTACATATTTGATGAAATGTAATTATTGCTTTCTTGATTTTTGAGGGAATAGTTGTGATGAATTTGAGAGTGAAAGAATATTTAAAGATTTTATTTTATTACCAGGAATGGGCCAGTTTTTATCCAGAACAACATCACTGGATGAAGAAAATATTCGGAAAGAAGTGATGCATTTTCCAGTAGTTATTTTTACAAAGCCGAAATGTCCATACTGTGTGAAAGCTAAACAACTGCTAAATAGGGAACGGATCGAATATAAAGAAAACAACTTAGATGCTCATCAGGTTAATTTGCTAGTCTATCAGTTAGCGAGATTAGGATGCTGGTCCTCACTTTCTCATCAAATCCGGAAACTGTATTGTGGAGAAATTTATACGTTAGGTAAATTAAAGCTGTAAGTGTATGTAGTGAGTATTGTTTTAGAAAGCATAGTACAGTCGATTGGTACACGTGCAGGTTCTTTTTTTTAAGAGTAATTATTGATGGGCTTGTTATTATCAAAAGTAATGTAAGGAGGATATAGACAATATGTGTGAAGTGGGAGAACACTTTAACAGTTTTACTATGAAACTTGTAGATTAAGTAACCGTGATGAATCTTAACAGCTAGGTTCGCTATTAATTGTGAAGCTCGAATTTTGTACTATTTTCTTTGAATGAAATATTTTAATGAAAATAATCTAATTATAATCATCACGCGACTATATCTTCAGCTTCGTTTTCCTGCAAATCATCAGTCATATGTTAATGGATTAATTAATATCACAAAGCAAACCTCGGTGCCTCAAATATTTATTTGTGGTGATTTCATCGGTGGATTTACGGAATTGCAGCAATTAAAGAATGCTGGAATGTTGTTGAAGATGATTTCAAAATGTCGTCCAGAAAAATCTCTGAAATCTCCACAGAAAAATCTCTGATGCTTTAATTATGGTTTTCGCACCTTAAATTTAAAGAAATTTCGAATTTCAAGATGTACAATGACATTCAAGATCTAAGAGAACTTTTTTTTGCACTATCCCTCTTGATTTATGCTGCTTTTCAATTCTAAACTGAACCTATTTCTGATTTCTTAGCAATAAATATTCAGTGGATAGTAGTCCATCATATTTTGCTTCAGACACATGTGATAATAAGATATTTCTCATGCGATGACACATGTTATACTTCGAGTTAACTTCAGAATATAGATTCAGTTTCATCCAGTCATCCTTGGATTCTATTTGTAAAATAAAATAGAACAGTTTGGTTTATGTAGACCATTTACATTCATTCATTTCATTATTATTCACTTTTCTCCCATTAATCCTTTTCCATGTGATTTTCAGTTCTTTCCTAATTTCCTCTACACTTGCTGGCTTTCATTATCTTCACTATTCGGATTTCTTGTATGTCAATCTTGTGTTCGTTATCTATGTTCATTGTTATGTCATTAGTGTGTTTCAGAACAAATCCTCATATGCTAAGTTCATTAGTTCTCTTCAAGTATGTGTTTTAGTTAAGTTGAACTTATCTGAATTAAGATAAATGAAATTATTTCGGGTTGAACTGAGTCGCATTTAGTTTACGATTAATAAAAATTAACCAGAATTATTACAAATGTATGATCCTGCCTTTTGTGGGATTTTCCGTTCGGTAGATTTGAATTAGACTGATCAGGTTAGGAAATCAGTTTCTGGATTTCTCGATCTCGGTGTACACTGTCTTACTTCTTTCTTCGTTCCTCTTTTAAGTCCAAAGCTGTTTTGATTTTGTAAATTTTTCGCTTAACATCAATGCGTTTCATTAATACGTTGAATGAATTCAGTGTCTTCTTTAATACTAATAAAGATTTTGGGGCAGAATTCTTTCCGTTTCGGAATAGTTGACACTTTTTGACGTGAATCATATCTCAAATTAATTCATATAACTATATCATGGTGTAAATGATACAACACATTTCTGTTGTTGTACTCCGTCAAATATTTTGCTCGAATTTCTAAAAATTTCGGAAGTACCTTTTTGTTATGCTCATTGGAGATAACGGTTGGACGAAGCGATGTTGCGGCATTTTCGGAATCGTCACAAGATACCGGATCACAAAGCGCACGCTGATAGGGAACGAAAGGACTTGCGGTGCGGGCTTGATAGGGGTGTCTGGCCAGTTCCAGGACTTCCGAATCCAGAACTCGTCCCGCAATCAAGTACATCTGAACCGGAAGGCGAAAAACACAATCCACTAACGGTTCTCTGAGTTATAATACTGAACTAATCGCTGAGATACATAATCCATCCACCATCCACAATAAGCAAAACGAAGAAGGAAAAGAAAAGCTAAGTGGAAAATAATAAATTGTAAATCATAAGCAGAAAGTAAACAAAAATCAATAGCCATTCCTCCTAATGGTGACAAATAATGTAATCCTCAAATAAAGGCTCCAGAATACAGAGATGAATAGATTTGCAGCAAGCGGCCCTTCACTAATCCCCGCCTGACCTGATTTCATATTCGAAGTTTGGGAATCAATAAAATCCGCTGAAAGAAACAGCTTATAAAGAAATATTTCGTTGTAGTCTAGATGGTTTTCTGGCGCAAAAGGATAACTCATAATTGCAATTAAATTCTATGAATTTTGATGAGGGTTAATATATTTCTCTTTAGCATTCACTCATTCTTTTTCGGTATTCTCGATGATCTGACATTTGATTCACAAACTTTTTAAGCGAGAAACTTTGTTTCAGATGGACTTACTGCCACCACTACTGATTGATAACGAGGAATCAGAAGAAACAGAATTGCAGAGTGTCAGTGATAAGTGTTTATCATCCTTAACACTTGTTAATGGTTGCAATGACGATCCATTTTTGAATGTCGACTTTTGTAGTTTCAAATTGGACAGTTTATTAGGGAGGTGAGTTTTTTGCATTATGTCCTCTACTCCTGCTTTCTTTGTTACTTGAAGAACAAGTAATGAACGCCAAATGGACCTATGAAACCTGCCGTGAAATCATCTTTTCTTGAACTTGCGAGATTGGATATGAAAAAGTCAAAGAAATCGATTCCGCTGTATAGTGTGATTCCGCTGTATATTGTGATTCTTCCCAGTAATTATTTTTCTTTTCAGGGGGAGTTATAGCGATGTATGGAAGGCACAATACAAAGATGTTACAGTAGCTTTAAAAGTTATAAATTCAACGGATGAAGTTCTCCGAGGAATCTTTTATCATGAGGTTTCTCGTCTTTTTGTTTCTAGGAGTTTTTTATTGCTTGCATTTCCAATAGTAGTCCCTAATATTAGGACATATTGTATTGTGGGTAGTTTTAAGCTGTAGGTGTTTGAAAGGTAAAATTTTTTTAATTTATAACATTATGATCTCTCTTTAAAACCGACGTTTAATATGTTTTACTTATCGTCGAAAAGCATTGCTAACATTTACTGATTTGAAAAGAACAGGTGATTTAAGGTGCAGGTGATGCGCTGCTTGAATCACCCGAATGTGATCGAAATACTGGGTGCATGTGTTTATCCGGTATATGCTATAGCAATGGAATATATGGCTTGTGGTTCTCTTCATCGGTGTGAGCTTTGAAGTTTTTTGATGGAAACGCTGATTTATTTAGGCACAGTTTTTATAGCAACATTAATTCTGCAATATGTATGATCCGTTACACAAAAAGAGATATCTCTTGTTTGAAATACGGGCCGGGGTTGCAATTATTTATACTACTAATGCTTCACATCTGTTCTATCCCAGTTGTTGAAGAAGGATATTAAAAAAGTCGTAATTTTGATTTAACAACTGCGCTTCAATAAGCGGCCTTTCAAGAGATGTCAAAAATGAGGAGATTAAATAATTGATGTAATGAATATCTGGTTGTGATATTATCACCTTTGCAATATACTACTTTATGGCATTGATACTGTAAATAGGAGTAAACTTTATTTTCAGTGCTCCATGAGTCCGAAAATATAAATTATAAGGCGGGTCATGCATTTCACTGGGCATCACAATGCATTGATGCATTGGCTTATATACATTGCAAAAGATTTGCACATGGCGATCTAAAAACTGCCAAGTATGACTTGCTTTTATTTTCCATTGTGTTAGATTTTTGAAAATTCACTGTTATCTAGTTTTTCTGCTGTAAAATGCACTGTTTCATGCCAGCAATATTAAGGAATTGGTTGACTACTCCTAAGTTCCATTTTTTTCAGTAGTTTGCTAATTAATGCTTAGCTTTATACTTCGTAAATCTCATGCTTTAAGTTTCAACTTTTTTCTTATACCATTCTGAAAATGAAATCATAACTTGCTGAAACATGAAGTGAAGCCTAGAATGATCTTCAAGCAATAATATCAAGGCAGATGGATAGTTTCTTAATATTTTTTGATGCTTGTTCATCATTGACAACTGATATTCACTGCTTTTGATAGACAGTGATATTCTTCCATTCGTTATTTGTGTCCTTTATGATGCCATCGCAAATTCATAAATAATATTTTACTTACATTTTCCACCCACTATTCCATTTTGTGTATGAACTGATGATGGTCATGGAAACTTTTGTGAATAATCATTTTATGGAGAAATCAATCAGTGAAGATTTACATAATTAATCAATAAAGAATTGCATACTGTGGCTAACTGTGATATACCGAGTAATTGTTCTTGCTTTAGCTTATTGCTTAGCGATAACTGCCGTTGGCTCAAAGTTGCTGATTTTGGTACGATGGTATATATGAATACTGATACAGAGTACAGACAAGGTTCAGCGCCATGGATGTCCCCTGAGGTATATTTATGAATTGTGCATTTCTCGGCCAACTTTAAAATTGGAATTCGAAAAGAAAATTTGATCAAACTATTGAAATAATTCGAATGAAAAATTGCACGGATCACAAATCAGAAGTCAGATTTCTCATAGGTAATCGCTGGTTCATCACCTTCGGAGCAGTCGGATATTTATAGTTTTGGAGTTATCCTTTGGGAAATAATTACACGGACGCGACCATATAGTGACTGTAAGAATGCCGAAGAAATATTGTGGAGCGTATGTTTTCATTTGAATTCACACTTTTGAATTTAATTAAATGCAAGTTTTTTTTTGCGTTTGAATGAGTTGTATTGAGTAATTAAGATTACTGGAAGGTTTCACTTCCAAAAGTTTTATTTCGGTCTTTCTTTAGGCTTTTATTAATTTGGATTTTCGATCTCGATTCATTTTTTTCTAAAGTTCCGTTCTCATTAAAGATTTTTAGGTTTACGCGGGTTTGAGGCCACCGCGTATTCAAGATATTCCAGTTAAACTTATGCAATTAATTGAACGGTAAGGGTGTCACTGGGACAGACGAGAATCGTACTTGCCTCTTGCTTCCGTTATTTCAAATTTTTTGAGAATAATGTTACATTTCCTTTTTAAAGAGTTCGAAATTTCATTTAGTGAAACATTTGATGCTTTTAAATATCAAATTTAGCCAGAGATCAATAGAATTCATATTATTTTTATTTTCAGCTGTTGGCAGAAATTGCCGGAAGATAGGCCGTCCCTTAAGGAAATTCAAAAAGTGCTTGGAATACTTTGCAAAGTAATTTTTATCATTTCATTAGTTTGTCATAGCTTCTTTACTATAGAAGAAATATTCAGTGCAACTTCGTTTTGCAAATTGTTCAGAATCTTTTAAGCTGCAACTATTCAAAATCCGTTTAAACGTTGAACTTTTGAAAATTTTGGTGTTTGAAATACTTGATCTTCGGCGAATGAGTCCTGCCTGTTGTTAATGTTTGGATTTCGAAAATAGTAACTGCATTTTTAAAATGAAAATGATGAACTGCACTTAAGCTAGATTAGAATGAAGAAAACTTCTGAAATCAGGATAGAATTATATTTATTTACACTGTTTTCATTTTTCGTGGTTTCGTATTTCTGTGTGTTGCCACACTCATTTTGCAATGACTTTTTATTTGCTTCATTAGATAATTGTTAAAAACTGAGCAGCGATAAAGAATAACGTTAAAATTGCATCTTTAAAAGTTGCTTATGTCTTTGTGTCAGTTGAATTCGCACGCCGAGTAAGCTTTCAGTCTTCCTTTACTAAACAGGTTTCAATAATCAAACGGACTTGATGATTTATCGAGTTCTTAGCGTAATATCATAAATTAATTGTATCATAAATTTTATAAGTATCACAAATAAGTATCATAAATTTCCCCCATTTATATATATTTATACTTTATATATTTTTTCAGATGTATCCCAATTACAGCGAACCGCTGACGTATTTTGAAACTTATTCAGAACAAATGGTATGTAAAGATTAATACTGCGCAAGCCAATATAGCAATAATATAGAGAAATATTGAAATTGAATTGTTAGATATAACTTTTGTTTGATTCAATTTACGGATATGCTACCAAAACAATTTTTTGATGAGGATTTCTTGATTGGTCTTTTTTAAACAGATTCTTTTCATTGGGAGTAAGTGTATTTTTGAATTATGCAGAAATAAGACAGTAATTATCAAGTACAGCAAGCAACTTACGATTGATAGTTGAGTCATCTTGATTTTTTAATTTGAAATGGAAATTTTTCATCTAAATTGCGCTTCCACTTTTGAAATCCAGTTTATTTCAGAAAGAGGTTATTGACGATGAGAGTGGCGTTGACAATGTAGATTGCAGTGCTAGCAAAGTGGAAATTGTTGGAGAAACTGATCACGAATTATCGCCCAATTCGGTAGAAGAGATTGAAACACTGAAGAGAAAGTAAGAACTGCCATTTAGTCACGGTAAATAAATGATTAGCTCGTGACAGTGTGCTGGGCATCTTTCTGATATTTAAAAAAAACCCATGGAAACAAAAAAAGTCAAATGTTAACTCCCATAACATACCTTTTTTATTAACTCCAATAAAAATGAAAACACACGAGATAAATTGCTCTCTGTGACGACGAACTAAATGCCAAGTTTAATTTTTGTCAAATAAAACAATCTCAATTCAGAGATAACATTTGAAGACTGATATCACTTTCATGTTTTTTTTTTGCTAGCAGAATTTCGGAAACCCGAAAACAAAAATTTGATATTGGATGAAATCAAAAGTATGAAATTATGGATAAATCAAAGTAGTTTAGTATTAGCAATGTCTATAGAGTGTTTGGTATGAAATTGTTCTTTGTGGCCTGCAGTGTTTGTGTCTCAGAGAATTTTTTGTCTTCCGGAAGAACTAAAAACCATGAAAATTTATCACACTAAATGTCAAATCGAGTTTAGTGATTAACCGTTCTCATTTCGTTGTATTCTTACTGTTTTAGTTTCCATTTTTGAGGAAACGACAGTTTTAAATCTAAGAAATTAAAATACCTGTTTCCAGACATTCATTAATCCAACAATACGAAGATATTGCAAGCTATACAGATTTATTACGCGAAAAGGTTTGCTCAATGAAAAAAATTATTGAATATCTTTTCAGAATAGTAGCTTTGCTTTTTAGGAAGTATACCGTACCACTAATTTCAGGATTGCATTCATTGTCTATATTTGCGCTGTTTTTATTCATAATGTATTGTCTTTCAGTTCGAGTTATGCAAGGACTTTAATTCAACTTAGAAATATTACACAGTAAAGGAGTATTTCACAAGTATTTTTTGAAATTCCACCGAACACTAGCAATCCATACTTATCAACAAGCAACAGAACATCTGTAATACATTTGGCAAAGGTTTTCCAAACACTACTGTTGTAAATGTTTTCAAATTGTTACCATATTATGATTGATCGAGGCATCATTGTTCATGTTGTTGGACATTGTTATTTTCTTCACTTTTTGTACAGAGCATATTTTTAACATGAGATTTTTGAATAGAAGAGATAGGAAATATTGGGATTGATTGTTTAGTACATTAGTGAATGGTTGAGAGAGATTAATATTAAGACTGGTTCTTAATTTCATGGCCAACACTTGTTTTTCCACTATTCCATTTTGAAAACTTCATAGAGTTATTTATGAAATATCAAGGCTGTTGGTGATTCGTTTAGACTGAACAGAAGAATTTAACGATTGGCCTTCGAACAGACCTCTTCACAGCCTTATTTGGCTTTTATCACATCAATAAGCTGCATCTAGAATCAGATATTTTCAATGATCAGGACAGGATGTTTTTCAATTTAAGATTATATGGTGCTGCTGTTTTTCATTGTATGCTTCAAGTTTCCATATTTTAAATGAATGAGACATGAGACCTAGTATCAAAAAATGTTTGCTAATTTCAAATTATGTCTGATAGCGGAAGTGATTTACTGTCACAATTTTTTGTAATAGATGAAACTTGGAATGAACATGGGGAATTTCATGTATATTCTCAGATAGGCAACGAAATAGGAGATCTTTTTAGACTGAATAAATATTTTGACGAGATCCAATATCTATATCCACGGTATCCAAGATGTATGTTCTGCATAATCTTTTGATAGCAATTTGACTTGTTCATAGTTTTAATTTCTTATGCAGAATTCACACAGTGTGCAGCTTCTCATGCCTAGCAACTTCACTTTTTTCAGTTTTATCTTTCATGTGCGACAGTGTATGCTGCATCGCATTTCGCATTCTTCCTTTATTATTTTTGTGTGAAAATTCGTCAAACTTTCCTTGTTTCCTTCATTACCTCCAATCGGATAATGATTTGCGTGTCGCAAATTGATTTGTCATTTGCCGTTCCATGGCAGTCTTTTTGAACCATTCAATTTATTTCCTTTTTTTAAGTCGACCTCTTCATTCTGTTCGAACAGATATGCGCAATGTTACTGGCAGTGAGTCAAATATTATCATATTTCTCATAGATTGTACTTTCGAGATTTCAAACTATCGTCTTTCTAAAATCAATTAAGCCAACTTTGAAAAATTATTTCTTTCAGCACATTCAAGATTTCTTGTAGCATTTATTGGAATATATTACGTATTCTGATGGTTTGCTGTAAGATTGAAGCGACGTTTGATGGTTCTTTCTATAAATAAAGCAATATTTATATGCGAAGTGAACTTCTCTACACATTACTTCCAAGCATTCCGGAATATGGAAGAGATCGATCTAATATCAAAAAATTTATGACAGTAAAAAAAAATGATTCCCTTTTGCAAGTGTCTGCGAGAATAATACTCATAACTTACAAAGTTTTGCACACCATCTTTGTTCTGAAGCAAGTAGACTTGATTTCAGTTTTTTTTTCTGCTCTTATAATATTTTCTGTATAAGTTTGAGCGATGATCATGAGTTTTATTTTGAGTAAAAGATATTTTAAGAAAAGCAACTGAATATCGTAAACTGTACAAGACTTATGTGAAGCTCTGGATGAGATGTTCTGGAATGAAGGCTATGGGGCATAGTTTGATTATGACTTGATGAAGCAAAAATTGAGGAGTAGCTTCTATTCGTCTAACGTTTTTCTACTTTTACTTGGTGGCTATGACGGACGCATAACAAAATAAATGCTTGACCATTTACGCGGAAGTGGGGTGCTCAATTTCAAAGGTAAGAGTTGATTCAAAAGAAGACAGGTTCCTTTAATTTGCGGTTCATATAATTTCTTATACAAGGTTGTATAGGTGGCATGCCGGTGAGCTTAAATAACGCTTTCCGTAAACAATGGAATTATTCAAACTTTTGGCCGCCGCTTATACATTTATTCATGGAAAGTTGGAAATCACTGAAACACATTATAATGGATAGTATTATTAATGCCTTTTGAATAATTTAATATTTTTATGGCAATTCGGTAAATGAGAAAATAAGCAATGGTGGATGCTGTCAACCGCAGTATCCAATAAATTGTCCATCGAAGTCTTGGCATTTGTGTTGGCTGAATTAAGGCTTAGCTCACGAAGAAAGATTTAGCTCATATCTTCATTTCCCTAAAGAAAAGCCCAAATTGATGGTTTTTTGGGTGAAGATACTACTTGAAATTAAGGATAGACAAAATTCGAGGAAGTAAGTTATACTGGGAATTTGTTCGGTTTCAGAAACTGAAATTGAAATTAAATTATTACAAGAAACTATTTTGTACACTTTTTTTGCATCCTTGCGTTTTTGAAATTGGAAATTGAAAATCTCGAATTAAACTCAAAATTCCAACTCAAATTAAAAGAATAATTTTTAGGTAATTCGATAAAATTCATGATAATTATGCTAATGAAAATGATGAAAAAAATTTTAATTTGAAACGTGTTATGAGTTCGTTCATTTATGGTCCCAGTACTTATGCAACCACATATTCTTCCAATTATGAGATACTCACCATCCAAAATAGCGACTAAATTAATAATAAAGGCCTGTTTATTAGTTAAAACAATTAAATTTTTTCATGCATTTCCGCATATTTCATCTTCTTTTTTAATTCGTTTCTTATTTGATATAACAATTAACTGCCTGCGTGTAATAATAACGCAAAATTTACTGGTCAATTATTATCGCATTTTTCTCATCTTCTCCTTAGATAAAATTAAGAATGTACGCATTAAATCAATTTTATAAAAAAAGAAAGATTGCACTTTCGAAATTTAAATTTATCATCTAACACCAACTAACATATAAGGAATATATTTTTTCACAAGCTGAAATTTGAAAAAAAAATAAATAGTTCCGGAAAATATTGCCGGAACTATTAATGATTCAATAAATAGAAATTGTTGCCTTTATATTTCGACAATGAAAGTAAGAATGAAGCATGTTTTATGTTGTAGACGTTTTCGACCGTTTTTTTGTTCTTATTCCTGTTTGTTCGCCGTATTTCTTAGACGTATGGCAAAGAATGGATTGAGGCAGATACTATTTAAAAAAAGGGAATTAATGTTAAAGAGAAATGTATCAACTCTCATCAAAATTTATTAAATTTAATTGGAATTATGAGTTATCCATTTGCGCTAGACAACCAGCTGGATTACAGCAATAGAAATGTGTTGTATCATTTACACCACGACATAGTTATATGAATTAATTTGAGATATGATTCACGTCAAAAAGTGTCAACTATTCCGAAACGGAAAGAATTCTGCCCCAAAATCTTTATTAGTATTAAAGAAGACACTGAATTCATTCAACGTATTAATGAAACGCATTGATGTTAAGCGAAAAATTTACAAAATCAAAACAGCTTTGGACTTAAAAGAGGAACGAAGAAAGAAGTAAGACAGTGTACACCGAGATCGAGAAATCCAGAAACTGATTTCCTAACCTGATCAGTCTAATTCAAATCTACCGAACGGAAAATCCCACAAAAGGCAGGATCATACATTTGTAATAATTCCACTTAGTTTTCTTTTTCTTTTTTTTTAACATGTGTTATCGCATGAGAAAAATCATCATCAGGTACGAGATGACTGACGTCCGCCAATATAAACATTAGACTGTCAATGTTTTATTCGACAGTTTTCAGATGTTTTGTCCCTTCAAATGAGTGATATTCTAATTAATAAGCGATCACTAAACACTTTAATTTAGTTTCCGTGCATTCTCATTGACAGTCCTCATCGTAACATTTTTTTTTTCTAAGATTTGAATTTAAACGCTACATTAATATTCGAGCAACTTTGCCCGGTAGACTTTGAGAAATGTTTCTTTTCATTCCCGATATTTTCCAGCATCATCAGGTCAGTGTTATTCTCGTGAAACATCAAGAAAGCATATCTTGTCAATGAATCATAGTGAGTGTATTTGGCAGCACTGAACATAACGTTTGCAATTTCAAATTGTTTTAATTTGAAATTGAACTTCAATCAACGTATTAATTGAACTTGGAGTGAAATTATAATAGAAAAGTGAGGCATAGCTTAGAGCAGTAAAAATAAAGTATAATTTAAAAACAAAACTCCGCCTGTTTTCTACTTATTTAGACAGCCGCTTCGCGGATCATACTTTAGTTGTTGCGGACCATTGGTTAGAAACCATTGATGTAGAGTGAGGATAAGCAATGACAACAAAGGTCAACAATTTGAAGGTCAACAATTTAATATTGAATTTAGGCCTATTCTCCTCTATTTTTCATTTGTCCCATATTTTTAAATATTCCAAACTCTTGCGGTATTTTAATTATCACATATGGTGAATTGGCGGGAGTGCGGGCAAGCTAATTTAAATTAGGATGTAAAATAGTAGTCAGGTACAGTGATGTCTTAAAAACTTCGCAATTAATCAATAAAGCTATTTTCCAAGGAAAAAACCGGGTCAGTTGATATCTATTTTCTATAATGCAGAGATAATGAAAAACAATAAGGAAGAGAGAGAGAGAGAGAAGAAAAAAGGGAACGATATTATCCTATCATCTGTCCTCATTATCATATCATTTTATCAACAACGACCCTAGCCAATGTTGTCCACAAAAATATCTCCACTGTAATGTCAGCTGTGCTGACAGAGAACAAAAAAGACAAGTTATACCTCGATAGTTTGAGCAGTCGGAATTGTCTCCTTTTTTCTTGTAAAGCGGGACGATGGAGGATCCGGAAATCTGATGGTAAATCACATTTTTTCCAACAGTTTATAAAAAGCTCATGAAATATGGCATGGAGTGTATAGCTCCCATCCTTCCAGACCTTCCAGAGTTCAGGTGGAATCCCATAAATCCCAGCAGCCTTTCCAGTTTTTATCTGCTTTATAGTCTTAAGAGTCTTCTGCAACACAGGAATTATATTCAGTTCTGTTTTTATTGTTTTTTGAGCAGCTTGTTAAATTGCTGAGCTTTTGATTACATCATTCGCGCTGAGAAGATTTTGGAATTACTGAGATCATGGGCTAAGGAAGTTTTATCTGTGGGAAGGTAAAATGAACATATGCATTGGATAAAAGGCTTTGAGTTTGACGTGCAAGTCCAAACACTATTTTCAGAACATCATAGAATCCTACGCAATTGCCCAAGTCAGCAGATAATTGAATCTTTTTTGCCAGATTTAGCCACCAATTATTGTTGATATCGCGAAGTTTTGTTGAAGTTTGCTGCACGCAAGACGAAAAGCTGCATTTTTAACATGACAAATGACTGGGTAAAGTGTGCATAGTCAGCAGTTCTTTTCTATTTCAGCAAATTCTGGATCTCTTGACTATTTTCATCAACAGTCCTGTTTTTCCTTGGGGAAATCCAAGGGATTCTTCAGCATTCTTCTGTTTTTAATGTGTTGTCAGAATGTTTCCGGAGGGAGTAGGGCTCATCAGTAGGATTTTAGTGTCTGTTTTGAAGATCTGCTTAAAAACTGCCTTTCACTGCAAGTGTATGAAAGTTCGTCGATAATAATAATTTCATAATTTCAAAAGTAAGCATCCATCAAGTAGTCAGTAAACATACACAAACTGCTTCTAAGTACTGAAGTTTCGAAAAGTGGTATTATCAAAGACGGAATTTGCACAGATAAGCTTTCCGAAGGCAAGTTGAATTAATAAAAATTGAAACCATCGGCATAAAATATCATAAAATAAGTATCGAAATTTTTTGTATGATTCAACGCATTGTTAGCTTATATTTACCTTTTTGTTAAGGCGGATCCCTAATTGAAAGTAGTTTCTAACCTCTATATTTGAAAACTTATTGATCACTTATAAATTTTTACAGTTTTTGAGCAATAAACAAATATTGTAAAATTGATATCAATAATCAATAATCCCTAATTTCATATCCTCCTTACAAATAAATGATGAAATTTTATTGCGGTTCTAAGTTACCTCGAAATTAGTACCGCGGTAATCAGCCAGATCCAGAAATTTAGCGCACCTTTACAAGCCATTTTTTGAAAAAAACGACTCCCAAAAAATAATCTGCAGTTTGATATTACATCCAATAACCGGTTAATAATTAAATTGAAAAAATATCACAGTACGGTCAATTATTGAACCCGAAAAGATATTACAGGACAAACATCACATGATTTTACCGTCTAGTAGCATCCTGTAGATCAATCGTTGATGCCAACAATGGATTGCAACAATAGCTATAGCAGAAAAAAATATATCAATGACGGCATTCTTCCAACTCAGTCCACAGTTAGCATTGATGTTTCTTATTCAAATTCTCCATTGACGCCCGTGAAATTTTCCAAAACAATAAAATACTTTTCGTTTGTTTTCTTTCGAAATTCAAAATAAAATTTAAAATTGAAATCATAATTGGCATGCAGTATTATTCCACTTATACATGCGGTATTATTCCATTTATATTATGAATTTTGTCATTATGCAGTCTAAATAATTTTTTTCACAAATTATTCGTGTTTATTTAAAAATTCTGGATGTTTATTAGAATGGTTTGCATGATACCCGAAAATGATGCATGTCAGGTGCAAACATTCCTCTAAAATGTCTCAAAAAGTTCAAATTTCTTCTCCCGAACATTGAATGCAACTGTTTAAACATTTCATGTTACTTCAAACAACAAAAGAAATACCTTTGACCGTTTTGTTGTTTGGTGTAGACCTCAATTTCGTTTATTGTGAAGTTAGCAGTGAATTGATATGCTATTATTGTGAGAATTTCCTTCTTACAGTTTAATTAATAATCAGTTTTTAATTTTTCTTTAAATTATTATCTGATTTTTACAATACTTTTTATGCTGTAATTTAATTTGTTAATTACTTGATAAGATGGGGAGCGCAATGAATTTTTACTTAAAGATTTTTTTTCACTTATATAGTAATATTGTCTTAATAATTGACATATAAAAATTTACAGTATCAATAATCATTTCAGACGAACAATTACCGATGAAAAGAGTTACACATGTAAAAGATCAAATCGTTGTGATAAGAAATTAAATTGCGGTATTTACAATGATAATGATCATTGATTATGTAATGAACGAAAATTTCCAAAATTATTAAAAAAAAATTTTTTTAATTTATTCTAAAATAGCTTCTGGAGTTAAATTTTCAGTGCATTTGAGAGATGAAGCAAAAATTGATGAATTTTAAAAAGAAAAATCATAACAGAAAGTATGACGATTGTAAATTTCCAGTCTTTTATTATCACAATTCCTTCCACACCAAGTTCATTCATTTTCTGAATAAAATTCATATAATTGAATTAATTAAACAAACTAGTATTTTAATAATTTAGGAAGCAAAAATTTTCTTTCTTCAAAATTTTATCGAACAACAAAAATTAAATGAGCTTCAAAATCTATTCCTAAGAAAAAATTTGGGTGGTTCTCTTTCTCTTCGTCCGCAACCGGAACTTCATCTTCCTTTTCACTCTCGCCAAATCTTTCTTCTGTAAAAAAAACACTTCTAATTGCTACCATCCATGATACTGCCCAAAAGTTTCAACGATTTTATTAATTTAGTTGGGGAATTTTTAAATTGTGATCATTTTTCTTTATTTTTAATACAGTTCTAAGATTAAATCAAATAAAATTTAAATCAGACTGCTTTAAGGTTTGCTTTTGCTAATTATTAAATATAGCTCTAAAATAAACCATCTTCTAAAATATAAAAAAAATTTATAGCTCTAGAATAAATCTGAGATCTTCTTCGCATTTTTCTTTGGTCCTTGCTTTTTGTTAGTCGCAGGTTTGTTGTAGTCATAGGCTTGTTGCAAATTTGTTATAGTAAATCATTACAGCAAAAAAATTGTTATAGTAAATCGTTAGCCCGAAATCGCAACGCTATATCTCCAAATTCAACACTATAGCTCCACAACGCTGTTGTCCCAACTGAATTATAAAAATGAATTTTTTTTCATAGAATTATTTTATAACTGCATCGGTCTGGAACAAAGGCTCGCACCATTTCCGAAATATTTGCATGGAAGATCCCAAACCCATTTCCTAAAAATTGCTCCCTAGAAATAATATTTTATTCCACCGCAGCTTTACTTAAAATACAATTTAGAAAGCAGTAGAAATTGCTGTACTTGTAGTGGAGGTTCAGACATGCACCCAAAAACACATCAGTATGAAACGGCTACAAGTAACACAAAAAGCCTAACCAACCTATTCACCTTACTTCACTTGCAAGACATTATTTAAACAGGAGGAAAAAAAACGCAACTTTTTTATGGAGTTGTTAATCAAATCCACCTTAAGGACTAAAAGATATATCAAAAGAATCCAGAACTCAAAAAACTTCTCTCCATAATTTCAAAGCCTAACATTTTTTATATTCTAACTTAAATGAAAAAGAAAAAAAATCGTAGGTATAACTTCATATCTACTTTCGATCATACCATACTACGATCGGGATAAAATAATCGCAACAGTGCTACCAATTTGTGATTCGCTCCATAATTAATTAAAGAAATCTTAATCTTTTTAAATTGTCAGATCTAAATCAAAAAGAATGCTTAAATAAAAATAGAAAAAACTACTTAAATTTCAATAAAAATGAAATCGCTGTCTAACTGTCTCGTGTTCAAAATCAAATTATCCTAAATCATTTTACAATTTTGCGATTAAATATATACAATTGAAATTCAATGAATTGGCACTCGCAGATTGCAAATTTAACGGAAAAATATAACAAACTAAAAAGCAATAAGCAACATCAAAAGTCTCTAAGAGCCATTAGTAATAACTGAAAAACCAATAAAAACATTTGATTATCAACAATATCATTTTGATGACAAAATAAACCAATAAGAACAGCAAACATTTAATAAAGAATTTGCCAGACCAGGCAATTAAAATGAAGAAACAGCTAAATTCAAATCCATTTGATATTTGATAAGTTATGATCGAATTTTATGGTAGTCAAAGTGAAAACACCGAAAACGATGCACAATGAGCGCAAGTACTTCCATACAATGTCTCAAATTCTTTCTCCCAAATCTTGAATCAACTGTTTTAACATTTAATGTTTCTTCAAACAACAAAAGAAATATATTTGATCATTATGGATTTTTTTTCTTTTTTTGTTTTTTTCATTTTTTCGTTCTTTCTTCTTTTTTCTTTTCCTTTTTTTATTTTTTGTTTCCTCTTTATTTTTTATTTTTTATTGCTTTCTTTTTCGAGTATTTCAAAACGTTAGTAAAGCAACAATAATAGAAAGACAAAGCGAGCATAAACATATGCAGGAAATCACAACCAAAATGGAAAGCAATTTAAAATGCCAAACAGTTTTTTGTGATAGTTGAATGTTTCCGGTCACATTTTCCCAAATTTACCACGCGATTTGAAATTCGAAAGAAATTTCATCTGTGAAAAGCAGAAGCGGAGTCGGAAATTCAAAACTTCCGTTGTGATTTTTTTCGAGAAGTTATGACTAAATTTTGTGGCACTCAAAGTGAATTTCACAAAGAATTCCTCTTTTTGGTGATAACACCGAAAATGATGCATCATAGGCGCAAATATTTCTCTACAATATCTAAAAAGTTTAAATTCCTTCTCCCGAACCTTGAACTCAACTGTTTGAACATTTAATATTACTTCAAAAACAAAGGGAATATCTTTGATCGTTTTGTTTCTTTTTTCATTTTTTAATTTTCTTTATATTTTTTTGTTTTTTTCATTTTTCGTTTTTTGTTTTTTTTTCATTTTTTTGTTCATTTTCCCTTTTTTATTATTTTCTTCTTTCCTTTTTTCATTATTTTTTCTTCTCTTTTTTTTTCTTGTTCCTTTTTTGTTTTTTTTATTTTTATTGTTTTTTCACAAGTATTTCAAAAAAAAGAATTTGTAAAATAAATTTAGGTTTTAGTGATGGAAAGCAAGTTAGAAAAATAAAGTAAGCACAAGCATATGCAAGAAATCACAAAAAAAATGGAAAGCAATTTGAAATGTCAAACAGTTTTTTGTGATGGCTGAATGATCTGCAATCACGTTTTCCAAATTTATTACGTGATTTGAAATTCGAAAGAAATTTCATCTGTGAAAAGCAAAAGCGGAGTCGGAAATTCAAAACTTTGGTTGTGATTTTTTTCAAGACAATAAACGACTTGGAAATCTGAAGATGTTGTGGAAAATACAGAAAAGCATACCTTGCTCCAGACTACCTTTCTTCACCAAATATTGCCGAAGCCAATTTACTATCAATTCCAGCTTTGTGTGTGAACTACTTTTACGGTGATTTCAGAAGATAATCGTTGTCTTTTTTCCTGGTGTGGAGCAATATTCGCATTGATATTCAATAAGTACAATGAGCCAGTCGTTGTCGCCAGAAGAAAATATATCCCTTCTGGAAATTACATTACAGAAATAAAATCAGAGAAAAAGATAATCCCCAAGCAAACTTTAACTCAATAATTAAGCCCGATAGAATCAACTCATTGATTTGCTTCTATACCATAGTTTTAACCAATCCATGTTAAGGATATTTGAGTATGGATACTTAAACCTTGGTCTCAAAGTAATGAGACAAAAAATAGAATGAGATTGGAAATTGAACTACACTCCCCTTTCACTGAGCAATTGTTCTTTCGCTGCAATTGTTAAATTAGTGAGTCTCAAAAAACAAAAAATTTGTTAATTACTTAACAAACAGTTCAGTCCAGTCCGCTTAATTTTAGTTATGGTTAATTTCCATCTCAGGCATTACCTGTTTTTTTAACTGAAGATAAAGCGCTCAAAGAAATGAGAATTAATTTTGGAAAATGGAAATACCAAAATTAACAGTTAGCTGACTCCAAACGTAATGCAAATCAACATTTAATGTAAAACTCTAATTTTCACCTAAACTTTTTTTACCTTAAAAAGATTTCCAAAAATATAAATAATGAAACCTGGCCATTCCAAATATATTTTTGTAATGATAACGCTACTTTACGATCCAGATCAATTGACTGGCACAAAATTGACGATCTGGCATAAACCAATGCAGAACATTACCTTTTGCTGTTATGGCAGTTACACCGGATCTCAAAAAATCTGAAAACACGGAATTATAAATCCTTCTACAAAAAATTCCTAGCATCCATATTTCAAATAAAAAAGTTAAAGAAAAACCTTGTCTTTTGTATGCAACAAATAGTTTGTGCACTGTAGGGAAGTCCAGATGTAGGTAAACTAAACACTGTTGGTGCACCTGCATAGTTTTCCTGAAAAAAAAAAAAAAAAAAAAAACTGCAAACTCTTAGCTACCAAAAAACACTGCTACATATATATATATTCAAAAGTTATAATACCTTAGGGTCATACTTCCATACATACAGACTTTGACAACTACTAACAACTATTAACTAAGCATAATCACAATTGGACAGTGAGCCTGAACATGAGCTGCTTGATTTCTTGCCTAAACAGAACATTATCATCATTACATCACTACTTGTTGATAAGTGAATATTGTATAAACGAATAAAAATAAATTCCTTCTCATTACATCATCTTATACAATCAAAAATAAAAGCACAAGATGTTATGCTTTATACATTACAGAAAATATAAAATATGCCAAATTATACAGTGAGTGTTAATTAGCAAGGAAAACTAGCAAGAGCTTTTCGTATCAAAGCTGGAATATCATTATCAACTGGCTCTAACACAAGCTCTATTGATTCCATTTGTTCACCATCTAAAATATAATGCTATAAGATGTTGTTGTATGCGTCAGTCTTATATCACGTAAATATATCACGTATTATATATCAGTATACACATATCATATATCAGTTATATATCACGCAGATATATCACGTAGACATACTTATGAGTGATAAAGTCCTTCACAACTTCTCTTACCAAACTAAAATGAAATTGTTACATGACTAGCAGCTATCAACACCATAAAGAGATACTATATTTATGATATATCTCTTCTTCATCATCTTTACTTCAATAAAAACCGCCACCCCACTGCATCAGTCCAATTCATGAATCTAAATCAGAATGTACCCCTCTATCATTGGTGGTAGAATTCAAATTTAAATTTATCAAAGCATAATACGGCTCAGCAGCCCGAAATAGAATGAAGTATACAAATTTCCTCCCAAGCAATTTTCGATTTTACATTAATTAATTAGCAGCGTCGTACAAATCCCGTTCCCCTTGAAAACTACGCAAAGTGCAAGACAGCAAAGCAAAACGATTGGCTAATAGTAGGCATCGCCATATAAAACTTCAAAATTTACAATGGAAATTTCAAAATATAAACCTTGAGAACAAAGATTTATAACAGAAAATATCCTAGAATTTAGAGAGAAATAGAGAGATAAATTAATTGGAACAACGGAACAAATAATAAAAATTCTCTTATATCTGAATAAATTAATATATCATTATAATTCAATAGAAACTAAAAATATATTCCCTACTAATTAATGACATCCAAAAGTACAGTTCTTTAAATTAGCAATTGCAAAACCTTTTCTTGACCAATTGACCATTTTTGGACAATACAAAAATAAATTCTATTAGCTTTAAAAATAAAACTTTATTGAAAATTTTCAACGTTTAAAAACGTAACAATGTAACAACACGCGGCATTTCTTGAAATAAAAGGAAAAACCCTTTGCTTACCGAATTATATCATGCTTTCAATGTCCACGATGAACTAAAAAATGATTGGTGCTGTTCGTATCAGAATATATTTTTTAAAAAATCCCTCGATCAAATGATCCAGTTATTTTTTTAACTTTCAATCATCGTTCGGTTAATTGTAATTGATGTTCCACAATAAATATGAAACCATAGGCCACGAATATACAAACTAATTTCTAAACGATAAGGCTGATTGTTTCCAATTGTATTAATAAGTTTCCAACTGTATTAAATATTTCTGCTTCTTCCCTTCACGTTTTAAAATATAGTTTAATAGTTCTTGTTATCAAATAAAAACAATTATTTGGACAAGTAAAATCCAACATTTAATTTAAATTTTTCATCAAATTTAAATTGCCATCAATTGATATCATTTTCCGTTTACGAGTAAAACAGCAGAATTATGCTGTAACAAAAACACGTCATCAAAATACTTTGAAACAAAGCAAAGGTTTAGAACATAAAAAATCAAAGAACGTTACTGATCATGCAGTAAATGCACTGTTTGTATTTTCGAGATTGTTATCATTTCGGCATAATTATAAAGTCATTTTTGCTTATTTGTCAATTTATTGTAAATGCAAATGTTATAATGTCAAGAACTATCTTCACAAAACTTTTACCAAATTTCGAATATCCGATCAGCCAGACATCAATAAATCTACTGTAACTAGGTTATTGTGTTTATTCACTTGTATTCGTTATAAATTGTTATTGTATATCGAAATTACTTTCTGAAATCACTTATATTTTTCATGGCTCATAAAACTGAGTCAATAATGCGAATATCATGCAAAAGGCTACTGTAGGGATTGACTTTAAAATGCCAAACAGTATTGTTAGCATATATCAGTTTTGAAATATATGTTTGGTCCTTGTCAACAGAAACTAGCGAGTGAGCAACGTATGGCATTAATTATTAGCCTACTTTGAGCAATGATTCGTGAATGAAAAGTGAAATTGAAATTTCAGAATTATCAACTATTTTTTGACAAAAATATTAAAACTTGTAAGATATAAATTGATAAAATTGAATGTTCATTTTATTTTTCTAATTTTTTTACATTACTGAAAATTTTCATCTCATCAAATTATCGAGCTATTACATAAATTTAATCAAACACTGAAAGATTCAAAAATGCGAGCAAATGAATGAATAACTGTTTTGGCATTCTTCTGTGTGGAAGCTGTTTTTTCGTAGGAGGAAGAAATTTTCGACTGATTTCGGCGAACAAAAGAATATAAAAATTAATTTCACCAGTCAGTATTATAAAAAATATAGGGATGTGTCAGAAATCCTGATGACAATTTTTTGGTTGACTTTGTCTAAATAGTCAGATCTTTTGCAACTCTAAAGGTCTAAATTCTTCGTTGTCTATCATTTCAATACTACTATAAAAAGGATGGAGTAATCACAGCAAAACCCAGTACTAATCCCAAATTCAATAGTATCCCGACGCTTCATTACTTCGCTGGAACATTTTCTCCACCAGTAAGAAACCCACCTATAACTGTATTTGTATTCCCTGTATTCGCTAAGAAAACTTTTACTATCATCAATAAACATGCACCTTATCAGACAACACAACAAATTTCATCATTAATCTCTCATAATCAAAAATAAAATATTTTTTTGCATCCCGTGGTTGATGGCAATGTTGACCTTTGACTCTTCATGTTTCTGCGAAAAATGCAAATTAAAATAATTCAGTGAAAGTTTCCAAGTGACAAAAATTATTCCTTAATCTGCTTTTATGAAAACTGATGAAATCACACAATTTTTGTATAATCAATATTCAGAGTAACAAAAAACTTTTCATTTTTCTGAATGAAATGAAAATTAAAGGATTTTGAAATATCCCTGTTTTTGATCTTTGACTGGAATTGAATTTAAAATTTTTCAGCATGAAAGGCCTAACCTTTCCGTTTTGAACTTAAAGTTAACCTCTGTGTTGCCACGAACAGTTCTCCTTCAATTCTATCATCTTACAATTTCGACTAGTCATCGAAACTTTTACAAAATGAAATCATTTAATTTATTATTCAATCATCCAAATTTAAGCCCAAGTATTCTATACAGAGCAATCTCCATTAATCACTGAAAAAGCATACCATAAATTAGTCTTAAGAAAATATTATTATTTAAACAATAGCATTTTATGAATTATTCAAAAAAATTCATGCTTTCGCAGATTTGCTAAACTTGCATAATAATTAGATTCATTCAGAAACATCTAAGAATTTAAAATTGTTGCCATTTTCTCCACTTATGAACATCACACTGCTTGCCAACTTGGTTCCTTCATTAAATACCATGTTGAGTATCATTAAAAACCGCTATGTTTTCCATTACCTGTTTTTACAATTACCATTGCTCACTTGCTCTTTGAATTCTGTTGTTTCTAGGATATCGTCGTTTGATTTCTTGTCCGGATTATACGATTCTGTTGCCAGTGCAGACAAAAAGTGGAGACTGACTGGTAGTATGTTTGATACGAACGCTGTTAAATAGGTTCTCATAAATGAGATGACCGGCTTGAATGTAGGACATTTGTTGCAGAAAAACGATTGCATTTTCTAGGTCAAAAATTAAATTTACAACAATCAAACGCTAATAAATGCGTCAAGGATTACTTCTTCTTTTATTTCCAATATGTTCTTCCATTGAATTATGTTTCCACTTCAAATGCTTTAGGTCGCTTGAGTGGTGACATTGATGACATTTGCGAGTGTAAATGGAAATCAGGAAGTACTTGCTCATTGTCTCGAGAATTCACACAGTCATTTATCTAAATATCTGTATTTCGTTTCTCAAAACGAAATGCCACTTTTATTTGCATTGGGAATTCATTAATGTGAAAAGAAATTCTATTTCATATTAATTGCATGATATTGACTGATTCTCGGATACGAATTTGATTCAACACTCATTTTTCTTGTCTTTTTTCAAAATACCACAATTAAATCTTTGTGTGACGTTGCTCACTGATACTTGCAGAAGGTGCTGCATCTCCTGAAGACGGTAAGATTTTTTGAGGTCGCAGAACTTTATTCTGAAAGTTTATTCTGAAAACGCTCTCGGCAGCTTCAACTTTGTTATTACAAATTTTACGAACATGAAGGGAAATTTCCCTGAAAAGCAAAATAAGTTATGCAACGGGCGCCGTTTCTAAAAGATCTCTTGCAGAATCACGCATTTTGAATTCCAGGCTAAATCCCGAAATCCATGGAACTGAATGCAGAACGTGAAAAAGCTTATCAGTCTGCAATCATCACTGCGCTTATCATTGCTGCCTTACCATTTCTGGCATTGATAGCATTAACACCAACTGTGAACCGATATATAAGCACAATGAATTACCAATTGCAAAATGATTTTTCTTTTTGCGAGGTAACTTCAAGCCTAAATTTGTAAATGGCATTCGATGATGGTCAGTTTCGAACGGCCAATGAAACATTGACCATGCGGGGATATTTCTACAGCCCGGCAAGACAAATGATTATCTCTTTTCCAGTCTTCCTTAACTTTAGACATAACTGCTTTATGAATGAAGCTATAAGCCTGAATCAATCATTAATTCATACAGTATTCTGTACATCTGATACTGTTAGACAATAGGTTTTCGATAGATTTTGTGGAAAATGATCGCTGGATTTTCCGACCAGAAGTTTGTTTTTCCAGGAAACGGCATTTAATTTTTACGATTACACAAGCATGGATACGAGTTATCGTGGAAATAGCGGTAAAGCAGGAAAGAAAACTAACAACGCTGTGAAAGTAAGGAAAAGCAATACTGTAACTTTCTGGCTTCTAAATTTCCAGAAAACACAGATGTCAACCCTTAATTGTCTATTCTTTCCCGGGGGAGATGAATTTCTTTCCCGACGGAGATGAATTTCGTATTAATTTTCGATCTCTTTTTCTCATGCATGTTATATTTATTGTATTTCCTACTTTTTAAATCAATTTCTCTTAGCTTAATACCATCTCCGAGTACTTGGTCTGCTCTTGGAATTTGGAGAAATGTCAGGAAAAGTTGCGGCAAGTTAATCGGAAAATTCGCAGTGTACCGATGAAACTACCAACAACAGGAGCTTTTCTCTTCAAGGTTTCACCATCTTCGGATATAGTAGAACCGGAGCAAGCAACCACAACCACAATGAAGACAGAAATTAATTTCACGCAGTCTATTACTAACGAAACAGCAGCAGAAGATCCCAATGACATTTGGCACAATGGTGATGCAGCAACTACCGACTTTGATAACTTTGCGGAATCGGAATTAGCGCGCTTCCGTACTTACAGATTTATATCTTCGACTGAAAGTTATCATCAAGGATTATCGTTGACACATGGACCTGCGGTGCAAACGGTGCAAAGTAGCATGACCACAATGAATAACGGTGATCGAGAATGCAGGTACCATCATGCCTCAAATTAATAATATCTTGTCATTTTATTTTAGTTTATTCAACAGAGAGATTAAAGGGCATTTTAGTTCTAAGGCTTTTGGATCATTTTGAAACACTGGACAGTAAAAAAATAATTTAAAAAATGCTTGATGAATAAGCTAAAATAAAAACGAAAAACCAGTGATAAGAGCTAAGCTTAACAATGCAATTGATGTTTAACAGAAATGCTTCATTAAGGGTGAGATAAGAAGGAAAATAATGTTTTGACTGCTTCATCTATTTGACCTGCTATCGTATGATTACTATATCCTTCGTCTTAAAATTGGTAATTTCTAATTTAAGGAAGGTTCATTTGAAGATCAGATTTTTTTGAAAAATTTTCTCACAACTAATTTTGCATAACAAGCGAGCTTGTACTAAGTGTCAATCTATTTTTTATCAATATCTAATGGCTCAGTGTTTCAGTTATCAGACCTAAAATATCTGGGAATTGGCATTAAACTCTTTTCTAATTTCATTGCAATTTTTTTTTTTTTTTTTTTTTGGTACACTTAAAGATTTAATATTCAAAACATTCAAACTTAATTAAAAATTTCATTTTCGAATACCAGAAAAATTTAGATGCTCCGCTTTACCTGGGCCTAAAGGTTTGCCTGGCCGAAAAGGACTTAAAGGTACTCCGGGTACTCAGGGAGCTCCTGGATTGCCTGCACGTATGCCTTGCCAGCCACCAGTTGACTTGAAAAAGATATGTACAGACCCATGTCCAGTTGGTAAACAAGGAAGACAAGGACAAACGGTGATTTTTCTTCAGGATTTTAAAAATTCTTCAAATTTTTCTGAAAATCATGTATTGACAGCTAATTTCTTTTTTAGCTGTGAAAAACTTGTTGATTTTTTAAATAATTGAAAACAAAATTGGATCTAAAAGATACCTTTTTTCAGGGTCCCTCGGGAGATAAAGGTGCAACAGGAATCCCTGGCGTACACGGCAAAAATGGCGAAGATGGAAAAACTGGTCCCCCCGGGCCAAGAGGTCCACCAGGAATTCCAGGATTGGATGGAGATATAGGTGATCCAGGGATCGATGCGGCACCAACGCCTTTCATTCCCGGACCTCCTGGTCCAGCTGGTGAGATTGGACCGGTCGGGCCACCGGGTTTGTTTTGTGGAAATCTTTTTTGCAATACGATTAAAACAACTTGAAAGTCTAGGTAGTACTTGAGAAATCTTTGGAAACTTGGAAGTTACAACTATGTTTTTCACTACAGTCATTTTAGGGCCTCCAGGGATGCCTGGAATTAATGGACCGCCAGGACCAGTAGGTAAACGTGGATCTCCAGGTGAAGATGGACTACCCGGAAGTCGAGGATCTCCCGGATTATCAGGACCGATCGGAAAAGTTGGAGCAGATGGAAACGTTGGAGTATGAAATTTTATTTTCCAAAGAGTTTGAGAAAAATTTTTCCATTTTCGTTGCACCACACTGTCTTACTAGATCAATTTTTCTTTGAAAGAACCCAGCGGTACGTTTACTACCTACTTCCTAACACTCTCTTCGAATTTCGATCTCTTTGAAAAGAACCAATGCAGCAATTTTTTTAACTATAAATTATTGGTAGTTGGACATTTGTCATTAAAAAGTTCCATTTATTTTAAACCGAAGCTTTTACTTTCGTTTATTAATTTAAACTAGAGTTGATAATTGGAACTGATGAAAACTGCAGGTTTGTCCAACATACTGTGCAACAGATGGCGGTGTATTCTTTGTGAAACCTCCAGAATGGTTCGAAGATTGAAGTTGGTGCTGATGAAATTTGTCTTCGATTAAATTTACTTCAGGAAAGGAGAACCTCTATGTTAATTGTTTAATGCGTTGTACATAAATGTCATAGTGCCTCTCATTGCTGCTCGAGTAAAAATTTCTGTAAGCATAACACTGATTGATTAAAGTGGGAACTGTGATACTTCTTCCTGATCCATGACTGAATCTCATAAAAATCTCTTCTATACAAGACACAGGGCAAAAGTAGTTGAACTTCAATTTATTCAATACTTCGTCAATGCAAATCAACTAACTCTACATTATAATTGATGTATCGATAACTTTGATCTTCTTTACGGAATTTAAGTTGGTCGTGCTACGTCATTCACGTTTCTCACGCATGAAATAAACGTGAAGAGAAGTGAAATTCAAGATAGCATTTGAAAACGTACTTGAATCTTAGAAAAGGAGCAGTTTTGCTTTGATTTGACCGAAAGTGTGGCATTTACCTTCTGGATCGTTTCTCTCAAAGGTATTTCCGAGAAACTGTTTCTTTTCCAAATCATTGCCATTGCACATCGAAAGCACAACATTCCGTCCAAATTTCAGCCAATTTCAACAGTAAATTTGAATTGTTATACTGATTCCTGCATCTCTTTGTATGTGTGTTTATATGTGTGCGTATATCTTTGTATATATATGTGTGTGTGTGTGCGTATGTGCACATATATTTTATTGGAGGAGTCAACATCGCGGTATTAATTGTCATTTTCTGAACCGATTTTATTTCATTGAAGGGAATAGAGTAATAAATGGAATGGAGTGATTGCCGTCATCCTATTTTAGTTCATAAATTATTTAACATGTCGTTCTATGGATAGCTACTATTGGAGTAAATTCACGGAAAAAAGTTTGAAAACAATTTTCCATTGAAAACAATTTTAACTATTTTATATTTTAAAGAATGAAAATTTTTATGAACAGCAAGAAGTACTTGATTTAATTACTAATTAGCAGACATTGTCAACTTCTGAAAACAATCATTTCGAAGTCACAAAGCTTTTTAAATTTCTCAGCTTTGAAAAATTCTTTCCAATTGCTGATATCTGCTCCATCTAATGCTCTTACTAAGCAAGTGCTTTACTGAGCTTAGATGGCATTAGCTAGATTAATTGTTTTCTTGTCTTAATTAACTTTGACATGCAAATATCTCAACGTCTTTCCTTATACCTTCACATTACAGCCGCAATTTAACACCTGCCGGGTTCGTTCGCTAATTACAATCATTGATCAGATAGCAATCACGACAGTCATTAAATCGTAACCATCTATCAAACACACTCATATTTCCTCCTCTTGAAAAAAGGAGTGAGGTTGGCTTGTTGAGGACACCTTGACGGCTTTTTTTGTCAACCCTCACATATTATTGACAAGAAATAAAGTTCATCGCTTTTAGAACGATTATATTACATTTGTGTTTGAAAATGATTAGCTTTTTAATATTTTTACTGTCTCTGTGTTTTGTCTTACGCTAATAAATTTCAAGCTGGAGCAATCAGATTCGAATGCTTCTGTGAGTACGTCAAAATTCACATGTCGTGACGTAATGAGTCGTATAACTTTACCTACTGATAATGAACAATGGCGACGTTGCAATGCACATTGCGTAGAGTCGGGAATGCTTTTCATTTCTGCGCATTCTGCACGCATCTTACCGCTGATACTCGTGACATCTGCACTGAAGGTGTTTCTGTGCCAACCCTGTGCTTCGTTTCTTTGATACTATTTCCCGTGTGATTTGCCTGCTTAGACAAACAACGAAGGCTTCGTTCATTTTTCTGTAAATGCAGTGGCGTACTTAATTTCATTCTCATAAATTAATCGCGTCATAAGAAGATAGGATATTGTCAAAGTTTGTTTCATTCAGTTTCATAATTTGAAGTGATTAACTATTCTTTCGATGAATCATCTTTATTGGCAGCACAATACATCGGTGCAAGTTTTAATCAAAAAGATTGCTTAAATACTGAAATGTTACTTTATCATTACTGAACTTACTGCTAGAAAGAATTGAGTGCAGTAAAACAGAGAGTATGACAGAAGATGACTGTTACAGGTGTGTCAAACCAAAAGCATCCTGAGAAGCGAATTCACGTCAAGTAATCTTTTTATCAATGACGTGACAACATGTTGAATGATTTTTGGAAGCTAACATTGACGAGCATCATTTCTTCCATTAAGATGACAGAGAACACGACTGATGAGTTCAGAAAATCAAAAACGAACTCATTGCAGGTTAGAAAATTTGAAGCCAGTCAGTTTGGCCCGCTATATTGAACTCATCAGGATTGCTCAAAGTAGGTGATCTACATCGATACTACTGACATAATGCTGCACATCCGTTATTTTTCTGGTGATAACATAACGGACAGCTGAATGACAGTTATCAAAGCATTCTAAACGCTAGTTTGGACTGAGTTAGCGAATCGTTGTCACTAGAACATATGACAGTATTTGGATTGAATCAGCGAATCTTTGTCACATACGACAATATTTCCTGTACACTGTGCCGCAATCCTACAATTATATATGTGAAAGTTCGGTTTCCGACACTAAATTATTGTTTAGTCATTTTTTCATTAATTCGTCAAGTTTATTCGTTTATTTTCCTCATCCTGTGCCATCATCCAATAGCTGAAGTTGTCATAGAGGTTCCATCTAGAAACCACCATTCCCAGACATTAAGAAGAGTTTGTATTCTATATTTGAAGAATTCTATGTCTGATAGCGCCATTCCTTCCGGGGAAAATCAAAAAGAAATCTTGGAAAATGGATTGAATGTCAAGTAATTCAGAGAGCTTAACTTTGTAGCCAAGCAGTCTTTTTTTCCCTTCTTTCGAGACTGATCCATTAAAACTTGGCTCATTTACCAGTTTCATATGAAAAGTGATGCTACTTATCTTATTGCAACAATATTTCTTTCTGAGACATTCATTCAACGATTTAATGATTAATTTTACAAAATAAATTAAAGGAATCGATTAAGGCTAATTTTGTTCAGTCAAGGTTTCAAAAAACAAGCTGCATGCTGCATGCTGCGTGTTTTCAACATACTGCAAATCTGTGTACAACTTATTAGTCTAAGTCACCTGGTTATATTTAAATAACGAGATGAATTTACCAGAGCAATCAGTAACTTTTTCAACTGATATATTTTGAAATTTCTATATCTTGTAAGAATTTCAATTTTACAAGCAAAGTGCTTTTTCTCTAATTAGTTAATATACGAATAGTTGCAGTGGTCATAGTGAGGTGTTCAAATGATACCAGAAGCTTAGAATTAATCGAATGGTTTGGTACGAATGCTAATTAGCCATCAGATAGCCATAATCAGTCTTCTCAAGCCAAGATAGATGTTCCGAGAGAACGAAAGCATGAAGCCACCACTAACAAATCATTCATCGGATCGTTACTAATCCAAATCACTCAATCATTCACGCCTCACACACAAGTTATTATTTATGTTTGCCATTCATATTACTTAAACTAAAATAAAAAAAGAGATGTAAGAAAGCAGAAATTATACAAATCAAATGGAAACTGTTCAGTGTGACAGATGTCGTTGTACTGAGTTGTGAAGGTAATACAGGAGTGCGGGCAAGTAATATGCATGCACATCGTGCCACATTCTGCACACTGCCCAAAGTTTTTCTCAGATTTTGTTTTATTATTTTGATTTTTTCTTATTTGTTGCTTAGTTTATTCTTTTAATATTCGGCAATTTTCTTTTTTCCTACTCTTCTATTCACTTCTTTAATTCAAGAATTCTGGTCAAGAATAAATTTATTTGAGGCCAAAATTTAGTCACTGAACGAAGAATTACCTTAAGATTCCTTTCCTTACTTGCCAAGTATTTGGACTGAGTCACGATGATCAAAATGCATTGCAACAATACTGTCATTACTCGACAGTTTTAAATAACGACATACACTTGCTAGACAAAACCTTCAAATAGCTAGCAAATCAAATTTGAATTTTAATTTCAGAATTTAAATAAATTTCATCAAAATTTTAGGCCAAATTTTAAATATTCTCACTAGAAGATGAGCGAATCTCGTTCTCTTTTTTCCAGTGCAAACTGAAAATTTTTCATCACCGTCGTCCAAAAAGAAATGAATAGATAGCAATGTTGACATAACCATATATACATCTTGGAGAGTGGATAGTTGCGTGGGTCACCCGATACCGGCGACAGGTGGAAATACTGTCGTACATTGTGTCGTCAAACAGAGTTTGGCGGCAAAAAGATTGAGTGACTAAACAGAAGACTGACTGACTGGTTAACTGATCGGCCAACTGTTAACCACCGGTTCGAACCTGTCCTATCGGTTGATCCTGTCCTATCGGTTTGATCCTGTCCTATCGGTTGATCCTGTCCTATCGGTTTGATCCTGTCCTATCGGTTTGATCCTGTCCTATCGGTTTGATCCTATCCAATCGGTACGAAAGCAGAACGATGGACACTTCACAAAAAGTTTTGATTTTGGTTTTAAAATATTCGAAAGCGTTTATTCTAATTTCATTTCCTTTCACTTCTCATCTTTATGCAGTGTTTCTTCTTTGTACAATGAATACTTTTGAAAAGCGCGCTGAACAGTTGTAATATGGATGTGTTAAGTGCTGTTGTATCTAACTGTCCATCCCTCAGTTTGCGTGAGTGGACATTTCACAGTGCTTCCCTATGCCACTCATTATTTTGGTCATTTTCTTAAATGAATTCTTTTAAATGACGATGATTGACCTTTCTATCGATAGCCTTTCTATTCACGAAAGTAATAATTAATATGAAATATCCAAGCAGTTGTTTTCATTAATAGAGAATACCACTTAAATATGACCGCTATTCCATGTCTTCATTTAATCAGCCCAGTTAATCTGTTTACTCAAATTTATTTAAGTAATTAAACGCTCCGTTGAATTTCTGTAGCAGTTTTTCTGATGAAATGAAGACTAAGTTTTGGTTGTACACCGTCAAACGGCAATATACATAAAGGACTGCAGCACTGACCAAATGAAGTTTGTGACCAGTCTTTGACTTTTTGTGCTTTCATTACGACGTTCAGAAAGGACGATGACACAAAATTGTACGGTCTTTCTGGTGCTAATACAGAAAGTTTCAGAACTGCAATTTCTATTCTTTCAGTGAGCCCATGTGATGAATGTAAACTATCACTCCGTCATTTCCAGCATTTGTAATATAAGAAGATACTTTTCCACTGATAACATTCTTTCTTATTTTCCAAACTTTTCCATGTTCTGTGCTGTCTCACATCCATGTCACTTTTAAAAGTATTATGATGCTGAGCTTGCTGTTTGTCACTCTTTACTGTCCAATCTTGTTCATCATCACTCTTGTTTTCCTTTTTCTGTCCTTGTTTGTTTCCCTCTTCCATCGCTTACCTGGTCTTATCAATTCTTATTCCTTCCTTCATCCACTTTCGATAACATTTCCGGTTTCCTTTCGTTTTTTTCCAGCGCCATCCATGATTGATAATGCTTTTTATTTCAGTCTCTCTGAACTTCCGTTCCTTCTCTTTCTCTATTGAGTGCAATAGGAGAATATTAAAATAAAATTTGCGAATTTTGATCATACTGGTGGTGCACTGTAAGAGAAATGACACACCTAATATCACATCACTTTTCTGTCACAGATCATGTACATGATACCAAAAACAAACTGGTCAGTTCAACAAGTTTATTTTTCACAAAACGATCATTTCATTTCACTTCTCTAGAAAGAGCAAAACAGGCAGGCAGTAAATTATAGAGTTCGGTTTTTCAGTATCGATCATTTTATTTTCATTTTGCAGGACAGTGACCGTCACTTTTCTGTCCATTTTCATCTTTTGTCTTTACACTCAATGATCGCCATCTTTACACTCAATGAATGAATGAATAATCCTGCTATAAATAGTATTATCGACTAAACGCTGATCAATCAATCAGATCTTAAAGCTGATTGCTCAGTCAAATCTGTCATTTGTTTTTCTGCTGAAAAAACCACTTAAGTTCAGAAAGGAAAACTTTCGCGATTTGAAATGTCAAAAGCGTAGCTGTCCTTCCAAATTATTTCGTCTCGTTACAAATTACATATTAAGTTTAGTTCAAACCACTCATGAAACGAATCTTCTGAAGTTAAAGTGAAACTTCTGGGTTAAAACTTTTCTCAATTGAATTTTCGTTTATTCTCTCCTCCCTTCACGGCATAATCAATGAGGTAATAAAATGGAAGCTATAATGCATACATGAATACATGAGCATTAGAATCCCACCAAGGATTCGGATTATTCTCAGTGACCAAGTTTTGATAGCGGAAGAGATTTCAACAACTTTTACTTCAGATGAAAAAACGTTAGTTTCGTGGAAAAAAAAAATCATATTTTTCACTCGGAACCTCAGGACCTTAGAACACAAATTCTAGTCAAGAATTGAATCAATTCAAGTTCAAGTAAATCTCATAAAAAAATTACGCAGTAAACAAGAAATATTTTGTGATCAAATTTCACTTAAGTAATTTGAATAACAGGCAGGATTAAATTTGATTTGTCAACCATGAGCCTTTTCTTAGCTTACTTATACCAGTGCACAAGTTAAGTGCAACTTATTATAATGCACAAGTTAAGTCCATCACATTTATACCAATGCATAAATTAGATGCATAGTTTTTCTCTTTGGTTCCAGTTGATTTAATTCAGCTCTTTTCTAAATTTTCGTACTCTAAAGTTTCTTGTGGAAAATTATCAGATATTTTCATCAAATTGAAATTTCATTTTCCATTCTATTTATGCTATTTCTTTCTCTGCCCTGATTCTTCTACTCCTTTTTTTAATTCCATAGCATTTTCCTTTCAATATATTCTATACTGCTTTATTCTTTAAGTTATTTCATCAAAGAAAAGGTGAGCAAATTTTATATTAATTAAACAATTAGTTACTAATTAATGGCTTGAGATAATTAGCAGATTAATCATCAGGTAATATTATCACTTGAATGCCATGACATCTTCCTTATCAGTGTTTCGAAGTGATTGCTTACCCTTTCCTCTGCAAACCACCTAGAGATGTCAGCTATACTGTCTGCTTGATAATCGTTTGTACTTGTTTTGCGACGCTTATGCCATGCGGTAGTTGCAACTTTTCGGTAGTTGTAACTTTAGCGGTAGTTGCAACTTTTCGCTATATTTGAATATTCGCTTAGTGAATGCTTCTAAAAGCCTATTTCAAATTTTTTCGAAGAACAATTTTAGAAAATTGTTACCATTTTAAATGTTATAACAATAATCAAAATTTCAACTTTTGTGAAGCAAAACAAAATTTGTCGTTTTCATTTGGATTCATCTGAAATGATTGAATTGTCTACGGTAAGAAATGTTCATTGATTCTGTCGAAGCTAAACGAGGACTTCAGGTAAAATGAACAGTGCAATGGCATAAGAGTGACAATAATTTTCTGCAAAACAAGTTTTCAGCACTTTTGTTGTGCGACCCATTATTTTTGCCCATATTATTATTAATATTACTTAACAAAGAACACTGCCTTCGTTCTGCCGCTGGACCTGCCTTGTATTGCTGGACCTGCCTTGTATTGCTGGACCTGCCTTGTATTCCTGGATCTGCCTTGTATCACTAGACTTGCCGGATAAGCACCTTGTAGGGCCTACACTACCATTTCATTCTTCATTTTCAGCATGTCCGGCAAAAAGAATCAATCCATTCGAGTTGAATGGAACGATTCCTTTCTCTCTTTTTTCAAAAATACGAAGTGTCTAAAATTCTGCAGGTTCCTTGTATCCCTGTTGAATGCAGAAAAACCAGTATGCTCTCGTGGAAGCTTATTTTGCTTTTATATTTAAAATTTGGCAAGTAAGCGAAGCGTAGCCAGAAATTTGTTGGTGGAATGTTTGAGGGTTGGAAACTGGTCGGAAAGGATAGCAAATCGTTTTTTTGCTGCAAAAATTGAAATTCAGACCTTTCTATCTTCAATTTCACTTCTGTCTTTTTGAAAAAATAAAAAGTTCCTTCACATAATTAAAAGGAAGTAATTCTCGAGTTTTGCAAACAAATCCTGGAAAAACGATAACAAATTAAGCTCAGTAAATGTCATCAAATTTAAAATATTTTCCACAGCACCACTGTCTGCAAATTCAATATGCAAATTATACTTGACATTTTGGAAATTTCAATCATCTTTTCTTTCCTGCAAAGGAATGGTCGATATTTGCACAAATAGCAATAAATTAGACGTGGTTTGAACAGAGAGAATTGTTTGAAGGTTTTTGAATTTGTTTTCATTGAAATCATCTCTTTGTTTCCAGCATGATGATCTCATCGATGACAGTCCTTCTATTTTCCTAATCCCCAGCATGTTTTCTGAAAACACATATATATGCGAATACTCCGTGAAACTTGTATAAACTAAGTATGAAACATTTATTTAAATTCATAAATAGTAAGCAGATCAGTTCATATCCAGTGATTTCGAGGAAGTTAGCAAAAGCAAGCGAGGATCAGCAGGCCTTTTATTATGACAGCAATAATAGAAGATTAGAAAGTAAACCAACAGGCTTTGTATTATTTTCAGCAAGCTCAAAGACTATTGTCAAACTAAATGATCCTTTAAAAAGTAGCCAATAAATCATGGAATGGTTACCCACGACGCGATCAACATTTTGTTTCATTACTGTCACAGCAAACAGATAGCTTCTTGTCATTCTATCAATCTTTATCAGGCAAATTGAAATATTTTTTTAATCCTTCCATTACTTCAAACTTTTACAGCAATGACAGTTTCTTCTATCACCCCGATGTCTTCATCTTTTCTTTCTCACTACTGAGGATTCAGTGCCAGCAGTGAACATATCTGTTTTTTCAGATGACATTTCTCACTTCCGCATCTCAATAATCAAAGCATTCTTACTCTTCCATTGTCCCTAATGGCATTTAATGTAACAGGAGTCATTATAAATGCGTGGTGACAATCCATCCATAAGGATTCCACCCTCCTTCTTCTCAACTATGAGAACAATTGATACTTGCCATTGATACTGGTAACGTTGTTGATGATAATGATGATTCAGTAATAGTGATGTGCTGTTCGCTTATCATAATATATGATCATTTTTCAATTTCGTTGTTTGTTCCATCTCGCACATTTGTCACTTTACGCTGAGCCATGCCGCCATCTATCACTGTCCTCTTTGCTTTGCTTTATTCCTCTCTTCTTCTCTCCTTTTGCAATCTATCGTGGAAGAAAAAAAAGAATAGAAATCAGCCGAAGAATAATCATTCCTTTTTACTTTTTATTTCATCATTTATGATATTTTCTGAAAATTATTAATGAATTCAGTTACCGAAAAAGCTACTCACACAGTGCTTCATCTAACAGTACTGGCACTGTCTTCAAGTTCCCTGCTATACTCTGCAATGATTGTCCAGTCAGCTTGGCCTCATGCTATACTCTGCAATGATTGTCCAGTCAGCTTGGCCCCATGCTATACTCTGCAATGATTGTCCAGTCAGCTTGGCCCCATGCTATACTCTGCAATGATTGTCCAGTCAGCTTGGCCCCATCATCATCAGGTACGAGATGACTGACGTCTGTCAATATAAACATTAGACTCTCAATGTTGTATTTGACAGTTTTCAGATGTTTTGTCCCTTCAAATGAGTGATATTCTAATTAATGAGCGATCACTAAACACTTTAATTTAGTTTCCGTGCATTCTTATTTGACAGTCCTCATCGTAACATTTTTTTTTTCTAAGATTTGAATTTAAACGCTACATTAATATTCGAGCAACTTTGCCCGGTAGACTTTGAGAAATGTTTCTTTTCATTCCCGATATTTTCCAGCATCATCAGGTCAGTGTTATTCTCGTGAAACATCAAGAAAGCATATCTTGTCAATGAATCATAGCGAGTGTATTTGGCAGCACTGAACATAACGTTTGCAATTTCAAATTGTTTTAATATGAAATTGAACTTCAATCAACGTATTAATTGAACTTGGAGTGAAATTATAATAGAAAAGTGAGGCATAGCTTAGAGCAGTAAAAATAAAGTATAATTTAAAAACAAAACTCCGCCTGTTTTCTACTTATTTAGACAGCCGCTTCGCGGATCATACTTTAGTTGTTGCGGACCATTGGTTAGAAACCATTGATGTAGAGTGAGGATAAGCAATGACAACAAAGGTCAACAATTTGAAGGTCAACAATTTAATATTGAATTTAGGCCTATTCTCCTCTATTTTTCATTTGTCCCATATTTTTAAATATTCCAAACTCTTGCGGTATTTTAATTATCACATATGGTGAATTGGCGGGAGTGCGGGCAAGCTAATTTAAATTAGGATGTAAAATAGTAGTCAGGTACAGTGATGTTTTAAAAACTTCGCAATTAATCAATAAAGCTATTTTCCAAGGAAGAAGCCGGGTCAGTTGATATCTATTTTCTATAATGCAGAGATAGTGAAAAACAATAAGGAAGAGAGAGAGAGAGAGAAGAAAAAAGGGAAAGATATTATCCTATCATCTGTCCTCATTATCATATCATTTTATCAACAACGACCCTAGCCAATGTTGTCCACAAAAATATCTCCACTGTAATGTCCAGCTGTGCTCCTTTTCTGCAATTCTCTAAATAGTATGCATATCCTATCCTATCATTTCCCTCTCTTTCTCTCTCTCTCTCTGCTCCTGCTGTTAATCATCAGAAGATGAGAGGGAGAATGTATTAATCATTAGAAGGGATGGGAGGGAGGATGTAATGGTCTCTAGTTAATCATCACAAGAGAGGGTCACATCTATGGTCAGTTCTGACCCTATGAACAAAGAATGACCAGTGTACTTCTATCATTGATAATAGCTGTAATTTTTGTGAAATGCTTCAGACACGTGTCCATCTTTTTTTTTCTTCCTATTGCATTCACTTTCTTAAATTCAAATATTAAAGATATGGCAGTTGTTGCTATGATAGTGATAGTGATCAAAATTTAATATCATTAATTGGAATTATCACCAGGCCTGTTTGTTTTGTCTCCTTGCTCTTCCAGGATTTGTGGCTTGATCTGTCTAAATGATAGATTATTTGTTGGAAATTACTATCAGTCTAGTAGATGTCCCTTAATTGAATTCAATCGTAGATTGTTTTCTAGGAATATATCTTCGAATTTCGCTCAATGAAACCATCATATTTAAGCATTGCTAGAGAAATAGGATCCAAAAGTAGTTCTAAATATTTCACAATTCTTTTGGATAAATAGATGGACAGACGACGAATGAATGACGGAATGAATTGTTAATTAAATTTAATTAAAGCATCGCTGCTTTTCTTTGTAAAAGACGGTAAATGAAACTTTCTGTTTTGCTTTTTTCTAATTGCCGATTACGTCGGATAAATGAAGGTGGAATTCATTTATCATATTTGCCCACTTTTTGTCCGTCTCAGCTCTGAATAGGTGTAAGGATAATATGTAAGGAATTAAAAATAACCTAATTGTCTAATTATTGTTATGTATTCAATTACATTTAATGACTCAATTCCTCTTTGAACTTGACAACTGATGGCTCGTGCTGGAATGACGTTTTCTGGGGATAGAATTCTGTTTAGTGTTCATATCACCCGATTTTAGTCAGTGATGCTTGAAAATTTCTTTTAACTTGAAGTTTCCAGAAAAATGTCTTACTATGAAAGCTTACATCACCACAAATCGACCAAATCAGTTTGTGGAGAAATATGAAAAGGACGCAAATTCTGAAAACAGGAGTGCAATTTTGATTTTAAATTTAAAATTCAATCCATTTGAATTATCTCAATCTGTACATTTCTGTATTTTCTGAAACTCTGTCAGCTGATGTGGATTAGCCATGTGTACTGAAATTAATTTGCTGTGAGTTTTCTCCTGCTTAATCTACTTCAGCTTTTTTCTGGATGCCGGATTTTTTTATTTCCATGTTTTGGAAACTTCAAAGGAAAAGTAATTAATTTAAGATAAAAGGAAATGAAAAAAGAATTAATAAAGCTTTCATCGCTAATTCCGTGTATGTTGCAGTATTATCTGCTTTTTCAACTTCTAGTGTGGAGCTATGAAATGCCTTAGATTTTAAAGTTTCCCACTAAATCATCAATTATTTATGCGACTCTCGTTAGTTGAACTATTTGGTGGATTGACGTAATGCTTCGGTGGCGACAGTCCAGTCTCAGACGTTTTCATTTTTTCAGATTCGCTAATTAACTAATTCAAGTGGAATGACAAAATGGAAATCATCACTGCCAAATGCATAAATGGCACTAATTAGTAAATTCTAATGGCACAATGCAAGAAAAAGTGATAATCCTGAAAAATGCGCCAGGAAGTGCTAACTGTTGAACTGTTGATGCCCATTTTGCTCCTCGCTAATAACAATTACTTTAATTTGAGACCTCGACAAGTTATCAATGCTGGTAAGTTTATTTTTTCTGTTTAAATATTTAGAATTTCTGAAAACCTGAAGTACTTTCTGAACCTCTTTTGGTAAACATTCTGTATTTATACTGGAACTTAATGAATGTGGAAGCTAATCAGTGAGATGGTGAAAGTGCAGCAAGTATGAAATGGAAGGTCAAGGGTCGAGAGTTGAAAGCTATTCTTCTATCCTCCCTTAATGAGCAATAGAGCTGTTAGTATTATCAAGCTGTAAAGAATGTCATTTGTCAAAGTGATCTTTTAAGTATGTCGGATTAATTATAGTTTTCGAAAGAACTTTAGACAATGGAATGCTGTGACATCGGTGCATGAGCAATTACTAACTACTTTTTACGAAACAAGTAAGTAAAGGATATATGATAAGGCCAACTTGCCGTACGATTTTAGGGAAATGAAATTTAATGCTAGACTATGTCTCTTTTTCAGTATTCTTTCGATGAGTATCCATCGTCCATCTGTTTGTTTGTCCACTATTCCTTTGGGTTTAAAAATTTCTCTTTCTATATGTATTGCAATTTGGCAGAGAGTAGTCATCTTGGCTGATAGTTGTAATCGGAGCAAAATTAACAACTGTTTCGATCATCCATCAATTTTTCCTCGAAGCTCTTCCACTCTTTTGAGGCTAATAATTTGTCCAATACCATGATTTGAATTGTTCCTAAAAGTGGAGCAAATGATATAAAAAGAAAAGAGAATCGCATTTCTGTTTGTGAATTTGAAAAAATCAAACGACTTGATCACAGATCAGTGGGAATGTAATTATAGGTCCCTGTGTAAACAATCTTCTTCGACTCGCTTCTTCAAACTTTAATTTTTTCCGCATCCGTAAGTGGCTTCGTAATCTTGTAACATTTCTTCTCACACCTGTATGACCTTTAACCACAGGTTGTCGATACTATCATTCTTTTTCTCAATATTCTTTTCCTCGTAAAAGTATTTCAATTTCTAAAATTGTAACATTGGATTTAAGGTAATAGGGATAGATATTAATGAAAAGATGGGATAATATTTTTAAATATTAAAGTGCTGCAAAAATCTGTAAAATGGTATACGTGCTCTCTTTCACTTTGCAATTCACGGATTCTGGATTCGGACACTGGATTCTAAAATTTCTCCAGATTTTCTCTTCTCCGACATTTGTCCGGCAATATCCTCTTCAATCAATCTCTTGAATTCCAGGGCAACACATCTCCTTATCACTCTTAATCAATGTTTATAAAACTGATTTGATTTGATTGGCAGCTTATCAAATGTCATTGGCAGCTTATAACCACTTAAATGTCAATAGTAAGTCACTCATCCAGAAAAATTCTTATGGATGTAACGAAAAATTCCATAATTGATTGATCGATCAACTGATTGAATTGGTTGACTGCTCATTGGATGGATTAATTGATTAGTTAACGATTATTTGTGTTATTTAATTATCATGTATATTTCATCCTCTACTTCATCCTATATAGTCATATCCTACTCTGCTTTTTTCGTACATTCTTTTTTTAGCCTTTTATCTATTCAAAGTACCACTGAAAGCTGGATGAATGAATCTCAGCAGTTCCGTTCACTGATCCTGAAAGTTGGCACAAAGAATTTTCTGGCGAAGAAAATCCCAAAATCCTTCTTGCAAGCTATTATTCTTTTTTGCTTTTAAATGAAAACTACATATTCTCTCTGTAGATGATAATTTTTGTTGCTGTTCAAAAGCTTATTCCAGTTCAGATTTTAGGAAGTAATTTTCCGAAAAATGAAGGAAGTCTTGTTCCTTTATTCGAAACGAAAGGGCCTGAAAAGTACTCGTATTTCTGTGACTCCGAGTATAATTACATTACTTTTCTGTGCATTTGTCTTCGTCCAATTGTCTTTTTTGTTTATTTCGGAAATGGATAATCTGTGAAAAGGATAAAAGCGGAAACATTTTTCTCTGTTCATCCCACGCATTTCATTTTTAATTTTTCAATAACATTTTAACTAAATTATCACTGGCTCTACTAAGAACTTGAATGAGTTTCAAATTTAGAAAAGCATCGAAACTTGGATTGTAAACATTTCGAAAGACTTAACAAATAAGTTGTAGTTTATATCATCGCAGATAAAACAATCAATAAATGTGGTCAAATTGCAAGTCAAAGTTAACATTTTTTTTCATTTAAATCATCAATAAATTATATTAATTGCTTTTTATATTTCTGCTACATTTCGACCGATATATTTGCTGATCAGATTAGAATAATTCTCTCCACCATTGTTCCATCGACTGGGCATTTCGCATCTGTTCCTTCAATTAGACTTGCAAAAGGAGAAAATGAAATTTTGGGATGAATTTGAAGATTCTTCTTTTTTTGCATTAGCACAAAATAATAATATGGTTTAAATGAAATGTTGAATTGACACGAGTTTCTTTTTGCCTGACATTTTAGAAAACATTTTTTGGGTGATCCCAGATTTATTACAACAGTTCAGAGGGAATATGGGAAAATTGGGAGCGAATTTTCTCCAAATTTTTCAAGCTTTATGAAAAAAGAGTCATTGCCGGTGTTTTCTTTCTGCAAAATTTTAAAAATAAATAGAAAAGAATATAATGAGAAACATATGTGAAGCTGCAGTGAAGCTATAGGAAGCACTTTCTTCTCATCAATTTATCGTAAGGTTAAAATAGGATTAAATCATTTAGTTTTTCACAAGTTGATAGAAATTAAAATTTTTTTTTTAATAAATTCTTGTACCTTTCGACCTTATCAGTTTTTAACTTCATATTGACACGAATCCAATTTAGGGATTTTCAATTATCCGGATGGATGGCGTAACCATTTGGGGCACACTTTGTAAACTTTTGAAATTCTAATTTCAGTTTCCTGAAATATGGTCAAATACTAACCAAAATAAATGTTACATTACACTGTATAAAGATAAGCATGGAATTAATGGCTCTTTCTTGAGGAAATATGCGCTAGAGTGGACGCTGGTGATTTTGGTTGGATTTTTTTAATTTTGATCTACCACTTTAATTTCGTAAGCTTGAGGGCAAATTTAATATGTTATTGGACTCTTCAGGTAAATTAAGCTTTTCAAAATTCAACTTGCATGGAACAGTTCATCTTCGAACTAGTAATGGCCACATTGTCTGGGTGTTTATTCATGTATGTGTATACGTATATGTATGTTTTGTGCATGTGTGTGTGCTTTCAATATAATCCAAATGAATGTTTACCATTGGTAACCTGTGATTGTTCAAACAGGAATGACTTTTGTTAGGGACTGTATAAATATTAATGGACTGTACAAATATTATTGAATAAAATGACCACAGAAAGGGTCTTCGAGATAGGAAATGTCTTAAATTATCAGTATAAACATCTGAGATGGCGAGCGATACAAAAGAGCGAAAAAAGGAATGCATTACAGTAAGCGAAAAAAAGGAATGCATTATAATAAATGTTATATCCAAGTGAAATGCATTTTTCCTGGAGTTCTCAGTGATCTCTATGGTATGCAGTCCTCTTTACACTTTAGAAGTAGAAAAATTATTAATAAATTCGAGTTATATGTACTTTAACGAATTCATTGATTAAAGAAAATTGAAAGTATTCGAAAAAGTGAATCAATAAGTATTTTCATAATCTTGCGAGAAATGTTAATATTTTATTCATCATAAGAATATCTTATACGAAAGGAAAAAAGTTCCCGGTGTTGAGCGGCCCGATAATGGCATGGATTTTATTTATGCTAATTTATTCGAGTGAAAAAAGTGCTCCCAAAGAGATGGAAGTGTTTCTTTCTACTTTCTATTGATTCATCTGGCCTTCATCGAAATTGCATGCAAAAAAACACTTTGTCGGCTCGTCTATAAATTTTAGCAAAACTAAAAAGAAATAGTTTAATAAGTCCTGAAAGACTTCAGCTTTTCAAAATCCAGCATATCTGCTCTGGAACTTCTCAGTTCAACCTCTCCAGTAGAAACTGATTGTGAGATTGTTGCATGTGTCGGTCAGGGATCAGGGGCGGTGACCACATTTTTTCAAAGTTTTGCTAATCTCATAGTTTCTACCTTCCAGCTTGCCAAAGAAGGAACCAGTTGTACTGGATCACAAGAGAAATGCTCGCTAATTGTAGCTCAGCCCGCTAATTTATCAGTCATTCATTCGGGTATCTAAATATGAGCTAGCTCTGACAAGTCTATTCTGCTTAATATTTGTTCGGAAGCCAAAGAAAGATAATCGACTAATCTTAGATTTACTTCCTTAGTTGGTTAGTCAAACAAAAAAAGCGATAAATTTTGTGAAATTCTCTCGAGGGATTTCCCTGCTAGAAAGAAGAGGAACAATCGAGCTGTCCCACTCTTCCATTGCTTTCCTGTTGAATCAAATGTTTAGACAACAAACTGATCAATTAAATGAAAGAGAGAGAAAAGCAAGCAAGCAAATAAATCAGTTATGCAAGTAATTAAGCGAAAGGCAAAAAAGTCTTCACAAATTGTCTGATTTTCTTTTCCCTGTACAAGAGACTTATCTGAAGATCCATCGATATAAGGTCACCATCACGGAGCCATGTCATATGCTCGGATGAATCATTCATTCATTAAACAATTAACTCTTCTTGAAGCGTTACAAAGTTTTTTCTTCTTTTGCGAAAATTGGGAGATTAAAGGCATGTTTTAATTGAAGCTCTCCATAATCCACTGCATTCCAATCTATCCAAAGAATAGGCCTGCAGACTCAGTTTGTTGCCGAAAGTCAGTGTTTTGATTGGGAACTGTCATGCAGTCACCGTTCCGTTATTTTCCTGCGTAAAATGAAGGAAAAAAGACTGATGACTGACTGATATCATCCTTAAGCATAAAACACTTTTATGATTGTGTTGGCGATAGGATGGAAATTTTCTCAATGTTTATCGATGTCACCTTTGAAGTGATGAAAAAATTGGGTGGCAATAAGGAAACATACACAAACGTATGTGTAACAAGTGCTGCTACTTTAGCTGAATTTTTTCTTAAAACTTATTGTATGGCCAATTATTTTTGGACTGCATAACAGTGCAATAATATGCGAAGATTCGACAATGAAGGCAAGTTTATTAGGAAGCTTAAAGAGAATTGATTCTCACTTGACTGATATCAACAAACGAAGAAGAGGAAGAGAAGCTTATAGCAAATCTGTGAAAAGTAGCCAAAAAAAAGAGATCGCTTCAGAAGTGTAAGCCACCAATCCTCAGCAATTTTTTTGATGGAATCACGACATCAATCTTCAGCAATTCATTTCTTCGAATCTAATGTTTTCTCACTTTCCCATTTCTTCCATTTATTTTCCCTGAAATCTTTCACCAACTTTTTTGATTGGAAATTCTTTTGTGAGGAAATCTTGAAAATTTTATTCTTTTTGTATTCTGTCACAGCTAGCACTGGACAGTTTGCACTGTGCGCAAAAGACTCGTTGAAATGTCTCCGGAAGACAGCTTGTTGTCATTACATACAAAGCTACCATAATTATTTCTCCCTACATACTTCCCTTTTCTGAACTTTGTGCAAACAAAGTCCTTGTCATGCTACCATTCCACTCACGACCAAGAATTAGATGACCCAAACGTTTTGGTACGTTCAAGTTCATCATTTTTGGTATTACACATTTGTGTAGAACGTGTATTGAATTACTTAGAAGGGAATTATAGGTCACATTTAGAGATATGCGCGTAAAAACAAACGTAAGAAACGAAGAAACATGAAATTGTAATTCGAAAGATATTTAATGATAGAAGAACTTCGCAGTAATTAACAAACCTGTTCACTATTAGTTGTTAAAGTGATTCATGTGGAATTCGGTGTTTTGAAACTTCAAATAGCTTGAATTTTGGGCATTACCAATTCGATGAGACGAAAATGAGACGTATGTAATGGGATCAACTTAGTGCTAAAAAATCGGTGCATTGGAATGTGAAATATCGCCAATTTTTTGCGCTGAAAAAATAGACTTTATTCGAGTATTTTTTCTCGTTCTAAATAATAACTCCAAAACACTTGTAATTTTATATAGAGAAATAATGTGCTGTACAGTAGGTAAGTGAATATTTTCAGTGTATTCCGGAAGACGATTTACTGGCCGTAGCGGATTATCAACATCAGAATCAGAAATAGAATATGATTCTAACTATTTCAAACTGCTGGAGGCAGATGGCGATTCGCTTCTTGTCGGTGCAAGGTAATTTCTTTCACTTCAATCCGTACAGTAGCAAATTTTATACAGTCTTAAAATGCTTTTAACTGTCAAGTTGCTTCATTCCATCATTACATTTTAATTTAATCTTTAACCTTAAAAATTAATTTCGAAAAATTTTCAGCCATTGCTCAGTTTTAAATGTCTTTTCAAAAGTGTCTCTCAGTGCTAAATGCCGTTTCTGTTCTTCTGAGGATTGAATAATGTTCAATAAAAACTGTTTATTAAAAAAAAAAAGGGGAAAGAAATGAAAAAAAAATTTAGAAACAATTTTAGTGCTCGTAACCAACGGATTAAATTTTTGCCTATTTGTTAGAACGCTGTCTTCAATCAAACTTGTCATTTTTAAAATTTTTTGTTGTGAGTGTTGGCATAATGTGGCCAATTTGATTTAGTTAATAAAACCATACCAGGCCTAGAACTTTTTAAATTCGATGGGAATGTGAATGACGAGCAGTTAGGCCTTTCTGAAGTTTTTTCACTAATCTTCCCCATTGCTGCGCCTGGTTTTTCCTCTCACGTTTTCTTTACTAAAATATTTCCGAAGTGAAAATGATTCTTAGTGTTTAAATGAGGAAATGATTTACTGGCCTTCAGTTACAGTATGTCATTTATTATTCCTGTTCAGGAAGAGGACGTTGCTAATTGCTTCTTTGTTTGGAAGCCTTCGAATTAATTATGCTGAAATTAAAACATATGTCGCAAGTCCAAAACCTCACTAACGCCAATAATGTCCAATTTTTTAAACGTAATGAATTTCGGATGAATTTTCATGTTTTCAATGGATTCTCCGAAATTTAGCATTTTAGCTTCATTTGGAACCTCAATCTACCATTTAAAGAACTTAGCAAGTGAACAAAAAGCTCTCAGAAATTTTCTCGCCTCAATTGAATGCATGATAGCGAAAGTTCTGACATATTCCATGAATCGGACCTGGTAGATAGTAAATCCTGATTAAATAAACCTTATCTTAATCGAACGTCAGTGAAACTTTAACAGAGAAAAATGGTAATAACTGAACAGATGGAAGTTCGATTCTCGACATCGTTTGTTACTTTGAAGAAAGTGTGCAATGTTGTTTTTGTAAATTGACAAAAACGTAGCTATGACGACAGGGAGGACCGGGACTTCACGCTTCTCTTTGGTTGCTGTTTCTTATATTTGATTTCAGTAACGAAAGTAATAAATACTTCATTTGCACAGAAATTCAGGGAATGTTCGTTTTTCTTTTCAAGCAATCTTCAGCGAATCAAAAGACGGAAGTTTTGAATTCTTCTAATTTCAATTTATTTCTAACTTCCTTCTAATTTCTCAACAAAATCCTCCGTTCTCTTTCAAATTCTTTCATCAAAGTTTGTGAAAGTGAAAAGGAAAAGCTCATATTTTTGTGGTCTGATGGAACTTTCAAATCCAGTAGTGACTGAGAATGGAACTTTCTCTGTTAATTGAACTCAATCCTACAATCAAAAATCTTTCTAGTTACGAATTTTCCGCTCTAAGCAAATTTTTGTTTTGCTGGAAAGTAGTTTTTTAGTTCTTGCAAACGTTTCAATATTCCTGACGGTTACTTGTAAGCAACCAAAAAATCTTGAATTATGAACCTCACACTGATAGTGTGGGGAATTCTCAGAAAGCACTAAAGAATGGATGGCAAGTCTAGGTGAGAGAAGGAGTCAGGTTCGCATTTTACCATTGGAAATTTCCATAAAGCACCACAATTTAAAAGTTCATGACAGACTGCCAAAACACACATAAGACTTATTTATCAAAAGTTCATTTGAAATTGCCCAGTCGAATTTGTGCATATTTATATATGTGTGTATGTGAGTGTATGTTTATGTGTGTATGTATATGAGTTTATGTGAATGAAACAGCCTTATAATTTTATTGCTGCTTGTGCTATCAAATCGTTCGTTTGTGAAGGCCAAGTTATTATTATTGGTGTAGTAATAAATGTGAATGGAGGTTTGACGAGAAGGTGCAGTTGGGATGTGTCTTTGTAACAAATAAAATCAAATGTGAAAGGTGATGGCAATGACGCAGATTTCTGCGACACTAAATCTCAACCTTGACAGCAATGAATTCATCAGATTTTTCAGAACTCAGACAATCGTTTAATTTAAATCAGAGATATTTGAAGTGCAAAATTAACAAATTGTAAAGGATCTAAGCAGAAGGTGAATTAGCCGGGAATATCGGAAGCACTCGTGGGCACTATACGATTAGAGCAAATTTGAGTGTGATATTGAAATTGATATTTATGGTTATCTAGTAAGAACAGATAATTGTGTACAATTAGTTACAAATCTCTTTGGAAGTAGACAAAAGAAGAACAAGAGAAGTTAGCGTTTTAATTAACTAATTAGTGGTCACTTTTTTATCAGATTACAGTGACCACTCTGTCTTCTTTTTCCAGTGTTTGTGGTAGATTATTGTCTTCTTATTAGAATAAATACGATGGTAATGCGAAAAAGACGATTTCGCTCATTTAGAGATTTCAATGTGAAAATCAGGAGAGGCACGGTAAATCTGTCACCTTTGATTCTGAAAGACCTGGCTTTGTGAATAACTTTTTATCCTATATTCGAGTTAATTACAATAATATTTTCTCATAAGACATTAGTAATAGTAATGGCTATACAGAAATGACATTGACTAAAAGAAGTAAGAGCAGTGATATCCGTATCACTATTTGTACTTTGACTTGCTGATACCGTCTCCATTTACATGCCCTCGAGTCATCCCGCTTGCAGCTTTAAATTCGCTGCCATATCAAAGTTACAACAGTAATGGAAGAGATGGAAAAAGTTGAAAAGCGTGAAATGAAGTTAATTGTACAGGTCCAGAAGGTTATATTGTCCTAAAAGCGACAATATGCGCACTTTGCACTGGCGCTAAGATTATAATGCGGAAAATCTGTCATGATAATGTTTGAAGAGAATGTGAGAGCGAGAAATGTAAAGAATCGGTAGGAAATTTCCCGCAATTGCGAGGTCATCATCTCCGCAATAATTATTATAATTATCTATTGTTATAAAGGAACTAGAGTATTCTGATGAATTTTTTTTTTTGAATAAATTTGCTACCGATTTCTTTACTACAAATTTCATGAAAATTCATAGCATAATAAAAGTGCTCTTTTCATCCATTTTTAAATTCAAGTTTCAAAGTATTGATGATTAACAAGCAGAACCAGAGTGTGATTCCATTCCTCATTGCATTCTAAATTTTTAGCTGTCACAAAATTCTCTGAATGGTCATTAGTGTAGAATAGTGTAAAATTGAAATGAAATTGGTTTTTATTTTATATTTAATACTTTTGCAGAGACAAAGCTTATAATTTATCAATGGCCAATCTGCAAGTGTTACATGTAAGTCATTTTTGAAATTTGAATAAGTGGATTCAAATTAAATTGATATTAAATTTGCTCCCATTCGGTTTATGGAATTTTCTTCAACACAGGAAAATTGCTTTGAAAGAAGGAATCGAACGATTATTTTAAAATGAACATGAGAAGTAAATTACACTACTTTCTCATTCTTGATAGTCCAGGATTTTTGAGCACTAGCCAACTTCACTTAGATTTTTCTATAAGTTCCTCGGAATCCACGATTTAAGATAAATTGTTCCCTCAAGGTCCCTCCGAAATTCACAATTCAAAGTAAATTGCTTCCTCATGATCCCTTGTTTCGAGTTTTATTGCAAAGAGATATCAGAAATAAATTTCAAAAGAAGTTGAATTTTCGAGAATTTTGAGAACAAGTTCCATCCTCAGAGAATTTTATTTTCCTTCAAATAATTTGCGCTACTATTTGGCTTAATGAAAAGGGCAGCCTGAGAAGAGTTTCCTACAGTCCTTTACATCAGTGGCAGGGAAAAATGGAAATTTGGAGAGCGAGGTGCCAGATCTATGTGCAACCGAACCATCCATGTTTTTATATTGCGGTGTTAAGGGAACTGTGTCTGCTCTTTTTATTTTTGCAAATTACAGGTGTTAGAATGGGTAGCACCAGGACAAACGATCGAGGACTGCCTTATGAAGGGCAAAAGTCGAGTAAGTCGTTGTTTACTGAATCTATCTAGCAAATCACCCGGAAATAAGCTGGTATGTCACGTGCTATATGATTCATTTCATAGTTTTTCAGGTTGAATGTCATAATTACATTCGAGTTATGGTGCGCCAGTTTAATGGACGCAGTCTTATTTGTGGCACACACGCATATTCGCCCAAATGTCGGGAATATACTTATTCGAACGATGACCGCATGCTGCAACAAAGACGTCAGTTCGATGGGCAGGTAAATTCTTCAGGTTTTTTCCTATCGCTCATTTATTTCCTTTTAATTTCACGTAACATTGTCAGTTGAACTTTTAAAGCTACAATGATTTTGTTGTCTTTTCAATTTTTTTTAGATATTTTGTTCAAGTTTCTCGAAGATTCTCCTCTGACTTTTGCTCTCTTTTTTCTCTTCACCTCTTCACCTCTGACCTTTCCATATAGTATTTATATTTGATTATTACTTTCAGGCCATTGCACCATACGATCCAAAACACAATTCTACTGCGGTTTACATTGCCGATACTAATGAAATCTATACGGGAACAGTGTCAGATTTTGCTGGCAATGATCCACTTATTTATAGAAAAAGCTTATCGGATGATGAGGGATTAAGGACACAACGGGATGACCATAAAGTACTTGATTGTAAGTGTGTCAAAATGAAAATTTTCAACTAAAGATGGACAGTAGAAACAAGAAAGCTCATTACTGCAATGCTCTAAGTCCATTTCCATAAATTTTCACAATGGACATCATGTCCTGTCATGTTAATCGTTATTGACAAAATGTTTGTGAATAATAAGGAATCTCAAAATCCCTCTTCTGTCCTCCAGTATTTTAGTGTTTAAAAAGCTTTTACAGCATTCGTTATGATACCGTTGAGTTTTCCAACGGCATATTTTTAAAACATCTTGATTGCTCTGTACAGTAATGTTCAGATGAAATTAAAACTACTTGACCCCATGATTATTCGTCCAATATTTTTTCTTTCCAAAGGTTTTGAATAATTCCGACTTGTTTCTACTTTAGAGCTTGCACTGTTAAAAGTTTTCTATTTTCAAATTTCCAAAAAATGCTTAAGATATCCCAGCAATCAAACTGTTTCACTTTAATCAAGTTTTCAGTTATTGTGCTGGATTTACATATTTATGAAACTAAGGGAAAATGCCAGCTGCCCTGATTAAAGCAAGCAATGCCTTGACTCATTTGTGGGAGACATTTGTAAAATACAAAGTGATATCTTTTATAATAATATTAATGACGATCTTGTTGACGTCATTTTACTAAACGCTTCTCATTCCAATCAAATTATTCCATCACATTAAGTGAATTTGAAACAGCGTACCATAAAACATTTCTTTCTCTTCACTGAAACTGTAGAGTGTGTTACGGTATTAATTTCAAAATTTGCAGAGATGGTATTTGTCATCAATTAAAATTGGTCACATTAGAATTAATTGATATATATAGCTAGAAAGATTGCATTCCGATGCAGAAACGAGCAGTAGCAATTGAAGGGAAGTAATTATATCTGTTAAGAAAAATCAGACTGTTGACCATATCTGTTTAAGTTATATAATCAAAATGTAAAATGCCAAAGAAATCTCCCTACATATACCGGGGGAAAACATTCCCATCATTTTGCACTGTACTGATGGCTTAAAGAGGTCATCCTTGGCCATCCACACTTTAAATTCAATGAAATGAAATGATTTAGGTACATATTGTGTCTCTGTTGAATGCATTTGCTTTCTTATGCATTTATCTTTAGTTATTTTTATTTGTTGGTTAGTTTGTTGTTAATTTGGATGCTCATTATTGCAGCACCGAATTTCGTGGCATCATTTGTTTATGGCGATCATGTTTATTTTTGGTATCGCGAATGGGCTGCTGAAGTTAATGATGGCGATCGACAGGTGTGTCAAATCGTTCTCAAAATTATCATTGAAATTGTTTTCCCTAACTAATTGCAATAATTAAAATAGCATTGATTTACTTTAGAGAAAGCTCACCTCTTGCTCCTCCTATTTAATTTTTTCCTTCGAAATTAAAAGTATTTCACTAATGATATTTCGCTTTTCATTTCTTTAATCTGTTCCTTAATTTCACTCAAGTTTTTCCTTACAGATCTATGCTCGGGTGGCAAGAGTCTGCAGAAGTGACCGAGGTGGTGCCCGTCCAGCTCATGATCGCTGGACATCATACGTGAAAGCGCGACTAAACTGTTCAATCCCGGCAAATACGCCATTTTACTTCAATGAATTGCGTATGATTTGCTTGTCAACTTGGTTTTACTATTAATTATAAAATTGTCGCAGCATTTTTATATTTATTTTAATGGGAAGGAGAAAATTTTGCTTTTGGCGAGCAGAAAGATGTCACTGCGAAGAGATTGCTTCAGGTCATGCTTGAAATAAGAAATGAATTATCACATTTTCTCGTCCTGTGTCGTTTAACGACGTAAGCACAAGTAGACCATCGGTCGCATCTCGTTTCTTCAATTTTCAATCTTTCTAGCGGAAAAAATTGGCATTGATTCGCTTTAGACTTTAAAGGGTGAAATTGTTGCCTTTTGAAACAAATTTCATTTTCCGTTTTGGTTAAATAAACCATTTTTTTTAAATGTTATGAATATCGATGATCAGTTATTGATTGGTTATCTGGATGCAAAACTTCATGGGGTATTGCGGAAGGATATGCTCTGCAGAAAGAAAAATCAGATTTCACTAATGATTCCATTTATAACTCTATAGTGCATTCCAGTTTGATTTCTATATTAAGTAGTTTGCAGAAGCAGTGACTGAACCAGTAGCAGCAGCCGACGGTTCCTTTTACGTATACGCCGTATTTTCAACAGCCGAAAGCAGTGTCCGAATGTCAGCTGTATGTGCGTACCGAATGGAAACTATCAAACGAGTTTTTGATTATGGACACTTCAAAATTCAGAAAAATTCTCAAAGCTTTTGGATGCCTTATAGACCTCGTGAAAGTATCCCTGTTCCAAGACCTGGTTCGGTCAGTTTTTCATTGAATATATTGTCCATAAGATAGTAACTGTTATTAATATCTTTTTTTTTATAGAAAAATTTTTTCTATGGTATCTCGGGGGAATACGTGCGGGAATATCCTTCGCGATTGCAACTGTTTATTGTTTCAGTGCGTTATGGATTCTTCAAAGTTGTCGGAAAATATTGTTTCGTTCATAGTGCGCAACCCATTGATGCATGAAGCGGTACCTGCGGTACTCTCGAGACCAATCCTTGTCCAAGGACCGGAGCATGCTTCATTCACGCAAATTGCCGTTTCACCAAAAGTTTGTGGTGTTTTTTTTTTTCTGTTCTATTTCATGATTAACAGTTGTGCCTTATCATGTGCAATTTGAAATTAGGAGATTTGAAAGAGATTCAGCTTCAAAAAATTTCATAATCAAAAAGTTAATAGCATCTGTTTGTTGCCATCTGTCATCACAATTTAATTTATTTTGTCAAATATAATGCAATATTTCAAAATGATTTAAATTTCACCTGATGTGCTTAAATTTTCACTTCTTTCTTGTCTCTGCAGAGAAGGCTCTTTCATTGTTTCAAGGCTTCATTGAAAGGAATTTCTTAAATGAAGACTGGTCTAATCTTTGCAGTCCAGGAAGGATGGGCTAATCTTTGTCGAAAACTAGTCTGGAGAAAAAAGTTTTAAATTTTTGGCAATTCTCACGCAAAAACGCGAAAAAAGAAATTTTCTGATAAAATTCAATTTTTAATGGCAAGATAAGAAAATTTAATCACTTGTTTGTTACCTAGCGGAAGGAGAAAAAATAACTAAAAGGTTTTGGTAAATCTCAAGAATTCAACAAACAGCTTTCATTAATGATCAACTGATTGATTGATCATCCTTGATAAATATCTCATTCCACTGCCCATGCAGGTTCACTCGGTTAAAAAAGGAATGGCACATAATGCTTTGTACATTGGTACTTCGGATGGATGTATCCTAAAGCTCTACGACCCTCAAGGTGGTCCTACGATAATCGTTCAATCGGTGAAAGTTTTCTCCAAGAGCTTGCCGATTATTAATTTGATGGCCACCAATGAACAGGTAATTGAGATTGATTGAATTACATACCAGAATTGCTTTTTGTGAAATTTTCGAAACACTTTTCATGAAATTCACCATTATTTACTTGCCAAAAGATAGATGATAATTAATCCTTTAATTGCTTGAAATGAATGCTATTTAGACAACTTCTGCAAGAAATTGTAAAATATGTTTAGATTTTAAACAAAGCTTTCTTAAAAGTTGAAGATTTCAAATCATTTCTGTAGAAAAATTTGCAGTTGATTGTGGTCAGTTCAGATGAAATAGCAGCAATACCACTGGAATACTGTTCAGAACAACGAAATTGTGCAGGTTGCGTGCATTTGCAAGATGCACACTGTGCATGGGATTTAGACAATGCACGTTGTGTTGGCCGAAGCAAGTGGTCAGGCGAAAATTTCGTACAGAATATAGCTCTCGGACAATCGGAACAATGTCCTGAAGGTGCTATTGATCCTGACTACTATGCCATCGATGGTAAATAGTTGGACAATGTCTTCTTGCTAGTTAGGTTAAAATGATCCAGGTGTGGGATTAGTATTAGCTCGGCCATCCGATGCACAGTTATGAAGTTTTTCTCCGTTGTTATACAGCAACAGCCTTCACTGTTGATGTCAGAGATGTCATTTCAGAGTTGAATTCCGAACGGGTCATTTCACCGGATGACAAATCGAATAATAATTTCGGTAATGAACGACTTGTCATAGCTGTATTGATCACGATGGCTCTTGCTTCCACTTGCGGTTTCTTTGCTGGTTATCGATTGTCCAGATGGAGATTAGTAAAAGATGAGCACCATCATTCATCTGGTTCTTCTACAGGTTCACAAATTTAATTGCAGTGTGATTGTTTTTTGAAATCAGCTTTACCGAAATTCGCAAAAATTTTTCAATAATCAGTCGATTGTTTGCTTTCTAATTTAATCTTAGTTTAATTTAAGGAAGTTATGATTCGTACGGACGTGCTCGTTTAACACGTCATGATTCCTTGGCTGGTGCCAAACTGGAGCATGTTTACAGTGCAGGCTCTGCAGGGAAAGATGCAGTATCATTGATTTCCTCTATACATCAAAATGGTGCACCATTTATAAACACCGTTAATAATGTCAATTCCAGTTTTGCAACACCCAGACTTTCCGTAGAAAAAAATTACATAACGTGTCTGAACAACAACAGTACTCTACCAAGGGATTACAAAGTTAAAAAGGTTTATTTATAATACCGAAGAAATTCCTTGACAATCAGGAAATTAGGAAATTACTTTTCTTAGTGTAACCTGGGATATCTTTCCTTCCACAATAATTTTGAAAGCTTAAAATGGCCAAAATTTGTCCACTTTTGTTCAGTACCAATCAGTTATGTCACTTTCAAATGAGAAAACAAATTTCAAATTATTTCAAACTGAGGCCCTTTTTCGAAAATCTGTTTTTCGTACTACGAGTTACAACAGGTTCTGTTCGAGGAATTTCACTCCGATGCTTTTTTGCTTTAATACAAGGCGGCATCAAATTAGGAATTTGCTTTTTCTTAGTTTCATTCTGAATTTTGCGCATTTTCCCGTCTCAGAATAATTCTAAACTTCAATAGCAGTTCTCTATTATTTTCATTTAATGTTGAAAATGGAATTCTTATTCCAAATGCGAGCTTCTAAAGTTAGCATTTCATTAGCACATTGCGTATCATGATTCGTACTATGATTCAACGTATGTAATTGTTGAAGTAGGAAACTGAAAAATGAAAATTAAACCAGCTGAAATAGATTGGACCAAAAGAAGAATCGAAAGTGGTCGAGGAAGTTTTGTAATATTTCATACTTTGCTTTGCAATTTCGTCCCTCCTTGGAATTGCAATGTTTGATTAGTTTCTGGCTAAATTTCCGAATTTTTTCACTTAGGATCCATTCTTATACATAGATAAATACAGGTAAATGATCTCTATTGCTCTCATAATATTTGCCTTTTGTTCGCCGTGCTTTTGTATTATTTTTTTGATTATTCTGAATTTTTATTTTGTTTTGAAAGTGATATTAGTAAGAAAAATTAGTTGGGAAAGGCAATGGAGAAAATGAGGAAAGGAAGAAGCTGAGGAAGACTGAAAATCTGAGTTCAATGATCAAATACAGAAACACTGAAGCAGTTTAAATGAAAAGTTTTAATTTAATGGAAACATTATTTAGTAACATACCCGGTTTCCTATATCGCTTCATGACAAATTAGCAATTAACTTCTAATATCGGAGGAATAAAAGATTTCACTCATAACTCAGTTTCAGTAGTATTTGCTTGTTATTTGCTGTGTTATTTGCCAGTGTTTGTAGTTCGATTGGTTGCGTTATGTTTTGATCGCTTGAAGTCGTTGCAATTTCCAAAAATCAAAATGCAACGAATTTTTTTTAAACATTTAAAATTTCTCGGTTGTTTATGCTAGTTGTATATATATGTATATACACAAAACACCTTGCATATTATCCCGATTCCCTTTATATCTTTATGTTCTGGCCATGATGATGATGTTGATCTTGTATGAGTTAACGAGGGTGTTCAGATCGAAGAATAGAATTAAGGAATATATTCTGTTACCGTGCACCTTACTCTTCACTTGGTTTACGTGGGTGTACGTACGCACCCATCATTACATCATTTGAAAACATATGGCATATTCAATGAAGTGCTATGAATTAGAGGAATAATGGATTTTAATGAAATGAAAATTTTATGGAACTTCAATTAAAGAGTATTGGTCTCTTGACTGCACGACTGGGGATTCTCGAATCATTCGAAAAAACAATATGAACAAATGTGTTTTTTGTATTAGTCGAAACAGAAAATTAATATGGGATTTGTTGTCTAAGCAGTTATTTAATTTTCATTGAAATTATATTTTTATTTCCAACAATTTTTATGATCTTTGATTCAAAGTTTGCTGCAAGAGTTATTGTTTGATATGTTGTAATATTGCAAACAAGACTTTACAGTTTTTTGATTGCGAAGAATATTAACAGGTCATTGACCTTAAAATCAGTCATTTTTAAGATCATTGATTTAAAATAACTTATTTCAATACCGATTTTTCATTCCTTGCCGAGCATATATGTAAAGCACGCATTTGGAAGAAATGATTAACTAACTCATCACGACTCCGACGAAAAAGAGCCCGAAGTTTTTCATGCATGTCCGTTTTGGAATTGAAGCTATCAGCAGTAATCATTACATTAGTAGCTCACTTCATACAGTAGTCATTTACATTAGTAGTTCACTTCATACAGTAGTCACTTACATTAATAGCTAGCTCACTTCATACAGTAGTCATCTACATCAGTAGCTCACTTCATGCAGTAATCATTTACCCTAGTAGCTCACTTCATATAGTATTCATTTACAAACTTACTGCAATTACATCACTTCTGCTGGCTTTTGCACGGTTGGATTTCTGTTGCTTTAATGTTTTGATAATGTTATCTTTATATATGAAAGTAATCAATTTCTAATAATTCATTATCGCAGTTTTACCAAAACAGATTGGCATGGCAGTGGTAGTAATAAGTGAATAGTACTTGCCACAGTTCCCTGCATACCTGCAGTTTTGCTTTGATGATTTCAATGTTTGGTACCGTACCAAATAGAGATATTGATTCTTAACATTCCTCGTAGATGTGTGATTCGTATCAGTGAGCCGAATCGATACGTAGAGATGACCAAAATCCTCTTTTTTAAATTTTTCATGTTGGTGACTTATATTCAATTTTATTCTCATAGGATGTCATTTCTATCAAGAAACTGATATCAGACGACGATCTTGTTAACAGAGTACAGTACACCTGTTCAACCACACTAAAGAAAATAAATCCCTCACAAAGTAATAACATTCCCTTCATGCACTCTTAGTTGACCATTATCAATGCCCATTCCTTGACCGATCAGGAATACCTTATGCCAGTGGACAACACGACACTCAATGCCAGTTCCAGCAATATTTTATGGCAGTGGACAACGCGACATTGAATGCCAGTTTCGTCACATGACACACCAGTGGCTCCCATTTTTCCGCATTATGCAAAAAAATAAAATGTCAAAGTTCAAAGAAAAAGAGAATTGAAATTGTTCAAAAAAAATTCTTTTTCAAAACTATTTACTTACTAAACTGGCCAGTGATTGGAAAACAAATTTAAAAAAGCTTATTTATTGCTAGGATAACTTTATTTAGTAGAATTGATATTGAAATTTTTTATGAGATGGATCTGTTATAAAAGCTATTCGTATCTGGCTGACTTCTGCTTTTCCGTACAGGTCATTTTTGGCCTAGGCTGAAGAAAATTCCTTCTATGAATAGAATGATGATTAGAAGGTGCAAACATACACAACCTTCTCTCCCACCTCCTATCATCACTTTTCCGTCTCCCACCTCCTATCATCACTTTTCAGCATAGTCCAATTTAAAAAAAATATAATGAAGTTCCTAAATAACTAAAATGACCAATACAGCAATATGCTCTTCATAACAATTGTGGCCAAATAAATTCTATGCCCAAATCTATCAATATGACGACAAAAGTTGGAAATATCACAAATACACATTAGGATGGAAATTTCAGGATGAAATGGCTCAATGAATGGGCATTTACTAACAAAAAAGCGCGGATTATAGAAACAAATCAAACGCTTGCAAAAGCAAAAATGAAACTTCAAGGATTGAGCAGCAGTTATTCCTTCGGAACTTCAGTATCAAGCCATATAGTGCTACGATATAATTGGCCCAAGCCATGTGCTAAAAGATAATTGGCCTATTCTAATAATAGAATGCACACAGAAGATGCAACTGAAATCCATTTGCTCACTTAGTTCAATGTTAACTATCTAGTTAGCAAATGGTTCAGAGACACTAGTATTATCACTGATGACATTTAGCATATTGGCTCTTGGCTCTCGACAATTGTTTTGTTGCTGGACAAGTCACTCAATGACAAATATTATTTTTGCCATTTGCTAGATTTACAGCAGCATTTTCAACTCTCACTCCTTTTTTTCTATGTGGAAAAGCATTTTTTCAAATAGTTTAGACGGAAGCAATGGGAGACAGAGGAAATCTAACGAGGGAACCCCAGTGAACTTACATAAACAACAGTTAAGATTAGAATTCACTTTGTCGCTAGACTTCCCTCGTCTCTTAGGATTGCCGGAGGTGTCCTTCTTTCTCATTCTTGACCGTATTTCAAAAAAGGAAATGTGTACAAATGAGGCAATGACCATTCAAACAATTCGATTACTCTTTCCAACCAGTCGTGAAAGGTAGAAGGTTTTATACAGATCCTCATCGCTGGTTTAAAATCACAAATTCAAAAATCTCTCAAAAAAATCTTACTACAATTAAACACAAAGGAAGTTTATGCAATGCAGTCTAAGAGACACAAGTAGAGTCAAGTGAGTGAAACAATCATTGCGTTGCCTAAATTCAAAGTTCTCCAATGAAGAAAGACCTCGAAGGTTTCACAAAGAATCTCAGTGCAAGTCAAATTCTAGTCTAAAGTTTAGATGTCCCATCAAAGCGACGATCAAATGTTTGAATATAATATCAAAATGATCAGAGTGTTGTAAAAAGAAAAAACCTTGTCGGTGCAGTAATTTTTCTCTCCTAAATGTCATAATATACAAACAAAATGAAACAATTGAAATTTTCACCTAATGACATTCCACTCAATTCTATGCTAACCCACTAACTAAGTCAAACTGATGGAACTCCATATACTTACCTGACCATGACCCATCATCGACTCGCAGAAATTCGCATGTTTAACAGAATCTGTTAAATCAACGGTAAAGAGATATGCTGAGGAGGATTAAGGCCAGCCTGTCCAGCCAGAAAGTGACCATAGCGGGCATCGTCTTCCGCATTGGTCAGGTACCGCTCACCACCAAGTTGGAGCTCCAGGCGTCTTAAATCCATGTAAACTTGCGCTCCAACTAGCCATTCATGCTTCATGCATTCATCGATCGACAAACGTTCCTCAATCTATAGAAATTTCAATTATCGTTTCTACAAAGGGTTTGCATCCCATTTTACAGTACGGCGGGAAACATTACAATATTTCCTGGAGTTTGTCTGCCTCAAATGATTGTTTAATATGTTGACACTGATTGTGTGACAAATGCAATGTTAATGCCCATTGAACAATATAACAACTTTGAATGTTTACGCGAATATTACCTTTACTTGAAGTAATCTCTGGATTAGATCAGCAGCTTCACGTGAAATCTGTTGCATTATTATACCTACGTGAATATTACCTTTACTTTAAGTAATCTCTGGATTAGATCAATAGCTTCACGTGATATCTGTTGCCATGGCTCTGTCGGAAACATGAAGGCAGCATTTTGTATTTGCTCAGCAATTTCTTCTCCATCATTAAATGGAAATGTACCACTTAGCGTTACATAAATTATCACACCAACGGACCACATATCAAGTGATTTATTGTAACCTACAAAATTATATTTTGTATCCTCGGCAATCAAGAAGGAAAAAGGGCAGCAATCCAGAAGCTGTACGGAAAAAGAGAACAAGTTAAGTCAAGAATTATACTGACACATAGAAATAAGCAAACAAGTATTGGCAAAGCATAAATTGCATGTCAAACAAGTGGTGATTTGGAGAAATGAAGAAAATTTTCAAATTTTTTCAAAGTTAACCTCGTTTTTGCAGAACTTCTGGGGCTAAATAAGCCGGTGTACCAACAATCGTTTTCCTGAAATTGTCATAACAGAACAATTTCTCTTTCTGCTCCCCATGAGGCTGTCTTTACAAAAAATAACAGTCACAGTCAGACCTGCAATGCCTTACAGTCAGCTATAGTTCTTTAAAGCAGGACTTCAGTTCACTATAGTACTCTTCTAGATCATGCATGCATGTGATCTGGTTAATTCCCAATCATTTCAGAGAGTAAATTTGGGAATATGAAATATGAAGAAGCTACCTGAATTGAGCATCACCGATAAATCGAGCATAACCAAAATCGCATAATTTTGTTTGAGGGAAAGCATTGACGAGATCAGATAATAAAACATTTTCAGGTTTGAGATCGCAATGTGCGATTCCCTTCGAATGTAAATATCGTAACGCGCACAAAATTTGCATTATCAAAAATTTTGTCACTCGTTCATCCAGACGACCTGCAGCCTAAAAATGAGCTAAGAAGAGTGCAAATTTTTAGCAGTACAAAGCGAATTGTTCCAAAATTAATTAAACTTTTCTCTTTGATGACGGATAGGCGACAGAAAGAAAATTTGAGCATCTTTTAAGATCAGAAGCGGATTGCTCTGATATGATGCAAATATTCAAAAACCTTTTCGCATACTACTTTTTAATCTCTCAAGTACAGATAAGGATTGTTATGGTAATTTCTCGGTGATTAATTAATTTCAGCTAAGTTATAATTAGTTTAAATTCACCAAACTCCTCTCTTCAGTAAATAGGAAGTTATTTAGATCATCTGCTCAGCTCAGCACATACCTGACTTAAAATCATTTCCAACATGTCACCGTTCATTTTCTCCATTACCACGAAAATTTTGTCCTTTGTTTCGAACATCGATTCTAGTTTAATAATACCGCAGTGACTAATTGACTGTAGGATTGCTACCTCACTTCGTAATGTTTCCACTCCAGCTGCGGACTTTTTTGGAAACCGATCTTTTGCTATTACCTGAATCACCCCGGCATATTTTCCATTCTCTTATAACATTTTTTATTTTTTCAAAGGACTTCTCAAAAACTTCAATAATTGCATTTTTAATACATATTATTACTAGAAATTTAAATTTATCTGGGCCAATTTTGTTTGTTATCACTTGCAGCAAGTCACGAAATGAAGGCAAAAGTCAGGCACTAACTCAATATTACGGATAGATAAGGTTACGACTTTGAAATATTATCTGAGTGCTTACTTTTACCGCAACTTCACGCCCACTTTTTCGATGAACTCCTGCATAGACTGTACCAAATTGTCCAGATCCAAGCGTTTTATCACCCAAAATCTAAAAAATGAAAAAGTTTTTTTTGTGTTTGATTCTTCGCAAACCAGAAGGGGAGCTGGTAAAACATTTCAAAACTGCTATTAAAACTAAAAAATCTAGGAAAAATGAGTTAAAATGTGGATTGAATTACCCAATTAATGATGGCCTGGAAATTAATTCAACTTGAACTTAAACAAGATTAACCTGATACAACTCGGTGAATTGTAATGCCAGTTCTGTATTCGATGAATCATTTCTAGATGGTGGCGGTCGTAATGCATGTTGTAAAGCCTACAGTACATCAACATTTAAATCTCAGAATTACTGAGAGATATCTGTTTTCTCGTTTTGCTTTCTATCTTCCTGCAATCTCCTTGAAAAATCGAATTCCCTTGTGAAATCCGGAAAAGCATATAAAATCAGTAGTTATAAAAGGTGACCTGAAACCACATTTGCGCATTAGAATTACTTTTCCCATTTGCGTGACGTGGCACTTTTGAGGGAGGTGCACCGTACACATCCAAATTTTCACCTACACAGTACACCATATGTGATGTTGTGCGAATTTCGAAGCAATGGGCGGGGAAGCTGCAAATTTATGAATTTTAAAAATGGTAATTGGCCAGAAAGTGAATTGGAATGAAATAACGGAAAATAAACTTCGATACATTCATCCATCTTTGGCGAACTTTTCGAACTAAAATGAAAGAAATAACTTCAGTTGAGATTGACATGGCTTGTACATTTCAGTTCACTCAAATTTACTTCACATTCAACATTTTCAAGTTTTATCAGCAAACCTTGAATGTACAGGTGGTCCATTATACGGCGTTAGAACCATTATGCCACCAAGTGGAATAGTTCGATAAATGCGATGTGGATTTACACCTATTTAAGTAAAATTTTCAGAATTCCAAATTGATACAAGCAAAAAAAGACTTCCAAAACTTGAAATTTTAATTTAACACAATTGTTGTTGGCTCTATAATAAAAATTTCTAATACTGTCGCACACTGTTGGATGGATTTAGATTTAGAATTTTTAATTAATTACGGACTTCATTACCTTCATTATATTCATTATACATATTGATAGCACCACCAGCAAGGATCCAGTAATGCCTAAGACGTCGTGTTGGTTGATCGAGCATGAAATGGATCATCCATCCTTCAACTGTTGGTTGTCGATTAGTGATCCTTGTTGATGCTTGACCTTTAAATTATTCAAAATTAGATTTGCCGGGTCATTTAATGCATAACTGAAATAAAAGTTGGAAAAGTTGAAGGAACCTGGCAATCGGGCAAGAGGTATCATCGAATCGGTTTCTTCGTGTGTTGCAGCAGCTTCATCGTACAGTGTCGGAAGCAACGATGTATCATCATCAACACTTAATTGGTCGAATGAAGGTGTTATAGCGCCATCTGCTATTTGGCAATTCATTGGTAACAGTGAAGCGCATTTCCTGTGGACATTAACCTGAAATGATGATTGTTATTGTGGTAATTAAGTTTTAAAATAAAACTTTTTAATTTCAGGAAGTATATCTTTTTTAATTCAGTAGCCGGTCAGGAAATGAGTGATGATTAGCTATAATCAAATATCAAATTTCGAAAGTTCCTTTAAACAAGCAGTGAAACCTTGCAATCACGGCAACGTAATCCTTGTTTCATTAGGCCAATTAACATTTTATCACACACTTTACAAATGGTCAGCGTCTTGTAATTATGTACAGCCAGTGTATGCGGTAATGCAAATGCAGCATCTTGCTGGCATCGAAGATCATCTATGAGTGAAAATAATTAATTAATTCAAGTAACTAATTCAAACGAATTACTTTCCAAATATAAGCAAAGTGCAGCAACATTCATTCTTATATATACAGTTCAAATCAGCACTCAAAGTGAAGCAGATCATGAAGCAAATCAGTTCTCTTTGCTTTTCATCAAAAAAGCAAGAATACACACATACCTGTAGAAGCAGTACTTGGTAGAGCAGTAGTTAGGTTATTTTTGGCGCAATTATTCCTTGACGCAAATGCACATTTTTTATGAAAATTACATCTGGAAATACTGGAAAGTTTGTTTCTAAATATAAACTCGAAAATGCTAAAACATTTTTTAAATAGTAAATTCAATATTTGAAACGAGTTAATTTGTCCTTTATTTGAACGTGCCCTTTAAAACTTCCAAATTCGAGTCAATCTGTGATTTATTTAAACGTGACATGCTCACATCTGAAATCATATTCCCAATTTTTCCAAATACGAATCAATCTGGTATTTACTTATTCTTCCAATACGAGTCAATCTGGTTTAAACGCTTAAACGTTTAACTTAAAAACGTTTAACTTAAACATGCAGTTCATAGTGATATACACACTTCCCAAAGAGATTCAATCGATATTTACTTGAACGTGCTATGTGCTACGTGCTATTTCAAGTGATACGCGGGATTCCTTCCAAATACGAGTCAATCTATTATTTACTTAAATGTGCTGTTTTAAATAAAATGCACATTTTTTATGAAAATTACACTGGAAAATTGCTACGGGAAAATTTGTTCTAAATATAAACTCGAAAATGCTAACATTTAAATTCAATATTTGAAAAAAAGTAAATTCAATATTTCAAAAAAATTCCAAGTATTTATGAAAATTAAAAAAAAAAAGTTCTTAATTATATTAAAACTATTTCAAAAATCGAATACCGGCATTTAGCGCACTGCAAACCCTGCTTGATTAAGCCAACCAGTATCTCACCACAGTAATCACAAAATGTCGGAGTCATATATGACGTAACGGCAAGCACGTGAGGACGCGTCGGTCGTTCATTTCGATTAATCAGGATCACTTCCACGATGCAACCATTATCCTCAAATTGTTGACTTTTTGAGATTACTTCGCCAGATTGATGGAATGATGGGAATTTGTGTGACATATTTGAGATCTCGGATGCAGAAAGTACCGAAGGATTACTTATATATTGTTTACTGATGGTAATAGGTACCACAATGGTACCACAATGCAGCAGTTTTCAAAGATAAAAGAGATCACAATTGATATCAAAGAAATACGATACTAGTTGTGTGACAGAAGTCAAATGTTGTAGCATATTTGGTGAGTTATAATCATGTCTGAATAAATGTAGCTCACAACCATTCGCTAATTTGCCATCATAATGTTTTTCAGCCATTTGTCTAGCACGCTCACAGAGTGATTCAAATTGCTAAAATGAATTAATTTAATTAACTTCGAAAGAGCGGCAACAACAAAACAAAATTGTCATCCAAGGATTCATGCCAAACAACTACCAAATCAAAACAAGGATAGGCTGAAGAACCTTGGAAAGGAAGTTTCCAGAAATTTCTTAATTTGAACTGAAGAACCTGTGTCTCACGAAGAGAGTCTAGTACTGAAATGATCAGGTATGTAAAGTTAGATTTTTCCAGAATATTCCAGATCATTATGATACTAGCATATTTTGAAGCATGCTTTACCATACTGTCTAGAAAAAATAGCTAAGGTTTTTTTCAGAATATTTCGGATCATTAAAGACAATCTAGCATATTTTGAAGTATCCTTTACCATACTTACTTATAGGATGATCTATTGATTGCCCATCAGATACTATTCCCTTCAATTATGTCATTGTAATAATGATTGATTCAAGTGAATTAAATAAAATCAACCACAGTGAACTTTAACCTGTAGACTATCAGATCGTTCAAGAACTAATACTTCTTTGAGCGAACCATACTGTAGTGTTATCGATATCCTTCGATCCTCCCAAGTATCCATTATTGTTACATCATCATTATTACCGTTAATACCAGAATTACTTGTACTAATATTCAAAATTGAATTATTCATTAGCAATACAATATTGTGAATCAAAAATCAAAAATTATTGATTAGAATGATGGAATTTGTAATCATCATCATCCTGAAATGATGGAACTTATAATCACCATCCTGAAATGATGGAACTTGTAATCATCATCCTCAAATTTGTAATCATCATCCTGAAATTTGTAATCATCATCCTAAAATGATGGAACTTGTAATCATCATCATTCTGAAATGAACTTATAACACAGAACTTTAGAAATCTAATAACGAAGAGGAAGCAAGATATAATAAAGTTTTTTCGGCAGCTCTGATGCAAAAAACTTCCGAAATGAAATAAAACTTCCAAAACATGAGGAATACTGACCAGTGATGAGCTTTGCTATAGTCATTTCTTAAACTGCTTTAGCATGCTTTAGAAAAGTGTACAACGAGGTCATCACTTCTGCTTAGATCATCACTGGTCAGCAGTATTTCTCATTCCTCAGACTAGCCCAAATAAAGTATGTCCTTTGTTCCACAACTGTCTGGTCTGTCGCGTGGTTCGTTGTAACTATTATTATTTTCTCGATAATTTTAACAGAAAACGACAAGAAAGGAAGAAAGAAGGTTTAAATTTCAAAATCTTTTGGATTAAAGATCGGTTTAAAGTGTAATTTCAATGGATGAAAGAAAAATAATAGATGGGAGAAGCAAGGAGAAAAGAATAAGGCAAGAATAACTTGCTTTCAGATACCTGATAAGTGACTGATTGGAAAAGAGAATTGAATGAAGGAAGGTAAATGGATGGATGTATGGGTTAGGGTAGCAATTGGGCAGAGAGGTAGCCTACCCCAGCAGTCGGGAAAGTGTTGAGCGGTCGGAGAGAGGTAGGTACCTTGTAGTTGGGAAAGTGTTGGGATGATTTGATGAGTCGAAGAAGAATGCAACTGGCTGGCAAACAATTTCAAGTAAAAGATCCATTCACCACTATTGAATCGAAGACGGAACTGGTTTCTTCTCCTTTTGGTTCGTTCTTCTACTGACTATATCGCTTTGTACCAGCAGCCCATCGAACTGTAAATGTTAATCATCATCGATTAGACACTCTTTCTTGTTTATCGCTGTTTATCGTTGTCATTGTCGTTGTTGTTATTGTTGTTGCTATTATTATTATTATTGATTATAATCATTGTTATTACCATCATTACCGTTGTTGATAAATTAGTAGTGATGATGACGATGATGATAATAATAATGATTACTGCTGTTGTTCCATTTCATTGTGCAAATAACGATTTGAAATTGGAACATAACAAAAGATCTTTGAAGTTTCCAACTTTACAGAAATTGTGATGGAAGAGAAAGAAGAGGAGGAATGATGTAATCAAATTTGAAGACACATTTCTTAAAATTCGTCAAAATTCCTCTCAAAAGTTTACTTTGATTGAAAAAGCAGATACCAAGGTACTAATAATGCAAGATGGACAGGACTGGCTACTATGGATTGGTCATCATCATCTCAACAGTTACCATTTACCAGCTGATAGTTGACAGAAATTAGCAAAATTATATCATTTTTGAAATTAATCATTTAGAATGTTACTAATTCGGTATCGCCAATACGCCAATACATCGCCAATACATCGGTATCGCCATTACAGTTGACATTTTGGACAGATGATCTGATATGTGATAGCTGGAATGAAATCTCTGAATTTTACCAGATGGATTCGGCAAAGTTAATCGAAGGATTCCGGTGAGAGTGACCTTTTAAAAAAAATGGTTGGGGTATTTTTAATTTATGATTGGATGCTTTTATAACTTGTAACAGGAAGAGATCGCTACTTCTCACTTCTCAGTTTGGATTGGTGGAAGTTCTCTTAGAATTGATTTAATTAACAATTAGCACAGCTTTCCCTTAATTAAAAGAAATAATTCCAGAAAATAATTTATTCTTATTTTCTGGAAGAAGCAACACATTCGGTTTGAAATTATTCAAAATTCTTTTCGAAATGAGTTTGGAAAAAGAGAAGTGGAATGCAGTGATTCGTTGACTTTTCTTCCGTTGTCACCTTTGACATTAGTGAGTACATCTTACGTTCTAATTAATACATCTTACCTTCTAATTAAAACATCTTACTTCCTAATTAATACAATTAACATTCCACATTGCTTGAATACATCTTACCCTCCATTTAATACAATTGACATTCTTCTAATTAATACAGTTGACATTCTTCTAATCAATACAACTGACATTCCACATTACCTGTTTGAACTTGGAACTTTATGCATCATTAACCCACGCATTTGCCCTTAACTCACTTAGCATTCGTAACTGTACTGCACTTTTTAAGGATTTGGATACTATCGGAGGATGTGTAATGCCATGAAGTGGTTTTTTTTTTTCGCATCAAAAGTTTTCAAAAGCGAAGGATAATAAAAAACCAGTAGAATTTAACTGTCACCTTCAGAGGTGACATCGAGATAGATCTATACAACGAAATTTGCAGGATGTATTATGCGTGACATTTCGACTATTATCTGAAAAGAGAGAGAAGAAAGGAATCAAAGTTTAAAAATGCTTCAAATTTCAAGGATGGATTTCAAGGAGAACTGAAAGGAGGAGAGGGGGTTTTTTCATTGAATGCACTGTTATTCTTTTCAATATCATTTGTGATCTTTACTTGGCTTTAAATTTACTGTCCTACCACCACAGTGTCATCACCATACTGACAAAAGTTCCGACAAAATTGACAGCAATGGAAACATTCCGAAAGAGATGACAAATATTGACACGCACACACATACATACACATACATACCCACACAGAGGGCTGTATTCAACATTTTCGGTACATTTTTCTTTATTAGAAACGATCACACAAATGTGTACTGTTATATTCTCTCTCTTTTCACCGCTCCCAACTGAATTAAAAATGATAATTTCAAACCAGTGGAATTCAAAGAATTCCTCAAACTTTTTGAAATTCTACTGTAAGTTTCCAATTAATTACACAAATTTTGTCGGTGAATGGAAAATGTGGACGGAATGGCTAGCAAACTCCAAAATGTTGCTGCACTTTGGGAAATATCAGGCAGTCACAAGTCGAATAATACATTGCTTTTGGCTCAAAGTATTGACGTTCTTCATCTCTGTACACAAACATTTGCACCCTTCATAGAAAAGTTATTGGTTTTTTATTGTGACAGCAGCAAAACGTGAAACAATAAGGACATACATGTGAACAAATAAATAGTCTTTTGTAAGTAAACAAACAATATTAATTGTTAAGCAATATATTGACACTGAGAGTACAGAGTACAGTAGGCTGAATCCTATGTACACCCATTTTCTCCCTTATTTCTTTTTCTGTTCAATCCTTGCGTAACGCAAATGACGTACGTATGCGTGAAAATTGAAAAGGTCGAAGAAACCCTGTGCAGGAGGAAAATATCCAAAGGATTGATAATCTCCGGTCAATTCATTTAAGAACTTTTGTGCTAAGCATTGATTAATTGGAGTGAGAATGAATCAAATATTGAAAGAATTGTTAAGATAATTAATCAAAATGAGTGATTCATTAATGAATGATTCATTATGCCTATCATATGTCTGTCTGATCCATCTGTATTCACACCTTCTATTAAATTTCTCGTTTTTAAATATGGAAAAGTAAGAAAAACTGAACAACTTAAATATAAAACGAAGAAAAACTAAAAGTCAAAGCTGTTTAAAGATCCTCCTACAAAGTCATATCGAAGAGCAAAACGGGGATGCCCGAGGTGAGGTTCGAACTCACGACCTTCAGATTATGAGACTGACGCGCTAACCAACTGCGCTACTCAGGCTTCACAAAATCCCATATGTAACTCCTTATATGCTGATGATTATAACTTTGAACGATTCTGAGTATTTCATGTGAAGACACGTGAGATATTCACGGAACATATCACGGGAAAGTATAAACATATCCGAGAAGAAATGAGTAGTAGGGTTGCTCAAGAATTTTATTGGCAGTAAAATAAACACTTAAGTTTCGATAAAAAAAGTGCTGAAATTAACGGTGTACTTCAGGGCACAAATGAAAACATTCAGCTGGAAAGTTACAAATAGGAGAGAAAAGTAGAAGCTGTAGAATTGAGTTTAATAAATTGATAATATCATTCCATTTCATGCTACAAATGAGAAAAATATCTTTAAGAGAGATAGATTATCTTTGAAGGTCGGTTTGATTTCAAACTGATGCTAAAGTTGCTGTTGAAATGTTTATATCATATAACATAACCATGAATAATCATCACGATATAACCATAAATCATATCCAGTCATAACCTGAATAATCACGATATAATATACATATCTATAATACACATGAATAATCATATCCAGTCATAATCACGAATAATCATAATATAAATCATATCCAGTCATAACCATGAATCATAATCATGATTCGTAATCATGGATTGAACGACACGTTAACTTTGTAAAATTGAATAATTGATGAAATTGACATAAACTTTCTTAAAGATTTTAATAATATGATTTCCAACTGTTTTGTTCTTGCGGAGAAAATCTTAATTCGATTAACTTTCAATTTCTTGCATTTATTGTTTCTTTCTTTTCTTCCTTTAAATTGCTTATTCGTTTCAAAAGTATTTCGAACAATTGTAAATGTTTACGATGATATGCGACACATCTGATGATATCCATGCATCCCAATATACATTTGTAGACGAAGCGTTCGCTATCAATGATAATCTGTTCATACCATTGTATTATTATCCTTATCTGTCCTACAATAATTCAATAATTCATCTGCAAATTTTTATTCAACACTTACAAAATTTAGTTAGTATCCCGCGTGTTGCCCTCAATTTACCCAAATTACTATTACACCGATAATGTTAATATAACGATGAATAATCAGTTGAAGTACAACTTTCCAATTTACCATTGAATTTACAAAGCAATTTACTTCATTTAAAAAACATTTGAAAAAACAAGACATTTTGGGAAACTTCTGCATTTATGTAAGATTGCATGGGATGTATGATTAGCAATTATAACTTCTAAGAGTAAAATCTGAAGATTTCTGGTAAACATGTTAGCATAATCGCTAAGTTATATCCCAAGGGTATAATTTAATGCTTACTCAAACTTCCCATTTTCCGTTCTTTTTTTCTTTATCTCCCTCTCGATTTTCTACTTTCCATCGCTATCTCTTGTGCAGCATAATATTTTAAATTCACATATGTAAACTAAGTTCTTTTCCATTTCCATTTTCCTATCAAAACAAAGCAGTTAATATGAAATAAATTCTGACTCCAATCATTATACGGCACTTGTCTCTCTCTTTCCCTTTGCTTCTGTAGTAATTTTCATTTTTTTCAGACAAAACTGTTTGCTATCATTTAAAATTTCCATTATTCCACATTTGATTCTATCATTTCCGATGTGAAATATGCATAAAAAGCAATAAATTTCCTCTTTTCCCATTTTTTGGCATTTTTTAAGATTATTAAACAAAAAAAGATGAATGGCACATGCAATGTTAGCTTGGGAAAATATTTTAATAATTCAGTCCATTTGAGTTATTGATTACTATACTCCAATTACTTCGTATTATTTCGATTTCCAGTGTGTAACTGCTAGATGAAAGTAAATCCAATACCATATTTTAATGTGCCATTTGTCACTTATAATGATTTAACCTGAAGCTGATTGATTGACAATCGTCGGCAACACTCAAAGAACACTTTACTCTTTTTCTTTTGACTGTAAAAATGATGATACTGACAGTAATCACATTTAGTCATTAAGATAATTCTATCACCGATTTTAATCATCTAAAAAAAAGGCTTCCCTTAATTTTCATACAAATTGTATCATGCCATCTGACCACTGATGACCATTGATTTTATTCATATCCCTGGCCCGATAACTTGTTTTCCATTTTTAGTTTTATTGAATAAACTTCAAGCAATTTGATTTTATTTTCAATTTTTACCTCTATCCATAATAAATTGCAAATGAGCATATCAGAAGTGAGGCATATATCAAGGCATGCTTGAGGCATGTTAAACAAGCCATTTATTCTTGGCTTTTTTGAGATGAAATTTTTATTAGTTCGTTAATGGAGCCCAAAACAAATCATTTAATTTCAATGGTTAATTTTACTCTTCTGAGCAGTAATCACAAACCGTTTGTTAAAGTGAAGCTTTACACATTCAAACTTTAAACTTTATTTAAAAATAAAACACACTTTTGAGCTTTTCTATTAACGCACTTTTTGATTTCGACAGCAAAATTGATAAATCTCTCATTTGACACAAATGAATTTACATTGACTCAATCAATTCCTCATTAATTAGTTTAATTTCATTCAAGTGGAACTAATTCAATCAATTTTTTCGAATTTAATACAATTTCATTTCATATTAGGAATTTAGAGAAATGTTGCAAAAGGAATCTTTTCGAATGGAAATGAAATAACTCATAACAATTGAAAAGCAGTCCTTTCCATTGCTTTTAATTGCATCTGAATTTTCCAATCATTAATTGCAAATATAGATGTAACTATATGTAAACTGACAATAAATTTCCAATGATTGACTGCCATGGGAGAGTGGAAATTAATTGGTGCAAGCATAATTATTCAGTGAAATCCATTTCATTTTCATCTCTAACAGTCATACGAACTCGGCGGCAATAAATTAACAAAAAAAGTAAATTTTTCATTGTGCCCTCACACATTACAGCATATTTGTTCATTTAATTTATTAAGAAAATTCGTTTTCTTTCAAGACATGTGGTGACAGGCTGGAATAATTTGATTTGTCTTCATGTCATATGACTACTGTAATTCATTGGTCTAGGTTGTCAACATCTGACATGCAGTTCAGCGACGATTTATTCATTTCTAACGCAAAAAAATTTCAATTTTTTAGGTTGTTAAAAAAGCAAAAAATTTCAATTTTCAGCTTCAAGTTGTTAATCTTTCTGTTGGTGAAATTTGTACTTGAAAAATTTTTCTTCCAATTTTCGAATGGCTAAATAGAGTATTAGTCACAATATAGTTATAATGTACACAGATTTGTTGAGAACATTTTGCATGGAAGTTCACCAAATCTTCCAACCTTACATTTCTTCATATTCTTCTCCTCCTTCCACTGTTCCTCGCATTTAAATTTTTTGTACTTCAATTTTGAAATTTGAAATTGATCAATAATCGTTCAATATATGATTCAAAATAACTGCATTAACCATCATCTATGATGCGTAATCCTACCAAAAAGTGAATATCATCAAATATAACATATCATGCGGTATAGACAGTAACTGATGGGTAATGTCAGTTCATTTCTTAATTACATTAATAGTTCATAGAAGAATGGTTGGCATAAAACAGAAAGTAGGAATTTTTTCAATTTGTCCTTTTTCTTCTATCTGACAAAACAAGCAAAAAAAGCCAAGAGAAGAGATGACAGATCCTTACTGGTCATTTATTATGAAAAACAAATTATTTTGAAAATTTCATCTATAAAGCACAAGTCGATAGACATTAATGAGACATCTTCGAAATGGCAGGATAACTTGAAAAGTTTTTCAAATGGCTAATTGTTAATTCGCAACAATTTCTAAGACTTGTTTAGTCCAAGAAGTGCAAATTTTTTTAATTTCAAAAATTTTAAAAAATTTCAAGCAAAAACAAATAAATGACAAAATTTGACACTGTCACTGAAGAAAAAAAAGTCATCTCAGATGCTTTGCATGCCGATGTCTTCTAATCTCATTCACTTCAAATATTCCGTTTTCATTTACGATTTAATATTTTACTTTGAAATATCATATAAACAGAATCGTTCATCAAAATGAACACTTTTTTCGTTTTTTCAATGTCCAACAATCGTCACTTTCATATGTGAAATTTTGTCATTTTTGTTTTTTTCAAACTTTATTGTCACCAATATGTCTGTTAGATCAATTATTGAATGATGAAGTCGCAATAAAAATCGCAATAAAACTTTTTATCTTTCACGTTTCCTCATTGCCATTTCACAATTCCCAACAAGTCGTTTTTGCTAGTTTCTACATTCATTCCATCTTCTGCTTTCTTGTTTATTTACTTAATTTGTTTACTTTATTTTTATTATTTATCTGCTCATATTCACGACATGTCAATGCTTGTTAATGCTTACGACATGTTAATGCTTGCAGTGTTCAAGAATTTATTCTAAATAACAATAATCTTGCAGCAAACTTTCTCAGATATTGTCATTATAATCTTTTCTAGAAAAGAATAAAAGTTGGTTCAAACCGTAACTTTTTGATTCCACCGAAGACAAAAAGAGGGTTAAGAAACGGAAAATGGAGAAGGATGAAGGGTGAGGAAACGGAGAATGGAGAAGGATAAAGGGTGAGGAAACGGAGAATGGAGAAGGATGACGGGTCAGGAAACGGAGAATGGAGAAGGATGACGGGTCAGGAAACGGAGAATGGAGAAGGATGACGGGTCAGGAAACGGAGAATGGAGAAGGATGACGGGTCAGGAAACGGAGAATGGAGAAGGATAACGGGTCAGGAAGCGGAGAATGGAGAAGAATGAGGAAGAAGTATAAATTCAACCTGCCATAATATCTGGATCAAAAAGTTTCTTTATCTTTCTGTTCATTTTTCTAACAAATTTAGAGCGAAAGAAGAAAAGACACATACAAAAGAGAATTAGAAAGAAAGAAAAGTTAATGGAATAGAGCAGAATAAAGTAATAAAGATTAAAATGAGATTTGAAATGAAAGGTCACACGAAAATGAATGTATAATCAAATAATTTAAGAACAGAAATTATAGCAGATGGTATAGTGCTGATATCCAACGCAAGATTTATCCCACAGGACAGAAAAGAGAGCCTAGCTTTTTTGGCAGTCATGTTCGCTATTATGTCCTTTTTTCGTTCCTTCTAATTTTCATTTTTTTAAAAAATATCGATTTTTTTCAAGTCATTAATTTGTTATAAAGCAGTGAATTGATGAGTGAAACAATTTAGTTTTCCTTTTTTTTTTTCAGTTTAGTTTTCACTTGGTAAAGTGAAACAGTTTAGTTTTTTTTTTTTTTTTTATTCACTTTGGTAAATTTTTTATTTTGATTTTTTTAAAATTTAAAAATGAAAGTTAAAGAAATAGTCGTGCTTCACAAATGTAAAATCTCAAACATTTCAACAACACAGTAAGAATTATCATTTTCTAAAGCTATTTTGGCAAGAAATGTCTTTTCAATTTTCATTTCATATTAAACCGTCATTGTTGAACTGTATTGTGCTAATTAACAAGGCAATAGCAAGGGAAACTGCAGACAAATTAAGTCTCTTACAATTTAAACTTAGAAGAAATTTAATTGATTTGAAGCTGAGAAAATTTTTGATCTAACCTTAAATAAATCATTTCGAATCTTCGATGAAGGTCATAAAGGCTCGAGTGAGCACAGATAAATAAGCTAGTCCGACAGCAGCTAGTCCTACTCAGCGTTTCACGCAGTCATGCATCTTTATGCTTATATTCCTGCCAGGTGCTGTTGAATATGCTCTGTTCCTCTCACAAACCTTTTCTCACCGATTATTTGGCTGCTTTATTTTTAAGAGATGCCTTATTTCTGAATTGAACTGCTGCCTCGTTTCAATGAGGAACAACAAGGATTGCATTGATCAATTGGTTTTCACATTCTGAACATTTGCAATAAATTTTCCACCAAATCTTTGGTTTGCTCTTCGATTCTGGCCAAAATTTTTTCTTCTTTTCCCACTGCCCACTGTATCTACAACAAGCATTCCGAAATGAAATTACTTAGCTGTCCTTTTTATCAGTTAGTTGTCCTGTCTGTTCAAATCTTTTGTACGTGAAAAAGTGACGCTAGCTGTACGACGGTCATCAACGGTTAAGGACTCACAAAATTTTCCCACCTTCAAACACTGTTGGACAAAAAACTTTATAAACATAATTTGAAGAAAAAACTGCGCGAGTTGATGAAATTTTCTTTGCATTTTCTTCAACGCTCAGTGGATTGCGGCAGAGCTTCTATTAACACAAATCCTCCATGTATATCTCACGCAAAACCTACATGAACTACAATTTTATTTTCACGTTATGTTCTCCAAATTAATCAATCATTTATTTGTTTATTTATTTTCTTCAATGCATCGATGTGAATTCACAATCAATCATAATTTGATTGACAGTTTGTTGTTACACGCATCAATTCGACCGATGACTCTCTCATACATGCTAACATTGTCAATGAACAAATGATAATGACAATGTGACATCCGATTTTCATTCATTTGGTGAGGATTGAAAATTTTGCGAAGGAAAAACAAAATCAAATGAGATTGTGCAATTTAAGAAATGACACAATCATACGCAATTGTGCCGGAGTCTTTACATCCTACAATTCATAACTTGATGATGGAATGATTTTTGACCTTTTTAATGGACTTATTCAGTGAAATGCATTAAAGTGCCTTGGAAAGAAGTCCATTAAAGTGCCTCAAATACATAAATATCAGTAAATCTCTGTGACACCCTTTCATTACTTCTGTCTTTACATTGGAATATTATTTATATTTGACACATTGCTAAAAATATTTTATAATTTAGTAGGAAGCGTTTAGAATGAAGGAGAATTTCGATTGTTCCTTTCGAAATTTCCATCCTTGCATTTTCTCTGACATTTTTGGAAGCTTCTATTAAAATTGCTGCAATTAATTGAAATAGAATAAGTTTGAAATTTTAAATCGTTTTTTGTCTTTAAATACTTCAATAGGTTAAAGGAAAAACAAAGACAGAAGTAACAGGCCAATATTATTTTGCAAGGAATCTTGCCACAGTTTCCCAGCAAGTTCACATCTCACCCTTTATTTCTTTCCCGCTATTTTCTCATTTTGTCAATTTTATAAATAAGTTAATAACTGAATATAATAAACGTTTCGTTTCAAGAGACAATAATTTTTAGAAGAATACGGTGCTGTACCATACTGAAATATGTAACTATTTTTTCACACTTCCTTTTATCTGAAATTTATGACGCTGTGACGAATTTGACCTTTCACGGGAAATAAATATCAGAATAATTTAATCTTCCACTGAAAATAAGTACCAACACGTTCGACGATGAATTTTACACAGTGACAGCGTTATCATAATTGCAGTTAAATAATGCTGTCACTAAAGATTTTCAAATAACTGTAAAACTTGGGATACAAATTTTTAACTTCTTGTATAAGCTTATATTTTCCAAGCAAGGTGCACTGGAATACAAGCAAAATGTCCCAGCTTTCCATTAAATGCTGATGGCAATAACTTAAAGCAAGCGGGGATATTAGTAACAGTAATTGTGGAATGATTCGTACAAATGTCCGTTTTTAAATTAAAGGCTTGAATTTTATCGTTTTTTTCTAAAAAATTGTTCCGACCAATATAAATTTTCAGAATTTGCACAATTATGAACGCTTCCAAATGGATCATATTATGAACGCTTCCAAGTGGATCGTGTTGTTTTTTTGTTTAATTTGAAAACAAAGTTCGACAAGTGATTCAACTTTTGGCTCTTGTTCTCTGACCTATAAAGTATGACAGTTCTTTGAAATCTTCCATTCCTCATTTTCAAACGGGAAATATTTTTCAAATTTTGTGGAACAAGCACTGCGAAGTGGTTGAAAGCAACAAATCGATTGGAAATGCATGCAAAGGCTTGCAAAAAAAGTATGCAAAATCTATCACAATAAGTTATCATTATTACTATCTCTACCAATAATGTTACCATTGTTATTATCTTTATCAATGATGATATTACAGTGAAATTATTATAATTAGTTTAGCAGTAAGTACACATTTAAAAAACTTGAAAAGCACACCATTGCAGTTGTTTTTTATTGTAATTAAAATAATTTTTCAGATCTTTATTTGAACTTCCATTACTTGATTTGTTTCACTGCCAGTGCGGAAAAGATGAAAAAGAGATGCAATGTGATATAACAGCGATCACTAAAATCATCATTTACGATGCTCACACAATTTCAATTAACTAAAGTTCTACTCATTTTGCTACATTTGTTGATACAGGTAAAAATTACTGAAAAATAATCAAATACAAAAGTTCCTGCTTTTATCATAATTCAAAAGAACAAAATTGTAAATACGATCTGAAGCAAGCATCAATTACACAATCTATCATTTAATAGGAAACAAATGATTATTAAAAGTGAAATATGTGAGGTCTGCACAATTAGTGCAATTTTTTTGTTAATTGCATTAATTTCATTTTCAAAATACAAATCTATCAATCAACAATTGTAAAAGGCTTCATCACTGCAACAATTTTGCTCGCAATTAATTAACATATATTTTGCAACAAACAACCGCAGCCGTGATTTATTTTTAATTAATCAATTAACTGAAGGGATAGCTATCGTTCATCACTGCTATTGCACTGTGTCTGTCTGTGTATCTGTATTTGTGTATGTTTGTATGTGTGTGTATGTGTGGGTGTACATGTGTGTGTATATGTGTGTGTTTGTTTGTTTGTTTGTGTTGTGTGTGTGATAAGAGCTGAATGGAAAATGAACCGTTGAAAAAATCTGAAGATATTTTCTTCGCATATTAAAATTTCTGTTTAGAATTTTTTCTTACTGAAGGAGAGAGAAGATTCATTACTGATAGTATGCGAAATACTGGATTTGCATGTAGAGAGAGAGGGAGAGGGAGAGGGAGAGAGAGAGAGGGAGAGATTTGCTATCTGCTTATCTTTTTTTCTGTTTTTTCCATCAATCATTTTGGTTTTTTTTTCTTTTTTAAAAAAAATAGAGAAATGGGAAATTTATCAAAGGAAACAAAATTTGGGAAAGAAAATTGCATTTCTATGCCTTAAATTTCCTTCAATCATTGAATTGAAAGAAGAAAAAATGAAATTTTTCAGTCTTTTTCTTTTATAAAACATTTCCATTCATATAAATACTGAATTAAAGAAAGTTTGTTGAGAAAGTCTCTTCTATTTCCGCTCTCTTCCACTTTTGATTCCATAATAAATTTGCAGTGGAAAAAAAAATAAAAGTAAATTTGTTTTAAGGAAACTTATAAGTAAACAAAGTTTAAAAAGAGCAAAGTAATTAGACGATTAATGAATTAATTAATGAAATACTTGAGATGCAATGAAATGCAATGCCATTTATTCTTCTCATATCCAAAATATTCAATGTTGGTTGATGTCAGCTTTTGCTGATAAACATTTGTGTTTAAATTTGAATAAGCAACCAATGCACATACAATAAGACCTAAGCGACATATTGCACAAAAGACAAGATTTTTGAAAATTAAACTTGAAAATTAACTTCACTACAACAATTCCAAAAATGAATAAAGTATAGATTGCACTGCCAAATTAATTTAAATAACAACCATCTTTTCTTAATGATTCAATTGCTTTTATCCTTCCTAAAAGTTCAATCATCAGTTTTCAGATACTTTTTCTCAAAGTTATAATAACTAAATATTTTTTTAACAAGAAAAGTTCAAATTTCAAGCAAGAGATAAATTAAATTTTAAGCAGAATTACTGCATCAATGATGATTCAAACTTGGCAAGAATAGTTCATCAAGGTTGGGCCAAATGGTCTGAATGGGGGCCATGTTCTAATTTGGTTTGTTTAACAACTCTTTTGATTTCTATTGGAAACAAATTAGCTACTAATTGTTAAGTAGTAATTTATTTTTCTCTGCTGAAATTACACTTCTTTGTAGAATGAACAAAAATCATTCATGACATACTTTAAGCGATCAAATTAAAGAAACTAGATTTGTTGGATTTTTAAAAAGTCTTCAGTGTGGTGACGGAATATCAAGCCAACTGAGGCGTTGCTTGGATTTACGATGTGTCGGGCCAAGCCACCGTGAACGTGTTTGCAATATTCAAGTTTGTTAATTTGTTCCATTTTTTTGTTTGCAAAAATATATACGTTCAAAATGATTAATTTTAATTTTCGTAAATTTCACTTCATTAGTTTCAGCTTATCATTGTTGAAAAGTGAAATGACATAACTCGGTGTTTTGATAAAAATTTCTATTTTATGATCCATTCGATATCTCAGTTGATAAAACCAATCGGCATAATTTAGTATTTCATCCAGTGAAACTTCATCACAATGAATTCAAATGAAATTGAAGGTTATAAATCAGAAAAATCCATATTCAGCAATGTAGCAATACTTCAATTAGTACGAAAGAAACTCGTTGCTCAGATTTGGATATTTCGTCAAGCAATAACAGTACCAAACTGATGTCGCCAAGATGGATTCCAGTTGAAGGCAGTCATCAGGTGAACAAGTATTCCTGTATTTTTTTGTTAATTTCATCCAAACACGGAATATTTGTCGCAAGGAGAAAGCGAAAGATGCACTGCTAATTAATGTTCTGTCTTTCACATCATATTTCTAAATTTACAAAAAAAAAAAGTGAAACTACAAGTGAAGTTTCATTTCGCGTGGTTTTAATAATTAATACTGAAACGAAACCCATTTTATTAAAGTGTATGGTAAAATGTCGTTCGTTAGAAACTGGTGAAGAAAAAGAATTAGGAGAAATGACTGATGGTACCGCATGTTTCATCGAAGGGTACAATAAATCTGTTTGTGTCAATGGCATTTGTCAGGTTTGTCACATTACCGTACCAGCTCGTATTAGATTTAATTACTATCCAATAGTTTGATACTACTTAGTATGAAATGATTTTTCTTAAGCCAATATTTTTTAAGCATGTTGGTTGCGATGATATTGTACAATCAAATGCTCGTTATGATCCTTGCGGGATATGTGGTGGTGAAGGTAAAAGTTGTATGCGTACGATATTTCAGTGGAAGGATACGAAACAGTTTTCACCTTGTGATGCTACTTGTGGACCAAATGGTAAAATTTTATTGAATTAAAATTATTTTCATACTTTGAAGCGACATATCTCCACGACATGTGACAGAAAAATTAATGAATAGCTTATAATGCCTTACATCTGATAAATAGCTTTTCATTTTAAATTTTACTACTAAACGTTCTACAATCATTTCAATTGCAGCTTATCGAGTCTCGGTATCAATATGTCAAAATGTGCGAAATGAACGGGTGGTGCCGGAACGGCTTTGTGCTGACCAACCACGACCACGTCCAATTGTCGAAAAATGTCCACATGTCATTTGTCCATCACAGTATGTTTCCAGCTATTTTGTGAATTGTGGGACTTCAAAAAGGTGTAGAAGCTAAAAAAATCCTAAAACTTGCAAATTTTAAGAATAAATTTTTCCTCATACTAGCCGCTTCTTTCGGGTGGTTCGTCTTCTAAACTATAAATTCTTATCTGCTCTCTCAAAAAATAACTTCCAATATTCATCTATTTCTTTATTGCTTTTTCTTTCCTTTTATTTCATTAATCTTTCCAATATTTAAAAAGTATCGTCCCTTAAACTGAAGTTATCAGAATTTTTTACCTTCCTGAAGAAAATTGAACCATTGATCCTCACTTTGTCATTAATACTTGTTACTTTTGAGGACACTTACTTAGAGGAAAGTCAATCAAAAAATCAAATGAAATTACCAATCAAAAAAAAGGATAACTCAATAATTGAATAACAATAAAATTAATTAATCAAATATGTGGATGTAAATAGTTTTTCTCACTGTATCACTACTGGTGGAAAATTTTACGACTGCCTCAAATTGATTCATAATTCCAAGACCTAAAATGATTTATAGCGTCATTAATGAATGACCTTGGCTTTGCGATCATGCAAATAAGGTACAATACTTTTGGTTGGTCATTCTCCTTCTTATTTTAGTTGTTGCCTCCTTCATATAACCTTTTTTAAACCTGACAACAAGCAAGCGAGATACGGAGATATATGTTGTCTTTTCGGGTCAAAAGTCCTTTCCCTTCTTAATCATCTCTACTTGTCCAATCATTTGTTGAGAAAATCATGCAGCCAAAAGATTGCATTCATCTATTAGTATACGGTTCATTTGTTGAATCACATTCCGATATTGTTAATTTTTAAAAGGAGTGAGAAAACCATTTATCGTAAATTACTCCTTTCGATGTGGGAAAAGCATCGCCGAAATATTAATCAGAAATTAACGTGAAAAAGAAGTACAAGTGTAATCAACTGTGCAAAGCAAATCTTGAGCGTCACATTGTTAGGATCATGAACGAAATCCAAAAATTAAAATCCGGTAGAAGGAACGATTCATACCGGAAAGCGGCGGGTGAAACATAAACGAAATGCTGTGCTTGAACGACGAGACTGAGAGGAAGTCCCCTTAAGAGAATTCTGTGTTTGAATGAAAATTTTCTATTCGCCAACTTTTCATTTGAAAAAAATATTTTAAACTTCAATGCATCCCTAAGGATGTATAAAGAAAATGTGGAAGTATTTTCTACTTTTACAGAACACTTTTAGCTTAAAATTGGACAATTAATGCGACGGATGCATTAATATTATGAGACTGACAGAATAGCTGAAATTATTGTGGCCGGAGTTCCCAGAAGCATCATGCATAAATGACTACACACTCTTTTGTCCATCCACTAAGGATTTTTCCATACACGGTTTTGCAAAATTTAAAATAATTTTTTTCTAAAAACTATGTGTATTGCGAACTGAAGAGATGGAAAAATACAGACTAGGATAGTTCTACGTGCTAAGTTTACGTCAACTTGAATTAAAAAAAATTTGGTTTAAGAATATGGCTGAATGGTTGACGGATCAGCTAATTAAAAGCAAGTGATTAATAACTAAATGATTAAGTTTGAATCTCAAAAGCTATTCTAGTGCTCGGAAAAATATGCAACAACTTGTTGAAACGTGAAGTAAGACTGTCACGGTTTACTTTGTTGTTTTAAAAAATTCAAAACCATCAGTCAATTGTTCCGGAAAAAATCAAACTAATGGAAGATCAAAATAACATTAAGGAATTAAAAATTGATTTTTTCTCTTTCCTTCTTTTTTCCAGGGAAGTGAAATCATTCCTCATGGATTCTGGGCTGATTCTAACTTTCAAATAGAAGCTTTCTAGAAAAGACCAAATTTTGTGCATTTTATGTTTTGAAAATTCTTACAATGGAACTACCCAAATTCAAAACAAATTTTCTTTCAATTAAGGTTAAATTTTGCGGTCATTTAACAGCAACTCTTTTTGCTCAAAATTTTGGACTTTCGAAGTGACATTTCTGCGACCGCTGAAGTGTCACATCGAGCGATACACTCAAACATTTACGTCTGAATAAATTTCGACATATTTTATCAGAAATATGCATTGATGAGCTTCTAAAATTTGCACTTTTTTCATGCGAAAAATTAAGCTTTATTAAATTATTTATCACTTATTATAGCCGTAAATTACATTTCCTGACTTAGTTCAATTTCTGCTTCCTTCCCAGTAGTGTCTCATCATTAATCAAGAAAGAAAATTTAATACTTTAAATAGCATTAGCATTTCGAAACATGAAATAGCAAAGTTCAGCGCAGTTCAAATGCTAATATTTTCCAACAGTAAACTTTGACCGATTTAGTAATCGAAGAAAAGAAGCCAATTGTCCAATGGCATGACATTTGAATTAAATATTCGTTAGTTTATAACAAATGAAAATGTTCACAATCAATGTTTTGTGGATTAATTCGTTTTTTGTGTCAAGCGAAATGAAAAGTGAAAGATGTTGAAAATGGAAGGATTTCTTTTTTCCTCGAAAGAGAAGAAGAAAGTAGAGAACTTCAATTTCTTTCACTTACTCGCAATTTGTATTTTTGAAGCACTTTTTTTAAATTTTTCATCAGATGGATGTTAAAGAAAAATGAAATTCATTCGTTTCTTCCGCTTTAACTCCTCAACGTCCGCTGGCTTTCCTTACACTTGAATTATTTCGTTGAAACAAAATTCGATTTCCATTTCTTTTTCCTTCTTTTCCACTCGCATCTTTAGCAGTAGAACTGCAATTTCCTAATTAATTATTGGTACGATGAAAAATGTCTTCTCCAATTTCAATTTATGTATTTTTCATTTGTCGCCTATCGCCAGAGAAAATTTTTGCGAAAATAAAATTTATAGCTGGAAAGATTTGCATTCATTTCATTCTTCGATTCCACATCTTTCAAATGACCCATATTCATATTTCAAATGCATAAAGCCTCATTTTTTTATACCATAAAATTGAAATTTTTCTTCAAATAAATCTGGCATAAATTTGGTTCTTAAATAATGTAAAAACTATTTGGACCGCTACTACACCAATGGTGCTACTAGTGATGCGAAGGATGATAGATTGACATGTTTTCGAAAATTTTAAATTTTACTTCATAAATTGCAAATCCTGAAAATGGTAAAATTTATCACATTGTTAATTCATTAAGGAGATTAAAAAGTACCGCTAGCAGATGACCAATTATTGCCTCTCTTTATTTTCCATTTATTCGTTAACATCAAGCTTCACGTCCCATTATTTTATCAATAAATAGACTTCTCATCACTGTCGTCATTCCTCAGTCATGTTTGCATGATTGAACAGGAGACGCCTACTTCTGTTCCATAAAATTAAAAACAAACCATCTATACCATATTATAACATCCAACGTCTTCCATGTTACCATTATTAAAAGAATCATTATTAATGATTCGTTTTTTGCCTCATAACCATTTATTCCAAAAGCCACCAATCATTCCAGTGTATTTATTACATATTTCATATCATCTCAGAAATATTGAATTACTGGTTTTTTGTCTTCTCTTTTCCTCTCTGTAGAATAAGAATTTAAAAAGACAAAGGAATCGAGATAGAGGTAGAGAAAGAGAAAAGAAATTCTCTGTTATAATCTCTGCAATTATCAATGAAGCTATTAACAATTAAAACTGTTATCATCATTGCGCTCTTCAGACCATCGATTACCGTATCATATCAGTAAGTTAACTATGTCAAGTATGATAACAAATCATTTAAAGTTAATCTGCTATAAATATGTAATTGTTTTTCAGTGATGTAACTGTCTGCACCTCTTATCAAAAAATCACTACACATTCATCAATACATATATTATTATTTGTGGGACGGATTCGCTTATCAAATACACACACAAACAATTTCTTCTTTTGCTTTTGTAAATTGCTTCAGCGATTTATTTTTACCGCTATGCGACTTTTGCGCTTCAGCAGAATTTGTTACTTTTTATCAATAAAATGGTTAATTTGGCTTATAGGTTTCATTGATGGATTTATGACAAATAAATGCTGCTCACGTGAGCGCAACTGTCGCCATGAATATTTATCAGAATATTATCATGCATATAGTAATGTGATGTTTTCAGCTGCAGGTTATTGCAACCAGATTTTCTGCATGCATTTTTATGTCGGGGAGAGAGAGGGAGAAAAACAAGGGTATCACAATTTTCCAGATTACGGTGTGTGCCGAATGCTAGCAGTGCAGTGATTTAGTTAGGATAACTTTCATTTTCAAAAACTAATTTTCAACAAAAACAAAAAAACGAGGTAAAAAAGTATGTTGCATCGTAATCATATTAATATACACAATCTTACCCAAGTTTTGTTTCTCTTTACCGTAGTCTTGTTTAACTTTCTAATTAATCTTTCATAATGCTTTCACACCATCATAATAGCAACTCATCTTGCTTGCGTGTAATAAAAGTGATAATTAAATTAACAGCATGATTTTTTCGCTAGCTTTATGACTTTTCCTCACTAATTTTCATTATAAAAAGAAAGTCTTAAATGCAAATTAGAATAATTGGTGCAAAAAGAAGTGAAACCACTATCGATTGTGAATCAGAGAGGTGACTTTTATGCATTATGAGATCATGCAGCGTTTGACAGTTATGAAATAGTTTTCATATCTGAAGCCCAATTTGTAAGGGAATATTATGTGAAGTATTATCTGTGTGGAATGATGACATTATGCAGAAACAATGGTAAAAGCTTTTTAATTCAGTAAGTTTAAGATAAAAAGTATTGGAAGAAAAACATAGGTAAACTAAGGTTAATAATACAGGTGAATTATTCCATTTCTTCCAAATTAAATGAAAGAAAGTTTCTTTGTTGGTGTGACAAGATATTTTGATTTGCTTTGGCATGCATTTAACTTTGCTTTTTATGCTTGAAATATTTCCGAAGGAAGCATATATTCAAGGCAAAACACTTAGTACATGCAATCATGGAGGAAATAAACAGTGGTAAAGGGATGTCATTAAATTCAATTTCAAAAACAGTGAAATCTTTGAATTGAAGGAAAGAAAAGTGAGCTGAAGACACAAAGAAGAAAACTGGCCAAGAAATGAAAAAGAAGGGAATTAAGACTATTAATTTCATATGTTCATATCTTGCGCGATCAATGTCCTTTTATACGTAATAAAACATTGAAAAAATCAATCAATAATCCATATTTAGACGTTTAATGTTTTTTATTGCATCCTTCGGTGATATAATAGATTATAGCTCATGCACGATAATGCTTGCTTTTAAATAATATCAAATGCCTTCTACAGGTAATATGTACTAATAGAAAAAGTAGATTGAAAAGTGTTAATTTGAATTTTATTAATTCAATCAAAAATTCAATCTTCACTATGGCGCATATTACTTTTCATATTTGTTTTGTAAATAGTGATTTGCTTTTTTATTTGCTTTAATTTTCAGATTTTTAGAGGTAAAAATTTTCGGAATATTTTTATCCTTTAGATGGCTAACTGGAAAGTGGTCTGAGTGTACGGTATCATGCAATGGCGGACATCAGACAAGGCAAGTGTACTGCGTTGAAAGTTCCAATGATACAAACGACAATCTTTTGGAAAATCGGAAAGTAGACGATCAGTATTGTTGGCAAACCCAGAGACCGGTATGATATACAAATAATCTATCAATGTTTTACGGAAAAATGCAAAAAAGTGAAAAAGTCGCCCAAACGAAGAAATTTGTTTCTCATTTTCTTTTCGCATCAGAAAATTTTAATTTCAATAACAAACCTGAATATTCGACGAAAATACTTGATTGTCTTATTTCATTTTCATGAGTTGATTTTCTTTTTCACAGTCGAAAAAATGATCCTTTCGGTCACTTCTTGCGACATGGTTACCAGAACTCATTTCATAATAAGGAAAAGTTTAAATTATCAGCCAAGTCACTATCTATTTCTTTAGAATTCTTTTATTTAATTTTTTAAGGCAACAAGTCGAAGATGCAAGCGGAAAAGCTGCCCGAGATGGGAAAAGGGTGATTGGACAGCGTGTTCCGTTACGTGTGATAAGGGTTATCGCACCAGACAGGTGGCAGATCTTACATAATCAAGTTAAAAGATAAAATTTACTAATTTGCAAACCAGTGAATTGAAATTAAAGCAGGTGAAGCAAAATTAATTGAAAACAAAGTATGCGATATTTGAAATGCATTACCCAATTATCTATTAAATTGTGTAAAAAAAAAGAGATCAAACTGAACTCAACGATAAGTAATTAAATATTTAATCTAGCGAGAAGTTTATCGTGCAGGTTGAATGTCGACAAGAAGGCGAACGAATGGATGAATACGCGTGTGATGCCAATGATCGACCAGATGATGAGCAACCTTGCTACACGGGTGTCGCTTGTCAACCCAAATTTTACAATTGTTAGTCCGTTTATTTTTCTTCAAATTCCAAATGCTTTGATATCAATGAGTCGATTCATAATGTCGAAATCCCTGTTTAAAAGTTCACGTAGGCCAATTTAATTTTGCAACTTTTTATATGCCAATACGAGCTGCTTCAGCACTTTTTATTTTAATTTAATATCAAAATGACGTCGTCATATTAGTCGCACATATCGAATTCATTCTGCATATATGCAAATTTCGGCGAAACAAATTCAATAACTCTTTAATTTAACTAAATTAATGAAAAAAGAAATGCTGGTAAAAAACGGATTTTCAACAATATAAAGTATTTTTAAATTTAATAAAGTCGAACTCTGCTTAACTGACTTTAATAAAATGTCAAAAGATTGTTGAACATTTGATATGAGCATTTTCATCAGCTAGTAATAAATGCATTCAACCGCCTATTATGAAATTAATGCTTTCATTTCATGGCAGTTTTATAAAGAAAACTGTGATACTTCTTGATTTTTGTCTGTCTGACCTTCCAAAATTCCTTCTCGATTGTTTTCTTTCATTGAATGCTTCACCATAAATTACAGTATGATAAAATCTGAGATGAGATTGATTAGTTGCTTCAATCTTCTAAAGGCTTCTGATATCACAGAGTTAATTTTAATCGGATGGAATCAGAAGGTCTGTGCAGTGTAGCTGAAACAATAAACTATCCAATAACCAACAAATTCAAAAGAACATTCCACATATTTCAAACATGCAAATGCTGAATTAAATAACATGAAAAGCTAAAAATCAATGCCTTTTATTATTTACGCATTCTTCCCCACAAAAATTACAAAGCAATAATTACAATAAAACAACAAGATAGGCAGTGATTGGTATAACAATAATTAGCATTAGCACTAGCAGTAGCAATAACAACAACAATATTAACAATCGAATCGAACCTTTCATTTCAGCTGACAAAGGTCACAAAGATCTCTCACAAACTGAGGAATGTATCAAAGATCTTATTTCTTTTTAAAAAAAATTGTTGAATGACTGGGAAGTATATCATTGTATATCCGATTTGTTTCCTTTGGAAGATTTACTTCAAAGTAAAATTTCACAATATTTTGCAAAAGAAAATGAGTTTATTAGAGAGTGTCCTTCATCGGGAATATGACTAATGTGACAAGTATCACTGGAAAATAATTCAGGATTTACTTCCTTTGTCTTTTTGTTTTCATTTAAGCGATAGAAAAAAGAAATCAAATTTTGATTTAAAAAAGAAAAGAATAAGAAAGACGAATTGCTTGCACACTTTTCATAGAATTTTTTGAAAGAAATGAAACTTTCCAAAATAAATAAATTTTACGAAGCAAACTGATAAGATTTATTTGTGAACAAAAAGGCCTGGAAAAGTGTTATCACTAACCAACAAAATTAATTTATTTCTCATTTGGCTCACTTTCTCAGTTGAATTTTTCTTTTTAACTTATTCCAAGAATTCCCTATGCATGGAAGGAAACCAACAAATATTAGCTGTCGATGACTCTTTGACAGTCTTTGCATGCACGGAAGGAAACCAACAAGCCTTAGTTGCCGATAAGTCTTTGACAGACTTTGCATCTTCCGGAAGACTTATACGCTAACTAAAGCCGATTAAAGATAAGAATGATAAGATTGAAATAATTTTAGCTATCCAGTCTTTTATTTGCAAATAGTTCTCTTAAAACATGGAACAAATTCTTTTCGTTCAATAATAATTACTACTGCAATGAATGCTGAATTTCCCCTTTTCCAACCTAAGTTAAATTTTTTTGTATAAAAGTAAATACAGTCTTTTTAGTATGGCTATGACAAATGACAAATGAACCTTTAATTAATAAAACTTCAATAAAAACAAATTTCTTTTCAATACTTCCCATTTGTGCAATAATTTTCCTTTACAAATTGCAAATATTCCTTTTCTTTTGCATTAAATGTTCAAATACAATTTGTTACTGGTTGTGCTAATTATTAAATGATATGCTACTGATAGCAAAGAATGAAAATTCAATTTGTGATCAATTAATTAAGAGTAATTTCTATCAATTATTAATAGCAATTGGTAACAGAGATATGGTATTATTGACCAATCTTTCTCTAGCACTTTTGCTAAACATGAATTGGGATTTTTTTAAATTACTTGATTTTTCGAGCTTTAGAAATGATAAAATTCATTTTCAGCAATATCTGGTCCTTCCGATGCTTCATTCGATCGTTCCCAGTAAGTCGTTTGGCTCATTCATTTACTTTCTTAAATGTATTTAAACAATGTATTTTTCACATTTCCAAAAAAAATGTTTATTGATTAAACGTTGATGAAATTCGAAAATATAAGAGAGAGAAGAAAATTTAGAATGTTTTTGCCATTAAAAATTCATTTCCTGGAAATAAATAAGTTTTCTTAGGAATCAATAACAAAATCTTCTCCATCTTTCCCTCTATAAATTCAGCTAGAGTTCATGCCGGGAAGTGCCAGCCAGATTTTATTGCTACAGTCTCCATTTAAGGCAATCAATATAGCTCTTTATCTCATTTATTAACATTAATTCATTCTTTTCCGGAATTGCAGAATTTGCCATAGATCTTTTGTTCATAACTGATTATGAGTCTAACTTGTTTTGGTTGGTCACCTATCTATTCCAAATTTACACCAAACTTTTCTGACTCGTGATTCTAAGATTTACATCTTTTCCAGATCATTATCAGTAAATCTTGCATATATGCTTTTATCTGATACTTTTATAATATTCAAAAAAAACCAATATTACATATAGCAATACTTTTAAAGCGTCCGTTCTGGACGAATGATAAATTATATTAGTAATTATTGTTTAATGAATTAAATTTATTGCAAAAATTTAGCGAAAGGAACCATAGTTCAGCTTAATTAATGAATTCTGAAAATATTAGAATGCCAAATCTTTCCTTCATGAGAGAATGCATGGAGAATGACTAATGCGACAAGAAAGACAAGAATTCTTGTGGTCAATAATGATCAGTGCGACAAGAAAGACAAGAATCCTTGTGGTCAATTATTTCAAAAAAGACAATTAAAATTCTGTAAAATGAAAATGCTTAAAGTAGCATTTAATTCCACGCATGCTGCGTTGTTTCAATGCTTCATCTTGCAAGTATTCTGCATTTCCTCTTCTTTTTTCAAAACTTTCCTTCAAATCTTCCAATTGCTTGCAACAAAAGCAGAATGAGAAAGAATATTGTCTATTTGTCGTGTTGATTTCGCCACCGCTTTACTTCTCGTAATCTCTCCACATTTCATTTTCTCTTTCTTTCAAATTTCTTTCACTTCATGAAATTACAACTCATTCATAAGTTTGCAATTTAAATTTCTCCGACATTTTACTTCTCTCAAGAGATTTGTTTATGAAAGCCAATTGTCTTGAAATTGCTATTGGCTTTCAATTTTTGACACATTATGCTTTCAAATATTTGAAATTTGGGTATATGGAACAACTTGATCTATACGTGCATTTACAAGTGGTCTTCAAGGAAAATCGATTTTTAATTTATGAGAAAGTTAGTCAAATTGTCCAAATCAGAAATTTTTTTTGCTACTTTGAAACTATTTTTTAAGTTTTGTCCTCCCAACTTTAGTCGGAAAGTTCGAAGTGGCCAAGTTAAAGAAATTGTTGGAATCGATTCCACCTGCATTCTGAATATCTCAAAGACATTTTCATTGGAAATTCCAGTTTTAATACCAATCATTGCATTGAACATGCAAGTTCTCCCGTTATTTACCTCGTACCCATCGATCAATTCTGCCCAGGAATCAATAGATGTGAAACAGAATGCGAAGAATTATTGGGAGAGGAAATCGTTGATTACAGCCTAGTCATCTCTGTTAACTAAGTAATTTAGGCCAAGAAGAAAAAGCCTCGAAATTTTATAAACTTTTCCCAAGCAGAATGCCATACAGAATCAATTATTGAATTCATTCTTAGGTGTAAATTTATGGCAGTGACTCTAACACAGTATTAGTAATCGTACAACTCATTTGCATGCATGCAACTGTGCAATTAGATGGACAGCAAATGGGGTAGATGTGATATTTCGAATTAGTTGAAACGCATGTTTAGAAAATTGAATTCCTTTTTGAAAGCGATTTGAATTCAAGCTGAATAGATGAAATTTTATTGCAATAAATTTCGAATCAATTAATTATTTCAGTCACTGAAAAATTTCTGTTTATTTTTTCTCGATGAACAGATCCATTGTTGCACTTTTTGTTAAACTGAATAACTTTGGCTGGATTCCCAAAGTCAGTCACTGACTTGGCTCAATTCCCTTCTTTGCCGCTTTATGTTCCAAGCAATTCATGACGGCATTGCATTTTCTTGAGCAAACAAATTTATATTAAAATTTAGTTTCTTTTTTCGACTTTATTGCTTGCTTCAACAATGTTTGCAGCACAACAAAGCGGGCAGAGCAACCATCAATGTTTCTGTCTCAAATTTTCAAATCTTCCAAAATTATTTCCATGTCCTCTCTGTCCATTCTGATCACACTACCAAACTTTTCCTTCGTTCTTTTATTTCTTTTTTCATATATTTTTTGCTTTAATTTGCAATCTTTGAAATTTCTCAATTGACAATCATACATATCCAGTTGGCAAATGGCAATATTTGCTACATATAATTATAAATTTTTTTCATCTTCAATAATTTTACTACTACTGCTGCTGCTACTGTCTCATTAATTCCACTGCACTATCATAATTAATAGTCAAGATGGTGGTATATGTGTCAAAACCTTTCACATTAATCATTAGGATTTCAATATTTCCAAAATTCCCTCCTTTCTGTTGAAATATTATTCCAGCATACAATATGAACAATTATAAACAGTGATAGGGATGAAAGAGGAACATGAGGGATTAAAATTTTGATAGAATTACCACGGGACTTCCGCCGACTACGACATTACTAGTCTGGCAGAGGCGGAGAAAGATGAAATATACGGCAGTTGTGGTGGTATTTCCATTCTTATTATAGTATTACTATTATTATTATTACTAAGAAAATACTAGTAAAATAGAGGAAGGCCACGCCTTAGACAATTTTACGAGGAGGATATTTCCCATAATCTCTCTATATGTGGCTCATTATTGCACACCAAATGTTCAGCCAAGTCTCAAGCAATTATTCTTAAGAATTTGCTAAAAGCCTATTCATCCTGAAATGACCGCGGATTTTGGACAATTTGAACACTACAATGATAAAATAGTGATAATGGTATCGCGTTTATTTGGTATTTGGATGTTTCTGGAATGTGTGATTTCTGATGACAACTTGTTAGTTTACCTTTACCCTTCTTTCTTATTTTTAATAAAGTTAAAATTAATATATGAAAAGTTAGGAATCCACTTTAATTATTAGCACACGCGTTATTTTAGGACTTATTCTAAGAATAATAATTATATAGTTAAAGAAGCTTAGCATTAGAATATATGAAGTTTTTTTAACAACTGTGATATAAGTCAATGTATTAGACATGTTCATACGTGAATAGTAGGCAATATCGTTGGATGCAAATTAAAATCAATTGGATGAATAGCCGTTTCTAAGTTTTATGTGCATTCATGGAACTTTCAGTGGAAAAACTATAGTTTTGCGAATATTTATGAACTTGACTGACTGTAGTAAATGCAACAACGATTCACAGATAGGCATGCAAATGTCCATGCGTGTGTCTAAATTTGCGATCAGTACATTTTTCCAGTAATCTTAGTGTTTAGTGAATAGAACTGCCTCTGTTCAGTTTCATTGTTATTTCATTCAGAAAGTTCATGAACTGATTTCATTTCATTGAATATTTGCAAGAAACAGTTTATTGCAAAAGATGGATTTGCCATTTCTTTCCATCTGAAATTCAAAAAGTTTTATCTTTTACTGCATGGAATGCCAACTAAATTTAAATGATTAAAAAGAAAACGAATTGCACTTTGGCATCTGAATGGAAAATATGAACGTTCATTGTTCTGAAATGCATTGATTCGAGCCAATTGCGTGACCAATAAGCAAACTGACATAAACAGACAGCCTTCGACACTTGAAACTTTCTAAGATTCTTTGTCATACATTTCAGCCAAAGTATTAGCAACAAATTCCTCGTCTGATTTCGCAGCTGGCTCAAGTGTCCTCTTTCTTCAAACTTTTTTCCCTTGCTAATTAATTGAACTGAACTGAAAAGGTATAGTTCAGAGAACCTTATATTAAGAAAAAAATCTCAGGCTTATCAGAAATTCAAGATTGCTGCTGTAGATAGCAACACAGAAAACACTATAGCTTATCAATTTTCGAAATTCTTCAAAGAAAAAAGTGTCGAAAACTTCAGGGCATACCTTAGTGATTAATTAATTCAAAAAGCAATGAATTAATTGATTTCTTTCAGAATCAACAGGGTTATTGATGCGAGTTCGAAAATTATCCTATCTATCCCATCCTTAAAATTAAGGAATAACTTTAATCGACCAGAATGAATGCAATTATTAATTATTAGTCCTCTATTAATTTAAATATCATATCTGATGAAAACATAAGAGGGAAATCATGCGTTTGCATACTTGAAGCTTCAAAGGGAATGGGCAGTGAGAGAGGAAGCGGAAGGAGAATGTGGTATTGTCGGAGACGGAAATTTCTAATGGTCATTGATCCACTGAAGTGGCTTTTTCATTTTATCACTGAGGAATTCTGGGAATTTTCTCTGCCAATTCCGTGTTGACAATGTACTATTTTCTTTTTCATTTCTGGGAAAAACTTCGAAAAGAATTCAAAATAAAAATTACTACAGTAAGAGCAATAAAAAGTATTGTTTGCCATAAGAAAATTTTGTTTCAAGGAAAGGAAAAGTTGTTGATCTTTATGTTTACTTATGAATGTGCTTATTTACTTATGAATTTACTTATAAAATTATTGAAGAAGAAGAGAAACTAGCAAACATCCTTGCAGGGACAAATGCACCAGTTTAAAATGATTCCTTGGATTCAAGGCATGCTTTAACTTTATCATCTTCTTTGCATTGTTAGTAATCAGCTGACATTATTCGATTGTTCTTGTAACCAAAAAATCATTTATGAATATTTCATAATGCTAGTAGCGTTCTGCTACAGTTTCTTCATTATTTCTTGCAACTTGAAATTAATTACGTGTTTTGCGTCAAATCTCAGGCTCGAATTAGATGAACTTGGTAGGCTGCTGCTGCTTCAGTATTAGCGTCTGTTTTTTTATTGGCATTGTTATCACTCGGTCCTCTGTTTCATTGGATGATTTGTCATTTTAGTAGCTTCACATTTATTCCCATATATTCTCCCGGAAGTATCTATCAGATTCCATCGCGAAATAGTTTCTTTCTGCGAATGGCATAACAGTGAATAAGCTAATTATTGATTGGTAAATCTAGCTGAATTTTTTTGTCTTTTTGATAATTTTCAAAAATGTTTTGAAGTTAGCATCACCAAAAGGTCAAAAAAAAATCAATTGAAGAAAAACTCAATTGAATGCTTTATATTATAAAAAAAAAATCAAAAGAAAGATTTAGCATCATCGTTGTTCATAAAAAAAAATAAAAAAAAAAACATCAGAAAATTAGAATCATCATTAAAAACTCTTGTTTTTCGAGTAATATTTTATTTTAATTAGCTTTCTGTCTTATTTTACCATAAAATGTCAACTATTTTTCAATTCAAATCTTAACTTTCTTCAATTTTCAATTTAAGCTGCTTATTCTGAGTGACAGTAAAAGAAATTCTGAGGACCAGTTATCATTTCAGATATTACATTAGATATTTCATACCATGACTTGATTAAAATTTTTTAAAAATTGTGCAAAAGAATTCCAGCTACATACTTCTTAGGATTCATACAATTCTTTGCAGAAATCCCTGCAAATTGAATTTTTTTCTAGCAAGTAATGAAAGTTCATAATAATTATTTACAAATTGTGTCGAATCGATCAAATCGATCGTTCCATTCTTTCATGGATACACTCGCATTCTTTCTTCACTATCTTTTGTTTATTTTTAAAATATTTGGAATTTGCACGAAGTATTAATTCATTTGTTTAATTTTTCGAATTAAATTAAAGTTTGTAAAAGGTTATTTGATATATTAAAAACTTTAATGTTTAGTTACGCCGCTGAAGCACCACCATTCACTACATGGAATGACGAGCGGCACATTCATCACGACAGTTTCGCTTCTGCGACATTCAACAATCTAGGAACAGGTGTTGCTAGTGCTGGCATTAGTAACAGTAACAATGTTATTGGAACACAGCCAAGGTAATTTACTACTTCTGATCCTTCATTAATTAAATAATGCAATCCTTTGATTCGATTTTGCTATTGCTGTGCATTGCACAAACGCAAGCTTTTAATATCAAAACATTTACTTTCTTTGATAAACAAACTGTAAGAAATTTGCATAATTTATAATTTGAATTAGTTGTAGAATTCACTGACAGCAATTATTGTCTGATTCTCTGATAAGTACAAAACTTGAAGAAAAACAAAAATTTTGATAAATTTAAATGCAAATTAAATATTTAAACTTAGAATTTTTTAAATGGCAATAGTTTTCAACTTTATTTTATGATTTATTAACAAAATTTTATGTCAGGAAAAACTTTGACAAGCTCTGTGAACTGAGATTAATACAAGTTTTATTGAAATTTTGTTATGACTTCAGTTATATCTTTGCAAAAAGAGTAATTCTTAAATGACAGTTAGAAGTGAATTTTTCATCACTGCAATGCATCAGTCAGTTGCTCAAGGGATGAAAAGAGCTTCTGGGTGATCTGACAGAAATCAACTATTTGAACTATTGATCGATGATTCAGGTTTTCCGCAGGCCAATGGGGCCGATGTTCAACAACCTGTGGTCCCGGTGTAGCCACCCGTACGGTTGAATGCGTAGCTGTACAAGGATTAACCTCAAATATTATTAAACTGCCGGACTATGAATGTGAAGGTTAGAATAATCAATTAATTTTACTTCTTTCCTTCTGAAAACTAATTATAGATGACATCTCAAGCATTGTAACTTCTTTCACTTCATAATATGAAACCAAATTCAAGGTACATTGAAACCGAGCGCTTTTCAACCATGTCAAATACAAAAATGTGAATTAAATGACGCAGATAATGAGCTACCTGTACGTGAACGATCATTGACACCCAAACGTTTCTTCAAATGGGATTACGGTGATTGGACAATTTGCTCTGCTTCCTGTCTTGGAGGTATCACTTTCCTACCCACTTCACCATTGGTTAAAATTTTAAAAATATACTGGATTTATCAATAATAAGACGTGATAAGTGAGCGAAATTATTTTTGTAAGGGAACTAATTTGCGCAGCTTCTAATTTCCATAAGAAACGGCGTAATACATTACAATAATACTGACAAAAGACCAGTCTACGGTTGACAAAACTTTATATGATGCTTAAAATTTTAAAATTTAGATTCACTTCAGAAACTTAGAAATTGATCTGATAATTCGAATTTTCATAACGTAATATGACGCTTACTAGATTTCAGCTAAGATTTAGCAGTTTTGATTTTAGGTAAGCAGCGTTCAACCCTTAAATGCGTTGATGTCAAACGACGTACCGCTGTTGCATGGTCATTTTGTGACGCAAGACAACGCCCTGTTGATTTAACACGTTCTTGCAATAATGACCCTTGTCCACCTGAATGGGATGTTGGTTTTGATCTTACTAGCTAATTTCTTAAAAAAATATTTCATAATATTTTGAAAATGTCTAAAATGTTATGTTGTGATGTAATTAGTATCATTTTCTGAGACGCGTATTGTTATATGTAATCGCGAACTGTTAATGCTATAAGTTACAAATTAATGAACAAATAAAAGCTATGGTGAAATGGATGCGAAATGGAATCAGTTAAGTTTGATTGAAAAATTAAAAAATTGCACGAGATTTAATTTTTCAGATTGGTGAAATGTCGCAGTGCTCACATACATGTGGAGGTGGATTACGTACTCGAAAGGTTTATATACCTTGGCATTGATTGACGTTTTGAACGTTTTTCATTGATTGACGTTTTTTATATTTTTGAATTTTATTTTTCTGTCTTTTCTGGATGTTGTTAAATGCAAATTTTAAAAAGAATAAATTAGAAGTAATTCCAATATCATTCTGATACTATTTCTGTATCTTTTCACCTCTTGATAATTGGCAAATGGATGATGGTCATTTTGCTGAAATATTCAGGTGCGGTGTATACGTCGCATATCGCGGAAAGGAACTGCCGAATCGACATTAATTCTGCCAGATGGCCAGTGTCCGCAGCCGAAACCGATCAACAGTGAAGCATGCGGTCTGGTTGACTGCCCCGTAATGTGGAAGGTTGCTTTAACTTCTTAAGATAGAAATCCATTTTCTAAACTGGCTGTAAAAGAAATGGATACATAAGTCTTTACTTCAAACGTCTGCAAAATTTTCTGTTATTTTGATCTTAAATTGCTTATTCAGTTCTTCAGGTCGGTAACTGGGGTCGATGTTCAACAACTTGCGGTCCTGGTGAGCAACGTCGTGACGTGACCTGTGAACAACGTATGACTGATGGCGAGTTGAAACGCTTTCATCCACCCATACAGTGTCGTCATATCGAAAAGCCGCCAACTGTACAGCTTTGTAATTTAGGTAAATCAAGCAGTCAACCAAATTTGATTCATTTTGCACATAAATATATCTTAATCCAATCTAAATTGGAAACACTAATAGCTTGACACAAAGAAATGAGCCTAGACCAAAAGCAATTAGATAAGATTCCAAGATTGAATAGAAGGATGAATAAGCATAGTATCATGCTGTTACAGCACTATCATTTTGAAAGTTCAAAAAATTTGAGAAATAAGAATGGAAGTATCAGTGAATAGAAAAGATTAATGAAAAGGAATGAAATCATTAATGAGAAATTGCAGGCACATGCAACAGCTTAAGTGATTCGATATTTTACAACGATAGAATTTCATCTTCGATGTCAAATTTGATGCAACGACACGGTGGACACAATCGCAAGTTAACATTAAACATAGGCGGTAGTGCAAAGCTATATGTTGGCACATCGCTGAAGGTATGTAGAGAAAGAAACTGGTAAATTGGGCAACTTCCTGATCTAATGACCATTAATTTGACCATACCAATCAAATTTTCATTCATATACCGCAGGATGAAAAGAGATAGATTTTGGATATTTTTGGAGATATTAATTGAACATATTGATAAATTAGATATTACTGTTTGAGGTGTGTTCCATATTGCAACGTTTAATAAGAATCAACAAAAAAATAAGCAGTAATTTTAAAAGGATACTTAAAAGATCTTGTACTGCAATAGATCTGGCAAAAATGGCCAGCAAACGGTTGCGTTTGTATAACATCATGTTGTATGATTGAATTATAATATGAATCACAATTAAATAATGATTTCGAATTCATTGAGAATCAGTTAAACTTCATAGGAAAATATGAGTAATGGTTAACTTGGATGTATGCATTTAAATAAAATTATTGAAATTTAAATAAATGTTTAAATAAAAATATCAAGATTTCCTTATTTTCTAAGAGGTCTCGGATCGAAAAATACGAAGAGCGATCACTGCTTTGTTTTCAGGTTAAATGTCCAGTCCGTAATTATGCAAAGAATAAAATTATTTGGACAAAAGACGGGAAAAAGATTGCGAACAACGGTAAAATTTATTATATGTTTTTGGAAAAAACTTTTATGACATAAAGTTTATTAATTTTTGAAATATAAAGACTAAAATTAAGTTTTGAAGACTTAAAAAAAATAAAGCGTTATTGGAATGGGATTGCTAGAAACAGTTCACTTTGCGTCTCATCGTTTGATTAATTATTTTTCCAGCACACATTAAAGTATCAACAAATGGTGCGTTGCGTATTTTCCATGCTCGAATGGAAGATGCTGGCGTATATGCTTGCGTAGCTAATGGTGCTAGAGGGAACGTTACGTTAACTTTCAAATCACGTGAAAATAAAGTATGCGTTTTATTTTTTACTCAAAATTTCATTTTGTAAAAGTTAAGTTATTGAAAGGAAATGTGATATTTGCTTATTTTTTTAGGGTGAAAATGAAAATGACTCTCGCTCAATATTAAATCAAAATATGATGGATAATGATCTCGAGAATGATCCAGTTGCTGTTGATCATCAACTGCTGCAGGTCCTTTCAAATTACCAAAATTAATAGTGATTTTTGTTGCGAGTTTCTTTATCGTATTATTATTTAAATTGTAATTTATGGTCAAATGAAATTTAAAATAATTCTTTTGAAATTTCTAAATTTTAGCAAGATTTTATGACAACTGCAATTCAATTTTGAAGTATTTTCAGAAATAATTTTATCATTTTCGCATGAAAGAATTTTTGTCATTTTAAAATCTATCCATTTAATAATTTCAGAAAGTGCGACATTCATTAAAAAACAATGGTGATATTCGAATGTTAGAAAAACTAGCCGATATCACTGAACCAGGCCATATTAAGGTGGTGACATTTTTAATATGATACTCGATAAGTGGAATCTTTGCTAAAATAGTATTTTCAGATTGATTATGCTGCTGGTGAATGGTCAAGATGTCCACATTATGACTGTGGAAAAGCATTACGTGCACAGGTAAACTGATTGAAAGAAATCACAGTCTAACTTCCATTCTTGTTCTTTTTTCTGCAATTAATTGAAGTTTACTACGAAAATTTTTAGGTACGACAATTGAAATGTCGAATCAGTTATCAAGGTTCGATCGGATATCTTGATGATGATGTATGTGAAAATTTCAGCATTGTACGACCGCCATCTTCGAGGAGTTGTCTTCCATCATACTGCCCCCGATGGCAATCATCCCCATGGTCTGAGGTATGTAACCAATCGAATAAAAAGCGATTCAATTTTCTTTTAGTCCCAGTTAAATTGGTCATGAGTTGATCATAAAAATGTCTTGGCTATATTAATAGTTCGATATAATACAATGCTCGCTCTTTATTATCAATGATCAAATATTTTCTGAAGCTTTGCATAACTAATTCATTAACTTCCAGTGTTCATCTTCTCGTTGTATCCGACATTCCACATCCATGCAAAGGCGTGAAGTCAAATGTGCTTATGAAAACGGCACAAAAGCAGCTTTTGAATTATGTGATCGAGAAAGTCGACCAAAAGTGAAAAAGGAATGCATCAATGGTATGATTCTTTTAGTTTTCCTTCCTTAGTTTTTCACGGAACTCTTATGTTGATAATGAGAAGACATACTTCTTCAAATATATTTTCTTGCAACATTATAATTTTTTGAGTATTTTTCATGGAAATATTGAATATACATAAAATTTTGAGGTGAAAATGTCGCAAGAATCATAGTATCTTTAAAACATTAATTTTGTGACGTTAATTCACGTTATATAATAATTAATATTAGTAAGTGCATTTCTGCTGAAGTTAATTCACTACATTCTATCGTACTCAGGTTTGACCAAATGACGAATATTAAAAGATGGATTACAACTTTATAATACTAATCTAACACCAATAAAGGCAATACATCACAATAATTTCAAACATGATTGTTCAAAGAACAGGAGTAACCATACGATGTCACATTTAGAAGCAACAATTAGTTGTCAACAAATAAACATTGTTGAATATATCACAATTATGTCTACAAAATGTTAATTAACTGCCTCATCACTTCTAATTTACTTATTTGTTTGCCATAAGGAAAGTCGAAGTATGTTTCAATTGACTTATTAGATTTAAATCTAAATTAAAGCTACTGTCATTATGATATTCGCTTGCACTCTGCTTTGTATCTGCAACTATTTAATTTTTCCAACCATTTAAATTTAATTTCTACAACTATTTAAGTTTAATTTTTCCCAAGTTACAATCACCGAGGTACTATTCATTAGGGTGCAAGAAATTTGCATTTTACCTATGAAGTATAACTGAAGAAGGAAATTAAATTTGAAACAAATTAAGAGTAAACTGCTTACAGTGATGAAAAACAGTTCAACAGACTAATTCACCTGTCCAGTTGGTCAATTGGGAGTAGCAGTTTAATTAATTGACGCAGTTGTGTGACTTGTCAAGCATTTCTTCCTTTTGTTTGCTAGTGCGAAGTAGTCAATTTCGATGAATTTCGTTTATATCTTTTCCATTTTAGGAAATATTTGACTAAATATGACGATTTAGAAAGAAATGGAAACATTTAAATTTATGCAAATTAAATATTTTAAATTGTCTTAATTTAGTGAATGACCATTCAGCATTTGATGAATTTTTTTGCTCAAAAGCAGAGAAAAATAGTAATTTAAAACACATTAAGGGGCGTTCATTCGATGTATAACTGGAAATAAATCAACGGGAAATTCATTCTTGGACATTTAAAGTGTGGGCAAAGTGGACATTTAAAGCTTTTCATTTCTAAATAAGCCATAGCATAGTGCTATCCAATCGCAAACATAAGTGCCTAGCGAATATCACTTCAAATGGGCCAAAATTAAAAGACACATATATGCTCTGAGTTCTTTTTTCTTTTTGGCCAGTGATGGGAACGATACAATTTGCTGTTGGCTTGGAGATTGGCCTTTCAACTTTCCCTGTCGGTTCTTGTTTATTCTTTGGCATGGTTTTGATGAAAATCAATAAAGTGATGTTTCCTTCTCATCATTTAAAAGCACTACTTTTGGCTCATCCAAGCTCATTTCCTGTTATTCACTCATCTGCTTTGGGCCTAATTTAAGGCGTACATTTATTCTTGTTACTCTTCAATAAACTTCCTCTCAGCATATGAATCAATCAGAAAATAAATTTTTTATAGTTTTTTACTTTAATCTATAGGAAATAATGCAAAAGATGAAGGTAAATATTGCTCTTCAAGTATTTCGGAGCTGAGGAAGAGTGGTAAAAGCTTCAATGGAAAGTGATTCATTCTGAAATTGGTGGAGAAATTTTGATAAGACAAGCTGATAAAGACAAAACCGTTTTGTTTAGAAAAAATATCACTTTTTGCTCAAATATAGTTTCCTTCACAAATTACAAACAGTTTTTTGAATTGATAGAATTCAACTAACTTATTTTTAATTTGCTAAATATGAACATTTCAGTGAATTGTACAGCTGATTGGCGACCATCTGTTTGGGGACAATGTAGTCAAACTTGTGGTGATGGTGGGATACAGGTAATTTCAGATTTTCTTCTTTTTTTTTAATTTGCAATTAATTTTTGGGGAAAGGAAAAGGTCAAGGAAAAGGTCAAATTTGCAATTAATTTTTGGGAAGAAGTCAAAAGTTTTGGAAACTAATTTTTGGTTAAATAAAAGTTTATTATATTTGTTTGGACGAATAATTTGATATATGCCGCATATTATTCAATTTTATCAAATTTAAATTTATTACAGATGCGTCTGTTGCGTTGCGTATGGCACGGAACACGTAAACCAGCTGGTCGTAATTGCCAATCGTCATCACGGCCAGCAGCAATTCGTGCATGTCAGGAAGCCAGCAAGTTACCAGCATGTCCATCAAAATTACCAACAGGTGCTGGTGCTATTGATGCTGATGATCCTAATGCCATAACACCTAAAGCTTCTTTGCTGAAAGGACTGAAAAATTGGCGCGGTTGGAAACTTTATCATTGGGTGTCTGATAGCAGTGGCAATTTTCGACGCAAATTTTGATTCTTTACTTTTTTAGAAAGAAAAATTGGGGAAAGAAAGAAAAAAGACAATAATAGCGAATTTTAAATCGCTCTCTTTTGTGACTTCGAAAATTTATGGAAAACAATCAAAGTCTGAGAATTGAAATCAAAAATGGGGGAAATTTTAGAGAAATAAAGACGAAATAAACCACAATTATTGAAAATTAAATTCACAGTTAATTTCTTGGCTAAGTGCACATTTGGGACAATAATTTTAATGAACCATCCAACTTGGACGCTGGGAAAATTATTCCAAGCAAATCTGTGTACAAGTGTGTGTGTGTGTGTTCGGATGAAATTAAACAAGAATTAAATCTTAATACTTTCCTTTTTCCGTGAACATGAAATAATGAATAATCATGTAATCCACGTCATCCACTCCCTGGAGGGACAAAAATAGTAATAAGACAAGATGAGCTGCAATTATAAATAATGTGAATTTTCAAAGAGAAGCGACATCGTTTTGTCTTCTAATTCTTTTGTCTCAAAATTCTTGATTTCACAGGTCTGCCAATTTTTCAAACGTACCAAGCCCTTTTTCCCACTTCTTGAACCCTTCCTTGCATAAATATTCGGCAGAGAAAATAACTTTTTACCTATTTTCTAGACGAATCAAAATTGATCTAATCATTATTCAAAGCAAACTTACCCAAATGTCGCACTCTGCCTGTTACACTACCCATACAAATTGCAAATTTTAGGCAAATCAAAATTGTTTCGATACATTTTCTTTAAGTTATAACTTAATTTGTTTAATTTCAAATATAAATATTAGTCGTTGGAAAAGTGGAAGCTTTTTCCTCTAAATTAGAAGTTCTACTAATTTCTAGGCTTAGTTAACTTTCCTAACTCTGCCCTTTCTGGAGAATGCACACACACACACACACACACACACACATGCACACACACACACACACACACACACACACACACACACACACACACACACACATATTCACATATATATGCTTTTTTTCCCGTTGCATGATATTTTTTATTTGCTCCACAAAGACTGATGTTTCTTTTTTTCAACAGTATTAAATTTAATTTTGCATGATTTCTATAGATTTGCCAGCTACAGTATTCTTCCTTACATTAATCCATTGCTTATCCCTCTTTTTCTTCCTCTTTCTTGTTTGTGTTTCCAAATTTTCAGGCAAGATTTAATTAACAAAAAAGCGATAAGATTGGTTAATCCTGTTTAATTGAACATTTTTCGAGAAAATGAATACTTTCAAATTAACACATTCATCAGCACCTTTTGGAAGAGTTGAGGTTGGATATTGTTAAGGAATTGTTAGGTGTGAATAAATTAATTAACCATTATAAAAGATATATGGGAGTAATTACCGCGAGGAAAAAATATCGGAAAATTGGGCAATCATAGCAATTTCTAATAGAACCTCATAAAACTTTATCTAATTTGTTTTCCCGTATCGCTACTTTTTTTTCGCTATTTGCTTATTTTATGAGAATTTTAAAGAATTTTAAAAGTATAGTTTGCATAGAAAGAGAAAGAAAGAGAGGGAAAATGTTGGGACAAAACCATTGATATAATAAATCAGCTGAGTGATGTCGAGAGTTTCTCGAAAAACAGTAAGCTGTACTACAATTAGCTGGTATGTGATAAGTAAGATTGAATAGATACTTTCTAACAATCGAAAGAAATCAAACTTTTACTGAAAATATCGATTGGTAGATGTATCAAGAAGTGCAAATTCATTAATTTTATTCTATCATTGAGCTTTTCCCTCTATTTTCCACTCTGCTTTATATTCACAAAAGATGACAACCTTTTTTTTCTTTCGATTTTTAAATTTGTGATGTTTATCTCTGATTTTCCTTTAATCTTTCCTTTCCCTGTTTCTTCACTTTCATTTCAATGCATTCCAAGAGCAATACCTATGCAGTTTACTTATGCTTTAAGTATCGCTCTTTCCTGTGTTTTCGTCTTTTTTGAGCAAAAGCTTTAAATATAAAATCTAAAACTTCAAAAGACCATGCTAACTTTCTATTATACATTGCGATATTTGATCGAAATTCTATTGGAATGGATAAGTATTCTCATTAGTTTGAACAATTCATTGTTTGAGTTTCATTAGTTTCTACTCAATTAACAATTTTCCTTTTGCCCATGCATTTGTGTAAATACTCTCTCTGTGCTTCACGTTAACACTAAAGTCTTAGAGTAAAGCGGGAAGAATATAATCTAAGAAAGACCGGAAACTAATATAATTGTAGTTTCAATTATCCACTTATTGACTATTTGAAGGAGAAATTGCAGGCTCGTCTGACACACGGGCATCCTGAATTGGATCCTTAGTCATTCGATGCAACCTATTACTCCGAATTTTGTTAAAAATGGTAAAATTGAAATAAACATCCCATAAAAACAGATCATTATCATGCGCTCACGCACTCAGCGTTACCATACGGCACTAATTCCAATCTTAGCTCATATTCAGCATCTAGCAAAGCAATCTAGCGTTTTCATAAAATTTTGGCCTGCTTGAAGTTCCATTTCTATTAAAACGTGAATTAAAATATTTTCAGAATAAAAGCAAAATGCTGATGAACCATATCAGCGTATTTCGCTTTTGTTACGGAGTTACTTTATCACTGCGTGTCACACATTAACCGTTTTTCATGTTTTTGCGAAATCTTTTCATTTATACTGGAATAATTAATCTAGCATTTAGTTCTGTTTGAACAATTTCATTGATTTAGTGCTATAAATATGTAAAATTTTTAACAGTTAGAACAGTCCCTCTGTTCAATCTCCAATGTTTCGCTTTTTTTTCTTTCCTTTTCCTTTTTTTTTGTTGACATTTCTCCTTTCAATGTTTGTGTTGTTTTCCGTTGTAATTTTGAACAAAAGGAAAAAGAAAAGGCAAAAGAAGAAAGAAGGAAAGATTGAAAACTTTTAGACGACAATTCAATAATGATGGCTGACAGTAGTTGTTACGACAAGTCGCGATACTGCGAAATTCTCAAAATCTTTCATTCGTAAGTTATTTCATGTTTCATGCTAATAATGTGTGCAAAAATAACAATAACTAAATTGCAATGATAATTATAATTTAATCGGATCAGTTTATCAGCAAGTTCTCCGCTCTTATCATTAAGAAGGATTGCATTTGTCCAGAGCATTATTCTGGAGAGAGGAAGCAATTCATCGTTTAAATTAACCATGACAAGTAATTAGATAAATGAATTCCACTACTTTTCTCAGTACAATGCCCATTTAGATGGCTAACAAAACGAATTTTAAATACAGCAGCAATTTTTACTTTGAATAGACTTCAGGCAAAAAGTGCAATCTTTTCAAAGTAATTCTAGAATTTTTAAGTTTGAAGAGAGAGAAAAAGGCAAATTCTCGTTTTTACGGAAAGGAAGATTCGATGTGCAAATTTCAAACTTTATTTTTCCATTCTTCTAATAAGTAATTTCTGTGCAAAAATTGAATTTATTTTGAACATTCTGGTCATTCTCTTTAAAATTTCTTCATTTTTGCAGTTGTGACAATGAGGACATTCGAGAAAGATGCTGCTATACGTGCAGCTATTATAAGTATCAGGTGACAAACGACTTTCGAACGAGTGAACAGTGACAGATGATTTATTGGAGCAACTGATAACTTCAGCAAATGAAGAGGGGTCCCTCTGAAATTTGAAGTTAATTCTTGAAAAAATTGTCAATTCTTCCATGAAGTTCATATTTTCACCAGTAATTTTTCTTCTTTTTACGGCGAAGTATTGGTGAAAGTAACTGGGACATTACTATGACAAAGTATATAATTTCCTCTATTTAAATCCTGAAATTCGCATGTTTGAAATAAGTAAGAAATCTGAAAGCTCTTAATTCCATTTTCGAATGGCCGAAATGTAAGGTTGCATATCAAATTAGAATATTTTGATGCAAAATTCAATTCCTAAAACTAAAGAATATCTATAAAATTGCAAGTACTTTCCATATTGTTGCCATTCAACAAAGAAAGTTGACAATTTGAATTTTTAGAAAGTTTTTCGATTTCTTCTTTGATAACATATTAACATTTCATTCCAGCGAATTTGTTCTTTCATTTTATGCTTTTTTGATTCTAATTTTCAATTTTCACTTTTTTTTGTCTAAAATCTTTTCATGGCCATTTAAAATAGCTGACGATTCATTCATTAAAGCTTTGCTATGTGACAGAACGTTTCGCTTCAATTGATTTTCATAAATAGTGATTGATTAATTATTTGCAACACTTTTAATTGGCAAAGTGATGGTGCGAAAGAAGCTAGAAACTGTTGAGTTCCATACAAAATACAGCAGTGCAGTTGGTTGAAATAATATTTGATTTCACAGACTTTCAATTTTGAAGTTGTACTTAAAGATTTCATTGAATCAACCATCTTTTTGTGCGTAACTGTGCTTCCTGATGATAAATTGTTTGATGCACTGATTCATTGATAAAAGTAAAATTAAGATTAATGAAATAGCAACAGTTTCCTCTCTTTCCATTCTTTCATCTCGATTGCTTATTTTCCTTCACACAGCATGAATCTTGTCATTTCAGAATGCAACTATAATTTCCAATTGTTTATTTCACTCTTTCAGTCTTTGCAAGCGGCAATATCAAAGCCCCATCACTTTTCACATTAAACTATGCTATGCAATTTGTATTTGATTAATTTGTAAATGCAACGTTAATCACTGCACAGGAATTATAAAATATAATAAGATTTTAAGATATAGCATTTGTAAGTAAAATATCAATGATGAGTGAAACAGATGGGTTGGATGGAATGGCATAGAATAAATGAATGACTGACTGACTGCTTGATTGGGTAACTGACAGGTCTTTGTCACCTCATTTCATTTGCTGTTTGCATAGTTGATGAATACAATAATTTTTCAACAATGATAAATGATTGAAAAAAATTAAAAATAAATGACTCTTTAACTAATTAATGACAAATTTATTACTTAAGCCTTATGCTCATCGTCCATAAAGCAGAAATTTAGAACTTCTGATACTACTTGATATTGCATGTTGATTTGTGATGTTTTTCTTTTTCTGCGTTTAATTCATTTCTTCTATTTGCTATTTTTTGCAGTAAATTTTAATTATTATTCAATACTCATTAGTTTATTAATTTTGTGCCATACAAGAAATTAATTAAAATATTTACTGCTAAGATGAATTTCATTTTGTATTTTCGAAATTTTTTTCAAACATTAATTCCTATTTTTCTGCGGTCGAAATGCATTGATATTCCGCCGATAAGTAGTTATGTCTGTAGAGGAAGATTTAAAATTATTGCTTCATTTTGATAAGCTGAGCACTAACTGTGAAGATTGAAATGCTGGCAATCATTTTACTGATAATTTCTAACTATAGCTAAAAAGAATGATAAATCAGTTATTCATAAATCACCCCAGCAAGTAACGAATGCTAATTGATTAACTAACATCAACGAACTAATCATTGCTATACCTTTTTTTCCTGCTATTATACCGGTTCATGCAAAGAAATGATTGAATTTGACCGCAGGAATTTTATTTATTCGATTGAAATGCTTTCTTTTAGATTGAAAAGCATAAAGCTTAAAACTTTATTGAAATTTTTATTCAGATGAAAATGAGAATTATTGAAGTGCAATTTCAGAAACAAAACGAAATGACACCGACACTTATCATAGCTGTCACATTAATATACAACAGGATTGATAATTCAATGCAGGAAATCGAAAATTTCAAATGCAATTGAAGTAGCGGAAATTAAAATGAATACTATTTGCAGTTTCATTACAATGAGCATACATTTTTGTACTACATATTCTGAATTATTTCTGAAAACATTATACCAAACATAATTGGAATATTTTAAACAAGACACTGCTAACATCTTCCTTGGCCCTTTCTGTTCAGGGGAATATTATTTTCACGATTATATTTACCGAAGGAACTTTCCATTATCTGATTGAATAAATGTGCTAAATGTGAATTCAGCCTAATATGCTTTTTCCTTTTATTCATTTATTAGTATCATAAGAAGTAAACAATAAAGGGAAGTTAAATTGAAATGAATAGCGGCAAACAGTCTGAAGTTACAAATCTGCTTGTAATCGTTGAGGCACTGAAAGCAACAAGATTTCAATCTAATTTTTTTACTGCAATATTCCATATTAAAAATAAATAATTCAAAAAAGTAGAAAAACGTGTTTGATATAGAATATGTAAAGAATATCGTTAAAAAATATTGACGTAACATTGAACAATTATTCGGTGCCAAAGTATTCCATACTACTTTTTTGTCTGAACTCATTTATTTTCTTAATAAATAGAAAAAGGTTATACTAATTCTTCTAAAAAATAATAAATGGTGAGCAGTAGTCGTCTACCGTATTCACACGAAGCATCTTAAGACTTACCCCTTGATCGCCACGTATTCCCTCGATCCATTAAAGCTTAAACAGTGACATAACTGAGATTTAAATTGAAAGAAGGAAAAGAAAGAAAAGGAAAATCACTAAATAGCTATTAAAAACTGAGAAAGCGGTAAAAAATTATTTGTTCTAAAATTAAAATTTTAATTCAAGTCTTCAATAAAGCATAATATGAACATTTTTCCTTCAGTGTTGCTATTACACATCCATCTTATTTAATTAATTATTAATTGAACAATTATTGTTGAACCAATAATTTTATTTTCAATTATTTCAATTATTATTATTATTTTATTTCAATTATTAAACTGAAAATGAAAATGCAAAAAATTGCAGTAACTAAATAAAAAATTTTAAAGTTTTATTTTGAAATGCGATAACAATTCATTTAAAATCAGTAAATAAATCAATGATATGTTCACAAAGTGACATACTTGTAAGCAATTTCTAATATCAATATTGTTCTGAGACTGAGTGCAAGAATGCATTCTAGCGTGCATGCATGTGCTTGCAGCTATGACATTCTCATGCTTTCTGTTCGATATTCTATGACGAAAAAAAGAAAAAAATTAAAAAATTCAAAAATAAACGCGAAACAAAAGTCACTGCCGACAAACTATTTGTACAAAAGAATCAAACAAAATTGTTGCTGACAAAAAATTGAAAATTTTCAAAATTTTACTTTAATTTTTCATTACTATGACATGAAATTTTCAAAATATTCCCCACTCGATAAATAACTCATTTGTAGTATTGGTCACTTCCAACATCGCCACTCATCATTAGTCTTTATTGATCATCACTTTCTACAAGTCTCAGTTCTTTCTGTCAATCGATCCGTTCATTTAAAATAAGAGAAAAACGAAAAGATTTACTGAAACAATGATTTGAGAGTGTTTGAGAAATAATAATTGCTGTCATTTCAAACAAACTATAAAAGGAAAACTAAAGGACCTCTTTTACCATATTTGATAACATTTGATGACGTCAGTGTGCAAGGAATTTCAAAGGACAATGCGGAATAAGTGGTTATTTCCAGTGTAAAAGCAAAAGCAGGAAATATTGCTCAGATTGAATAGCTGAACAGAAAGGCTGATTGTGTTCTCTAATCAATACTTAGTTATTAAAACTTTCCCTCTCATTTAAACTTACCTCATTAACTTAACAAAGTTCGTATTTCATTTAATTGTTGACTCAAATTTATACAATTGAATTTTCATAGCATGAATTTTCTTTTCAAAAAAACTGACAAATTTTCTTTCTTTTGCATTAAAATAACACAATGACCGTTCCTATCCGAGATATCTCGCATTTAACTTAGGAAAATTATTTATCAAACAAATATATAAGCAAAAAATGAAAATTAAGCATAATTGTTGACCGGATTGCTGCTCTGCCGAAGTGATGGATGAATCATCATTTGCATCAAGTTTACACCGCCTGTCGGCATTCTTTCCACATTGTCTGCAACATTTCTGTAAACTAAAAAAAATTTTCCTGATCAAATAATAGTGGCTTTTGATCAAGCCGCGTAAGTTCCACGGAACATAGCTTCATGGAGAAGGACGAAGACGTCTATTTTACCTGTTAGTACTTACTTTTATTTGATAATTATTTCCAGGAACAGAAAATTTAAGGAGGAAACTGCTGTCATTCGATTTAAATATATTCCGCAGACTTTTCTTTCGCTAACTAAACACACTACTTTGCATTCTTATCAAATTTCAAATTAGCCAAAATTCAAAGTGAAATCTTTATCGAACTTTTCGCAGGGACATCCATGAAGTTGCTTGTTTTACTTTTTATATCAATGCTTTTGCTGCAAAGCCCGCTTCTTACAGCATGCAAAAGCATTTTGTATCCTTAATGAATTCGAAAAAATTTCGGCATTAGCATGTAAATTTAAAATTAATTCCGCAAACATTTCAATTTAGAAGTAATTCCGTGAAATTTCGCATTGCGCACTAAATGGGCATCCAGCTATATATGATGCAAAGAAATGAAGAAAGTTGAAAAGGCCTTCCGTTGCAACTGCTTGCGAACACGTGGCAGAAAGTGAGAAGGAAAGAGAATGATAATTCCTGAGAAAAATAACAACAAAATTGTTAGTAATGGAATGGTTAAAGGGTTAATTGTAATTTGGAAAGATATGTATGATGAATTGCTTTCATTGAATGACAGAGAGTTAAATGAGTAAAAAAGGGGTAAGAGAGGAAATCAACTTCCTTTACAAATAATTTAAATTTAATTTAAGCAAATGAAATTAAATGAAAAAAGATAAAATACCATGAAGGAAAGAATTAGCATAATTTTAATTTTTTAAACGAAGAAAATTTCTTTCTTTTAGCTAAAATTTTCTTAAATTGGAAAAAAAAAATATTGTTAGTGAATTTAAGAAGAGGCGGCAGAGAAAGCTTCCGCAGAAACTGCTAACAATGCACCCATCTGTCTTTTCTCCCTCTTAAATTAATAATCAGAAATTAATAAAGTGCAAATTAAATAAGAAACATAGAAAATAGAAAGAGATTAATGAAAGTGAAAGAAAGTTTAACTGAATGATGGCAGGAAAGCAGAAATATTCAATTACAAAACGAAAAGAAAACGAAAGCAAACAACACCAAAATAAAAGGCTGAAAATAAATAGCTTTTCATTGCGAAATCGAAATCGAAAATCGAAATTCATGCTTCTATGCTAATTAACTAATAAAGCTGTCGCCATGCCGTGCTAATTAGTAGACATTTTCTCGTCTTTGGACGAATGATCAAAATCAACAACAATTTTAAGTTCTGTATTAACTACATTGCAAGTAAGTAAATTTGACAAAAAAGAAAATTTAATTGCGACGTGGTAAAATGATTCTTTTCTATAATTCTCGTATTTTTCTAGTTAGAATTTTGTTCTATTACATCACCCGGTCACTATTCTATATTGCATATCGCACAACCTAATAAGAATTAAAAACTTAATTAGAAATTAGAGTGAAATGAAGGAAATCTCATGATTATTTAGCCTAAGGATTCCCTTTCACTTAACAAAATATGTTATTCATTAATCAGTACTGTTTGCCAAGCATTATTGCAGAGCTTATTTTTGTCAAGTCATACGTACCACCAACAAATCCAGCTTTCCACCTTCTTGTCGTATCGGTCGATTTACGTTGTGAACCACGTCGTACCGACTTTTGCATCCAACACAAACTAAAATTTCTGATTTTTCAAAGACATTGTCGAAAAACAGAAATTTTCAAATGCATTATGCACAATTGAAAAGAATATGTGCACAGGTCAATAAGTAAAGAAGAAAGTCATGTCATTCTTTGATATTATTATTACTGCTTGATTAATCATTTATTTTATAGTTATTTGTACGGATAAGTTAACAGGAAAAATCCCATGTAGAGCCGAGCTGACTTACCAAAGATCAGCTTTGGTATCGTAATTTGTGGCAAGGATGCATTATTTACAGTAGTATTTTACTATTTAATATTTCATCAAGTATGATAAAAGAGAATTGTATTATTATTAACTGGGAAATTTTGGGTTAAAAAAAGAGTTATCTGTCATTCGTATGAAATTTAATACAAATGTTACTGTTTCAATATTCGAGCTTATTCATCGAATCTCATTATTTTTAAAGTACCGAGCTCAAGAAGCTAATTTTTATTTGCTAAACACTTATAGAGGTAAATAAGACTGTAGCACATTTACCATCCTATATAACGTTCTTACCCGATTGTCATCAATAGACAAAGCAAAGCAGATATGACAAACACAATCACTGCCCAGTCCGGTATATGACTTCTAGTTTGTGATATCCTTGAGAACGATTCTTGAGAAAGTGTTGCTTCGAATCGATCCAGCAAATTTTCTGCCACCTATTAATTGGACATCAAGATTTTCAAATTTAAACTTCTGTCAAAGTTCTGATTGAAATTTTGAAATATTTAAGACAAGTCAGTGTGAAATAATTACATAATAATTTCTGCTATAATTTTTTATTTTCAGCACTTATTTTTCTCTTGCTCCAATCTTTCACATTTAATTTTTGTTTTGCAAATGAAAAAAAAAAAAAAAATCTAAAATTCTTGAAGTAAATAAATATATAATGAATGAGAAGGCAAATATTGCTGATCTTTTTTACATAGATTACCAAATTTTGAAATTTCTATATTTCATTTTTTTTTAATTTCTAATGTTGATGACGCCATGCAATTTAAAAAAGAAAAAAACACTTACTACTTTTAAAGAGTAGCCATTTTCAAAATTTTCATTTTCTGCTTCAACAATTTTTTGCAGTGGGTCAAAATAATATTGCTGCGAGAAGTCATCGACTGGTAGCGAATAGAACGGGTCAATTTTTTGTCGAACCAATGAACCATATGATGCAAAAATGTACTACAAAAAATATTACAGCATGAACTACTACAAAAAATATTACAGCATGAACAACGATGTTTCGCTTTTTATAAAATATGTAAATTTTTTTCCCCAAACTTTATTTGCAAGTTTGCTTGTATTTGGCTGAAAATTTGCGCTATAGTAAATCCGTCCTTAAAGTTGTTGGTCGGAAACTCACCGGCGTTTGTTGCATTGTGTCGCGTGCTAATGACGATAATGTACTCCTACGCATAAGCTATAAAAAAAGAAATTGTTCTTTTCTTATTTGGGAATAAAAAGTGTACTTTAATTTAATTTGGATTATAATATCTTAAAAATGCTTACACAAAAGGAAATAATCGAAAATTATTGATCACCTGATTCGGTCTTTTAAGTAAAATAAAAAATAAAATGTCTTCATCACATTCACCCATCAACCAGCGTTCTCGTAGTAGACGTGCGAAATTTTTACCGTAATTCATTATCGATTCCCTGAAAACATATCAAAAATTTTCCAAGATGACAGTTAAATGAATAAATTCTTCGCAACGTACAATTAAACCCAGGATGATAATTAAACGAAACTGTAAGCTGTTATTTTTGAAAAGTTTTTTCATTTTTAAAGTAATTGCTTTTGAATTTTTCATTTAATTGAAATGTTTGCTTACGCCACTTGATCACTGGCAAAAAGGAAAGATGCAATTTGTGGTTTAAATCCCTGTGTGATTTATTATTTACATCATTGTGAATAATGGAGTGAGTTAGAATTTGAAATGAATTTAAAATGTTTCTACCTTGTTGAATGCATCGATGTGAAGCTTTTCTTATAACTTAACAATGTTTTATTCATCGGGCAAAATTCACGGCTGCAAACAAACCAGTTAAGAAGCCACGGAAGTAATTAGAGAAAGAAAGAGTCTGAGAAAAGAAGCTTCCAATAGCAAATGCAAAATTGTTTTTATTTATGAGCGAATTAATTGCCGTTTCAAAGTTATTATTCAAATATGATAACAAATATACGATAAATTGCTTCAATTTGAAAGCAAAATTTTAAGTCTTTCATTATTTAAATGCAAAATGTGTCTGCGAAGGAGTTAATTTTCATCTACCAAGCGATGTTTTCTGCTAAGTACAAACAGAAAATCGCGCGAGAACAGAAATCTCAGAAAAGTGTGAAATTTTCTGGAAGAATCCGATCGTGGAGAGATGAAGTATCTTGTGATCCTACCTGTACAGAGGCGAAGAACCGGATTCAACTGGAAACATTCGCCTTAAAAATGCGAAGCCAAATCGAAACCAACATGGCTTTTTCTAGGAATTCTCTTTTCATTATTTATCACTCAATTTTCCCGATATTTCAATTCCATTCGAACAATGTGTTTAAAAAACTATATGAGTTGATCAAATATGTAAATGAATTAATTTTGGCATAGTTGGAAATTTATTTGAGAGATTACAGAAAAAATATTGATCATTCCTTATAGCTTAATTAATTACTTTACTTATTTAAATGTAAATGATTGCGAGAATAAAAAGATAGCAGCCGTAATTTGTTTTCTTTGTTATTCATATTCATTCAGTAAATAAATGTAAACAAATCGTTAATAGATAAATTTCGTTCAAACTTAAACCAAACAGCAGAGAACATACCTGGTCGAATCCACAAACACAGGATTTATTCTTGCGATTGTATATGGCATCAAGTTTGTTTTTGATCACTTCTACTGCAAGTTTAAACAAAATAAAAGGAAAATTAATTTAACTAATTTAATTTGCAAATAACGTTCAAAAAACAGAGAAAAGACAATCTTTTAGAAAATTCAAAGTCTATTTTTCAATATTTTAGGTCTTTGTAAGTGCTTACTTTCTGACATGCTAATTGCTTTGTCAGGATCACATACTCGAACACTCTTTCTCAAGTTTGCATCATCCACGCCACAGTGAGCAGTATCGGATAGCAATGGGTAGGCACATGGTGTAATTGAGGATAATCTTTCAGCACTAAAATTAAGAAGGACGTTCTCAGTAAATGCTTCAGTTTTCTTTCGTTTTGAAATTTTGACAGGTCAACAATTGTCAGCTTTGTTCATTGCTATCAATGTTAATTACCAGCAATGTTTTTATCGCTATGTTTAAAAAGTATTAAAAATTCTTCGATATTTCAACATTCTTTTTTCGTACTCTACACTCCTTGCTATATACACCATACTTCACTTTTTAAAAATTTTTCATTTTACTGCAACAATAAAGCAAAATCCTCTATATTGGTTTATTGTCACTTAATTTTGTAACTGCAACCTTTCTATGATCGAATTTTTTTTTCCAACTGCTGAGTTCAAATTCTTGCACTGTTATGTTGTAGAAAGAATTGAAATGTTTACTGCCAAAAAAAAATTAAATTTGAAAAGCTTTTTCATTTATTAATCACAAGTTTAACTTTTTCACTTCAAAACCTCATTATTTGTTTCAACTATGAATCAGCAAACAGAATACGATGGAATTTAATGAAAATAATGCTAGGAATAAATATCATTGGATGAAATTATAAAATTTTTTAGTTAAAGTTTTTACTTTCACATAGTATTTTTAATTATCGATTGAAATCTGTTTTTTCTATTTATTCCATCAATCTCTTTTTTCACGTCCTTTTTCTTTTCTGTGTCTCTTTAAGCTTTTTGCATTTTTAAAACTTTTTGCTTTTTGCACATTTGACAATTATGTTTTTAAGCTGAAGTGCGTCTAATTACTTATCAGCCGAGGAGCGAACTATTGAAATAATTGAGAAATCAATTTAATACATATGAACAGAAATGAAATCAGTTTTTGTACAACTTCTTTAACAACATTAAATTTCAAAGATCTTTCTGGCATACGACGCAGATCATTTCGTGTCTTATTCCACGCTAATAAATCTCAGATTTTTTTTGAAATTATCGTTTTTCCTTGAATTGTTGCAATCATTAACATGTCATATCAAAAAAATGTTAAAAAAAACTTATATTAAAAACTTCATCGATTTTATTTTTAATTATGGTAATTTGTTCTGAAAGCAAATACTTGTTTTATCCGCCATAACTATTCATTTGTGTGCCACGAAGTATGGTAATGCTAGATATGTTATGGGTCATGCAAAGGTAGCAGAAAACTCTACAGTCGATATTGTCATTTCACAGCTGCTATAAGTCACTTAAGTAAATTTTTCTAATGATATCAACTTGTACTATTAAAATTAGTAATGCTTGAAAGACCAATTAATATGCAATTAATTAGCAATTAACTTGATACCGCACAGAATGCTTATGTTACAATTCTGTAACAGTGAAATATTTAAATTCCTAGCAAAAAATCATTGACAATAGTTCGCAGTTTGCTGCAAAAAAGTAAACCATGCACGGAAGAATGATTTCAAATTAACTTTTTGAACATTCATTTCTATTCAAACATATATCAATCAAAAATTTGGCTGTAAAATGATCAAAAAAAAAAAATAAAAACAAAATGGAAAAATGTTTGCGGGAAGATTTGAAATTACTAAGAAGGAAGATTTGAAATTAATAAAAATTTATTTAAATAAGCTTTCCAATATTTTGTGTTGCAGCAACAATTATTTAATAAAAGTAAATTAACATTAGTGCTTAAAACAGCCAAAAAAAAGTTTGAGGAATGTAGTTTCGTTCAGTTTCAAATTGCATTCAAATTGATTGCTCATTTAAAAAATAGAAACGAAATGTAAAATAATTTAATATGAAGGATAATTACACATACCGTATAGTTTGAATGATTGCGCTTGCAGTACTAATTAGAAAAATAAAATGAGCCAAATGATTGCTTCTATTGCCTTTAGAAATATTTGACATTCGACTGTTGGCACATTTTCTTTTTTCAGTCCTCATTAATTAGCTATTCATTGTAAAGTAGTTGGATATTCATCACCTGGAAATTTCCCGAAGTTATTTCCTGATGCAAATTATTTCAATATTATGCAAATTATTTATTATTTATTATAATATTATTTATTATTATATAAATTATGTAAATTATCTATTATTTCCTCCATCATCCTTGTTTCATTTGGTTTAATACGTTCTGTTTTTGCCTCGAACAAGATGGCATTTGATATCGCTAATATTGAAGAATTAAAAGTTTTTTGAAATTCGTACGATTCTTCTTGTCAAATAAATCTTCTGGGATATGCCTTGGGAAATGAAAAACAAACATCACATTCGCAAGTCTAATTAAACTTTCCAGTTTTATTCAATCCTAATTAAACTGCCATTGTACTTCATGCAAGTGACAACAGTATTAAAAAAGGCACTTTATGGCTAGGCCTTAAGAATTTTTATAGAATACCGAAAAAAATTACTGTCATAAATCTAGTTTTGTCATACGCTTGTGCACATACTTTTATTTCAATCACGTAAAGTGACAGCTGAAAACTTTCATTGATGAGACATAGGTGTGATTTACAATCTAAAGTATAATTAGTAAATTTTGAGACATATATTCAAACATTTTGCAATCATACCAGTTGCGTATCAAATCATTCATTAAAAATGACATAAAGTTTTGCTGTTCTATTTTAGATGTGCTTTTATTTCTGTTTACTGTCAACTTATTTCTCATTCTGTTGTATTATAGACATAACCGAAAATTGGTCGGATGAAATTCCAAAAAAAAATTAATTAAATAATTGGACTGAATTTAATGCAAAGTCCTTCTTCTTGGCTTTTAGTCCACCTTTTTTATGCGGAAAATTTCTATCTAAGCAATAACTGAATTTGTCAAAAAATTAAATATTCTGCGTGTTTGACACTGATCCAGTTATTCAACGGAAAATAAATGAATAAATGTGCCGCACAAATTACTGGCCAATTAATTTATAAAAAAGAAAGAATGCTTGAAATTGAAGGCATAGAGAATTGGAAAAACTTTTGAAAAAGGCCTAATGTGTAAAGTGCTGCGGAACGAAGAAAAGATAATCAAAGCCTATCAAAATTGACTTGTCTATTTGGCCAAGTTTTAGCATTTCTTTGTGACTGGAAAGGAAAGGAAATTAAATTTTCAGAGATGATCATTTTGTGAGGAAACAACAGAAGGAAATTACTGAAAATACTTTGAGATAAAAAGTGCTTTCAAAGCAACATTTATCTTTTTGATTCGCATTGCATGTTGCTTTGTTCATAAGCCTGGCAAGTCCTACTAAGCAAAGAATCAAACAAATCAATTAAAAGCCGCAAATTTTTGCAGCAACTCTCGGTGCAATTATGACCAATGAATGGTCTGAATCGGCATTTGGAAGGAATTATTAAAGGTTAAAGAGCAAAGAAAGGGAAAAGAATGGAAAATTTCAAAGAGAAATTTAAAAGGTAATTTAAATAAATATACTTGGCGGTGAAGAAGGAAGGAATAAAGTTTCCATTGTAAATTCATTTCATCGATATTTTCGCTCTTGTTGACGCATTTGAAAAATAATTAGCCCTGAAAGTTTATTACATTTTTATTTTGAAAAAATAAATGGGAGTACTGGCTACGAATGGACAAGCCTGACTACAAGCCTAACGTCGAGATTCAGTCTTTATTTGTTTACGCATCATTTGATAAGTGTATTCATGCAATCTTTATTTGCTTCCACTGTTTCCAATTTTTGTTTTTAAAAAATTTGAAAAAAACAAATTCCTTGAATGGTAAGTTTTCATTCATTTATTTGCTAATTTCATTAGAAATTGCAATTGATAAAAAAGTTTTATAATTAATCCTAATTACTCAATGAATGAGATTTTCTATTTGCAATGAAGTTGATAAAAAGGAGAAAAGAAAAAGAGAATAGATGGAAAGATAAAAAATTTAATTAAATTGGAAAGAGAATCACGAATGAATTGATGCTTCTTTTTTTTTGAAAATTGAAAACATGGCTAAAATTATCAAGTAGAGAAAGAAAGAGAGAGGAAAGGCGAGAGAGGGAGAGAAAGAAAGGATACCAAAATCATGTTTTGAAGGAAATGTAGCTGAAAGAGGAATGGGAGAGAGAGAGAGAGAGAGAGATGTAGAGGACATTGTAGTCACTCTACCCTTTCAGTAGACTTTTTTTTAAGAAAAAAACGAATTTTTGTTTAGAGAATAGAACTGGAGGAAATTTCAAAAGCAAAAAAGCCTTAAGGCCTGTTTTCTACTTTGTACTTTATGACAAGATCTATTGTCTACTTTTTGAGTTAAGTTTTATGGCCTTTTTTAAAGCCTAATTTCTCTTTTCCTTCCTTTTCTTCTCATATTTCTTTCATGTAATAACACACAGCTAACTTTCCGTAACAACCACTAATTATCCGGTTTCCTCCTCTTTTCGTTCCTTCTTCCTTTCGCTCGCATTTTCGCATATAAAACATATCACAAACACACAGACACACACAGACACAGACACACACACACAGACACACACAGACACAGACACACACAGACACAGACACAGACACATATATATATATATTTTAATCTTTTAAAAAGGGGTAAGAAACAAGAATTTCTGAGAAAATGCTAACAAATAATCCTCTTATAGTTTGCATTAAAAGTTTGACTGTGAAAGATTTCGTTGTTAAAAATTCAATTATTTTCATTTCTTCCATCAGAATCAATCAATTGTGCTGCGATTTTCTCCAACCACCTGAAGTGTCCCTTTTTGCAGTTGTTACTTATTAAAACAGTCCTCCAGTATTGTGAAATCACAGAATCAGAAATCACAAATATTTTCAAAAAAAATTCAAAATTATTTCAATAATGAATAGTTCATCAATTGTTTATTTTCCTCTAAAATCAAATTTATCAAACTCATACTAAATGCTAATAATAATAAGTGATTTAGCACAATTAGCATTAAAAAACTTAAAGTAGGAGCAAAATATGAAGTTGCTGCGGAATTCAAACAATTTAACTTATTCAAAATCCATGTTGAAATATTTGCTGTCATCAATTTCATGCAAATTAAAATTTAATAATTCCTATGGAACAGTTAAAATAGAAAAAGCATGTTGCAGCTCAATTAAGTACTTCAATTTGTGATGATAATAAAGTTTAAATGGTCTTAAGCAATGCTTTAATTAAATGCTTTAAATTTCATTGTCAGAGTAAAACTGATCACTCAACAATTTCTATGAAAATTTAAAAGACAAGCAAAAATTTAATGAAATGCACCATTTTAATGAGAACAATTAATCTTCAAGCAATGCGAAATTAGCACAGTTTGTTAATTTACGATTGTTAAGTTTTATGTGAGGATCTCAATCTTTTTCAATTGAGATAGAAGCACAGTGTCCACGATAGGAATGCGCAAAAGTGGACCAATTAGTTTTAGACTTGCAGGGTCAATTTACCATCTGTAAAAAAAAAGTTTTTGGTCGATTATTGAAATTTTGAGTTGGGAAATTTTTTCTGGATTTATTGGTAAATTTGTTGACAAATATAAATCTTGGCTTCTCAAACTATAAAACATGAAATGAAATGTGAGTTTTTTCATCTTGGAATTTAAATTTTTGATAAGCAGATGGAAATATAAGTGAGAGAGGAAGAAGAAAGGAAGCAAAGTAACTATTCCCAAATGATCATACTTTATGGCGTTCAGGATATTTCAGGGATGCAAAAAAATTTTAAACCATGAAATTAAAGTACTAGCTAATAAATGATGCTAGCCAGATATAGGAAGCCAAATCTAAGTGCCATAAAATGTTCAGTATATTTCTTGGCTTCGTTAGATTGAACTAATTTTTATAAAAATATTTCCATGAAATAAGATACGAACTTTAGTTTTTGCATTTTATTGTAATTGTTAGTTTTATTCATAAGATTATGATCGTATTGATTTCAAGCAGAAAATTTTTTCAGTGAATTGAAATTTCGCTGCCAAATGGCAAGCTTTTCACAAATATTATAGCGTGAGAAATGCAAGAGAAAAAAAATGAATTTTTCCTATAAAATTCAACTATTTTGGTGTGAATTTTCCTGAACAAAACTCACAATGACATAAATTATTGTTGTTTAGAAAATCCCTTTCTGTGATTCTTCGATTATCAGTGAAATTTACAGGCATCGACCAATAACAACAGCTTCGCTTAATTTTTTTTTATTTATTCGGCGCTAAATGACGGTTAACCTTTAATTAAATAATTTGTTGAATTATTTCAAATCGATATCACAATATAGTACTGCTGATATCCCTACTCGATATTTCATTACAAAATCATGAAATATTTTAAAACGATTTTAAAAACGCAAGGAATTTAAAGCATTTCAGAGAGCAAACAGCGCAGCTACAATTTCAGGATTTTTCTGCCAAAATTTGAATAGTTTTATAATAATTGCAGGTTTCGCTTTGAATTAACGATCATTTTAATGAGCACTTCTGTAAGGATTTCATTTCATATTTGATTTCTCGCAAAATGAGATTCGTTCGCTCAATACAAGTGGAAACTAAATTTGTCTCTTTGGATCGTGCTTCTTCGGCATTTTTTGCTGAAAATTCATTTTTATCCATGCATGCCTGAACTGATTTCCGGCAAATATGTCGTAACAGAAGAAGTACATTCATTTGATATTTTTGCATACTATAAAATGAAATCATTTCTTTGGAGTTTTTTTTTCGCGGGAAATGCAACAAAAGAAGCTGCAAAATGAAGAAAGAAAACTAAATAAAGAAAACGCTGAATGATTCAACGAATAGAAAATTCACGGATTTCTTTTGCTGTAAAATCTGAAAAAAACCATTTAGTGACAAAAAGTGTCATTTAATAGCTCATTTGACCTTCTCAAATATTACTATAACTATTTTCAGTTAAAATTTCGCCATCAAATCTGAACATAGTTTTCCAGTGTTCAAAACTTTTTTCAAGCCTCTATAGTTGACGAATTTATTGGGGAATTAAAAAATTGCCAGCAGTAAATGATGAAAGTTTGCTTCATCTTTTATTGCTGATAAGTCAATTATTCTTCATACTGTGCTATACAATTTAACTGCTGCGATTTTATGAGCAAATTTCAGGTCTCAGTCATTTGTTTCCATCAAAGTATAATTAAACTTGTGCAATGTATAACTATTGCAAATTTTTGAAGAAATGCCGAGTAGTTCTGTTTAGCAATTTTCAATTTCAGTCTAGCTCAACTAAAGGAACAGAAAGGCATTGAATGTTTTTTCAAAATACTAACGACAAATAGAAATTATAAATATAATTTGTAAATTTTTTTAATACAATTATTTTCGGCCATAACAAACATAAAGAGAGAAAGTAAAACAGATAATTAGTAGGCATGATTGATGATAATTAGCAAATGTAAAGCGATTTTTGTTAAAAGCCTTGTTGAAAACCAAAGCGAAAACTGTGTGAATTTTCTAAATTGAAAAAAGATTTTTTCACTTTATTATTTAAACAAATTAAAGAAATTAAACCTGCATAAAACATTAAAAAAACGATTGTTACTTTCGATATTGTCTAACTATGCTAATAACAAATGAAATATTTCAACAACCAAAAAGAATCTATACATAATAACTTTCCATTGGAGCAATGCCTTAAAGGATAGCACTACTGATTGACTGTTTATAGTACTCGTTGAATGATATCAGCATTGTTGAAAGTGAAAGGTAAGGATACAAGCAATGGAATAATTTGCGAAGAAAACAATCAAATAAATACTTCGTAATTCTCGGAATGTCTCAAATGTTTGTCACATTTATGATAGAAAAGCAATCGTATGCCATAGAAACTGTAGGTATATTCGATTAAATTAAATGCTAAAATTACCATTTTAACAATCTTTGGTTTGTTAACTTGACTGGAAAGGGTCATTTAATTACTTTACTATACAACTACTAATTTACCTGATAATAGCATAATAAATTACCTGATAATAGTATAATAATCCAGTGGCAATTTCATGCTTACAATCAATAAATTTTCTTCCATGGAAAATCAGACAAGACTTTTCTGAATCGTATCAGTCGTTATCGTTACAAATACTATCGAATAAATGAACATAATTGACAAGTATACAAGACTAATGATAAGATTAAAATTTCAGAAAAGTTCTTATTCAAATTACAATGCAGTTGATATTGGAAAAAATCTCTCTCGCTTCAAAATTTACGAATTAACCAATTGAAAACTTTGGTGAATATGTAATACGAAACTGTATTAGCAAATGCCGAAAAAGTTATACAATGCAACAAATTTTCTAATAATTGATCAAATTTAACGTATATATGTTGAGAGATAGCAATATTGATTGAATCTTAATGATCACTATTTTGAGAGATTTCATCCAAAGCTGCTACAATATTATTAACAAGGGTTAAAAGAAATTTTATGCTAACATTAACTATGAATTAGCTGTTCTCTCATCACTTAATTGTGTATTCTTTGATGGATTCCAATCAGCTGTTTGCTGTCGCCATTTTTCGTAGTTCATCTCCAGTTGTGTCAGCAAATTCGGAAGATTTGAAAATTGTGCCCAACTTGTAAATGCTTCACGTGCGAACATATCAATGAAGCCGCATTGCGTCAGTGGTACGTTGCAGACGTTGCGATCAAATAATTCCATTGTTAATGGCAAACCTTTTTCACGTTCTTCACTTGTCTGAACAGTTTCAAAAAAGAAGTAACTGATTGCATATGAATATTTGAAATAAAAAATAGATTTAATAGCTTCTAAGTTAAACAAATTAGTTAATGATTCTAAGATAGTTTGGAAGAAAGAAATCCAGTCTTTGAAATTTGAAAATTAGAATTGAAATAGTAAATCAATTCTTTAGAAAATAATGCCTGTTACAACTTTTCCTACATTCCTTTACATTAATACTATATTTAGGTGTAAAAAAAAAACGAAACACAAATATTAAAAGACCAATCTATCAAGAAATATCAATTAAAAAATAAAATTAAAAGTGAAGAAATTATAATTAGCATACAACAATCATTGCTATTTTCATTATTTAAATTTTTACCGAATGGGATTTAAATTTTCGTTCATTCGTCGGTTAATCTCTGAATTTAATTAGCAGAAAAATAATCTACGAATTTAATTAGTAAAAAAATAATTATGCCACAGTTTATTGTTTCAATGAATTTGACCTGATCGAAATATTCCTCTACAATACGCATGGCCCATTTCTTGCATAAATCCCATTCTCTTGTTGGATTACCAATATCCGCACATTTGATTAGCATTCGACATATTGTCAGCGATACATTATTCTCATTTTCTTCATTGTACTAGAAATTTCTCACTTTGTAGCTTACATTAGAAGTAAATGTTTGGGAAAGTTTCACAAGACTTTCAAGAGTCGTTTTCAAGTTGACAAAATTATTCAACGAATAAAAAATTATAGACGGCAATATTTTTGATACAATTCATAAATTGTAAAAAAAATAAGTCAAATTTTTTAATTAAATTCCCGGAAAAAAGAAAAAATTCTTTACAAGTGGAATGTACAGAGAAACGAGAAACCATGACTAGAAATACTGAGAAATGCAAGTTGAATTTCTGCAGCAGAGGGAAATTAAAAATAAAATTTTTGCCAAAATGCCTCGAGAAACAAACTATGACTGCAAAATTTTAAATTTGTTTTTAACTTCAGTCTCATGCAAAAACAATCAAACATAAAAAATCGCTGTGAATTATGCAACAGCGAACAGATAAATATGCTCTGTGCAAACATTTTTCTTTTTCTGCAAGATCTGAAAAAGAAAATTCCTTTCTTTTTCTTTCATTCTCTTTCTTTAAAATTTATCATTTATCATTCTTTCATTCTCTTCTTTGAAATTTGTCGTTTTCATTTCTTCTGTTGAAATTTATCATTTTTTGAAAGATCTATCCATAAACTTTTAAATTCTCTTTTGCTTCTCGCATACATTTTATGTTATGCTTAGTAATGATAATAAAGATCCAATGGATAATAATAATGATAATGATCTACTCTTATCTAAGGAAGATAATTTTAGTTACAAAAATAGAACAGAGAATGACATTCAAATTTGATTGGTTGAGATACCTTTAAATTTGAAACAACTTGTTGAAATTTCGTCAAATATTCGAAATGTCGACTCATGTCAGTAGCTAAAACCATTTCAACTGTGGCTTGTCGCAGTGCTGCAAATTCTTCCCGAGTGAGTCCAGCAAATATATTGATATTATTGGTACTTTGCAGAGTAAGCTGAAATGCCAGTGCTATGTGATGATTCTCCAGGACTGATTGATCGTTATATAACAATGCCAATGGTTGTTGAGTATTTATTAAAAAGGCATTGCCGCGTCCTAAAATTTATTGTTTTTTTCAAATGTATTCGCTTTTTGGATATACAAGTGCCATTTATTGTACAACAGTGCAGTGGTCGTTAATTTTTCATTAAAAATCTCTGAAGATTTTTCTTTATTAAAAGTATTCACTTTTTGATTTTGAATATATCATTGCAAATAGTAATTTGCCACGGATAGTTCCACTTTTTTCAAGTAAAAGTGAACTATCATTAAATGACGAATGTGGCACAAGATTGACGTCGTATTATCATATTTCACTACGCATCACATTCGTTAAGAGCTATTGAAAGGATGTTATAGCTTAATCTTGAAATATTCCGCTATGACAAGCAGATTGCCTTTTTGTCAGTCTTGGGAAACTTCATGACAAGTTGCAATTCACATCAGAATCGTGCTTTATTTATGGTTGACACTTGGCCATCCTACAACTCCATTACAAGTTGTACTTATTAAATTTAAATTACCCATTGGTACGAATAATACTTGCTTTGGCAATAGACAAATACGGGATAATCTAAATCATGTAAGATGGATTGATACTTACCGGGATGGTCCAAATCATGAACTGCAGCAGCTATTAGAACTGCCGTGGCATGTACATCCTGCACATAGTGAGCGACAGTAGGACAATTAAGAAAAAACGATGTAGCCTAAAATATGTTAAAAATTTTGGATTGCAGAGAAGCTTTGTTGTAAATATCTTTTGATCAATAACCAAATTAGCGGAAAAAGACTTTCGCAGTTGTGCTTTTCGTTTTTCCTCGGCATTCATATGATGAACTGCTGACATCTGTGAAATAGTGTCCTGCTGACGTAAGACGACTTTATTTCATAAATGTGCTGAACAAATAGCTTTTTAACAATCGCTGTGACTATATTAAAATGTTAACAACTGTATTAAAAACCGGAAAATGATAATAACCTGTAAGACATCAGCAGCATGGGTAGCATTGTGATACGGATTTACTGCATGATAATGAACTTCAATGGCATTTAACCAGCGAGTAATTAAATCCATCGAGCATTTCAGTGTCTCGTGAATCTTCCAACGTTCGAATATCTGCAATGCATCTAATAAGACTCCGCGTGAAATACGTGAATAATAATACAAATCACTTCATCACTCTTCTCTAAATCTATCATTTTTCCAAATTCACCTTTGTTCCTAAATGTAAAAGTGCGTGATTTTCGGAAATTCTTTCCAAATATAAAACATCGAAATTCCATTGAGTATCATTTAATAAAGCACTGCGTACGTCACTTGAAATATGTGGAGAATCGTCAATGCTACCCGCCTGTTGCCTAATTTTGAACGCGTCAACGACGGAACGTTTCCGACTTCGAGTCGACATATGACGAAGCTATAAAACAACTTTTTTTTTTCAACTTCTTGAAATAATATTTCGATTAATTAACTTTCATATTTGCACTTCATTAAGTGAAAACATTTCAGTAGTAAATGTAATAATATGAACGATGTAATATTCTATGATTGAATTAATTTTTAACAATTTATTATGGATTAAATCAGTCCATTTCTTACATTAATGCTGTCATTCGTATTCATAAATGCTGCTTCTGACACGTTGACAGCATAAACTATTCATGGAAAAACACTGAATTTGACAAAAGTCAGCTAGTGCTTTATCGATGATAATCTTTCTGGTTTTATGAAACATTTAGAAATTGATCTTCATCTCTCTCTGCTCCATCTTGCCATTTTTCTACTTTATACTTATGAAACTGCTCTCTAATTTAAAAAGATTCACTCCAATATCAAACGACCGAGAGTCTTTTTGTCATGTCTCATTCAAAGCAATATGTTAAAATATTAAAACTTTGATTAAATTAATATCTCAAATGAGAAGTGATTAAATTAATATTTCATGAGAAGAGAGGAAATGAAGAAATGAGAGGAAGCTAACACGTATCAATCCGTCATAGTAGCCAGTTGCTATTCGGTCGTTATTACCAAAACGTGTTATTGTTGGAGCGTATAACTCAGATGATGATAATACCTGGAAAAAATTGAAGTTCCAATTAATACGAAGACAAACAAAACAAAAGATTTGACAGAATTAGAAAAATATAAGCAAACAGAGCAAATTTACGCGAAAAAATATTAATTAAATTCTAATTAACTTAAGACAATAAATAAAAAGCACCTAATGTAGTATTTTTATAGTTGAAAAATAGAATCATCGAAAAATTTTAATCAAAACATAAATCTTAGTAGAAATTAGCTCAGTGTAATCATTTAGAAGCTGACAAATTGCAAAGTGAAGACAATCAAAGGCTAAAGGCAGGTACAGGGCCGTTTTAACCATTTATTCTAATTCTAATTGCAAAGAAATACGAAAAAATTTATTTTTTATCCCAAAAGTAAGTTAACTAATTTACAAATTTGATGTTAAGACAAGAAATTGGATTTATTTACTATAAGTATTTAAAATTCATTCAATTAATATACAGTGTTTTGTAGAAAGAAACGACATGACAAAAACTTTCAAATATCATCACTTGATGGATAGGCACTTCAAAATTGTCACAAAAATATCACATGATGGAAGCAGTGACGAAAGAAAAGGTACCGCTGCATATTTAACTCTCAGGAATTCACTGACCTTCAGCTCTTTTCTCAAGCATTCAATCTCTACACTTAGAATATGATGCTGTATATCGGAAAATCACTAATGTTTATCTCTGTTGTATCTACCAAATTTACTATAATTAATGAATTTGTAGTTTCCGACTGGACCTCGATTAAATTTCCGATCATTTTTACTCTTTCCTTCATTCATAAATTCCTGTTCCTCACCTCTATTTTTTATTTATGCTTATCATTCATCTGCCGGTTCTGTTATTTTTCTGAATGTATTATAGTGTTCAATAATAATAAATAATTAAAAAGAAATTTGATGTTTGAACATTTAGTTTGAAACAAGGAATTTAATTGATTCACATATGCAAACTCGAATCAAATGATTGGAAGGAAAGAATTGAATTAATTAATAGGCTTTGTTGATTCTTTTATGAAGCATTATAGTAATTGAACACTATATGGTTTAACATCTATGAGAAAATTAATCGAAATATTTTGAACGCATTTCAGGTAAATTTATGATTAAAATCTGTCAAATAACACTTTTTTAATGCCTTCTACAGCTATAAAATTTCTAAGCTAACATTTTTATATCACAAATACTAATTCGCCATTTGTATTTGGAACTAAAAAATAATTTCAAATTTTTAATTTCAAATCCTTCGCTTTTTTCTTTTGGCCTCAAATGCCAAGGTGAGCATTTCATTGAATATGCAAATGATGTAATTCTATTTAGGACCACTCTTTGTGGGCTTAGTGGGGATACTTCAGGAAAAATAACAAGAATAGCACTATGCTTGAAAAATATTAATATAAGATTGAAATTAGCCAAGGGATAATGTCATGTTCCTTGTCCACAACAGTAATGTCGCAATTTCATAATGATGTAAGTTAACTAACTTTGATTGCATCTCGAAGAATTTTCTGCGTTTCTTCGTCCGCTCGCATTATAGCATCTCGTAGTGAAAATAGCACCTCAAAATATGAATAATTTTGATGGTAAAACCAATAATTCAGCAATTCTGTTTAATTTGCTCACTTTTGTTTGTTTAATTTAAGCTACAAAATATCCGACCACTTTTTTGTTATTTTCATAAAGTGTTTGGCTTACGTCTCCTCAGTGTTTCTTCTTTATAACAATGACAATGAGGGATAAAGACACAATTACTTCAAAAGTTTCTTTAAAATAGTTTTTTGAAAGAAAAGAAACAATAAATCAAAAAAAGCAAAAGGAAAAGGAAAAAAAGCAATGAACCATTTAATTTTAAAAGAAATGAAAAATCAATTGCAATATATAATTCCATTGAACAAATACGATTTGAGATGTTTTACGACACTTTGATGGACAGGAAATGAAATGAGCACAAAATTTTTTAAATTTCAAGCATACATATAAGTAAGAGTTCTTTAACTTTTAGAATATCTTTACAATTATAAGGAAAACGTAAAAAAATTTTAGACTTGCATTAATTTGAGGTACTAACAAATTTTTACGGAAGTTTTACTGCTTTTTTGTTTAAGATTTCTTTTATATTGAAATGTCAGTGGTGATGGCAGTGTGATATTAAATAGATCGACAATGATTGCGTGACTACAAATATTCCATCGCTAATTGATCTGGCTGTTTTATGATTGTCAGTTGTCAGGGCAACTGAGTTGTATATCTGGCTTCATGTATGTAACATATTAATTAAATTGAGTGACGACTGCTTAAATTAGATATGTCCGGTAAATACACTGGTAGTATTATCGAATGATGCAATTACTATCGTTGATTAACGTTCAGAGGCTATCATCATCCCAGCTGCTCGGTTTTTTTATGGATGACTTATATTTCAAGGAAAAAACAACAATCTTTTGAGACAGGATTAAGAATAAGTGAAAAATGAAAACCGAAACTTGCACGATGAAAAATTCTGGGTCGTTGAATATTGAAATTTCAGAAAACATCTCTCTCAGCAAGTAAATATTTCGGGAAATGCTCCTAGGAAGAAGAAAGTAAATAAATTATTAAATTGTTTGATTTATTGGAAAAATATCTAAACAAGTGAAAACTTGTATTACAAATAATATTGTTTTTTTCATTAGTCATTGTCGAGGGAAATGTCAAGGGAACGATCTCTTTTATTGCCGAAATTTCTCCTATATCAGGTATAATTTTCTTCATGGCCACAATTGGTCTCGTGATTGGAATTTTCGATATCATTTTTAGGCCTTTCCGAAGCAAGCTGTTAAATTTACAGAATGTGTGAATAGATACTTTCATTGCAGTCATTTTACAATGAAATTGTTTTTTACGAAAGAAACAGAATGAGTAAAGAAATGGAAGGTGCAAAATGTAATCGATATAATTCGAATTCAGATGTCAGGAATTAATTTATTATAGCAATATAGACGATATGTTAGGTGATTAATAATGGAACATGTATTCTCGGTACTGATAAAGATTGTTAAATTGGGCAAGAAAAAGTGCAATAATGAAGAAGTAAATGAGCAAATCTTTTTCCAAATATCAAAGAAAAGGTCAAAAATAGAAAGAAAATTGGACTTCAAGATTTTGTCATCCTGAAATAATATAGTAATTGCTTGACGTATAGAAATATCAGTTGGACCAGGATTATTGTGTAATTATTGTGCTTATTGTGTTGGCTTGATATATTTTTTTAAGATATACCGGATATGTTAGTGAAATACCGAATATAAGTGATCAGAGATTAGTAATCGATGATGAAATCTGTATAAAACTTCAATTAGATGTAATTGTTGGAAACTGCTGAAAAAGTCCCGAATGATTGAGTAATTTAATTAGATTAGTAATGAAAGTGATTTAACTAGCTCAATCAAATTAATTTCAAGATTATTCAATGAATTGTATGCACTTTTCCAGATATGAATACCGAAAAATTGTTGCTTTTTATGTGCAGAAATCTTTACTCCATATATTTGGCCCCCTTAATTTAATTAGCAGTAACAATGATTTAATTACTTTGTTTTATCTCAATTGCAAATTAGATTAACAATATTTTGGATATCAGCTTAATATTAACTTTTACTACTTGTTTGTTAAATCTCACAAAATTATGCTAGTTTATCAGAACTTCGGCGAAATTATATCTTCTGCACTGTTACTGTAAGATTGATTCCTATTACTGCCATACTATAAATCCTTAAAAGTATGTGTGTGTTTAATGTTAATGATGAAATTTGTTAGAGAAAAAAAATGAAATATTGTCTGAGAATAACTGTATGGAGTAGATGAAAGAGGGAAAATAAAAGAATGACAAAATAAACTACAATTAAAATAAAAGGAAATAATTAATACCTTTATAGGTAGAAATTTACCTCACTGATAGGTGCGTCGACAAGTCCTGTTTGTGAACGGTCACTTCGTAAATTATTATGGAACATTGAATCACCATAATTCTGTTTCAAATAAGCAAATTGCTGGCTGTAAGAAAAAAGGAAAGAAAAACAATTTTAGATTTTTTTGTTTATAATAGTGTATATAACAAACAATCGAGACGATTAGTCCGCTTATTGGTCGTTGAGTTGCCAGCAACTTTTATCGGTCATTCAAATTAGATTTTGTTAGTCCATTACTGCTATAGATGAAATGTTAAACAACTTTTTGTTGCATGCTTTATTTGACTGCTAAGCAAATAAGCCTGAAGTGACAACAAACGAAAGCTTTATCAGGTAATTTTGGCTCCTGGCTCTTTTTGTAGATATTCATATATGATTTACCTAGTGGAACTTCCAGGCACTTGTATACACTGCCAATCACCTTTTTGCATTACTTCACCTTTCGCTTCTGCTGTCATTGCAATCAAATCATCCGGCATTGAATATTTTCGTTGCGATAATTTCCTTCGAATATCGGATGATTTCGTACCAAGCACTTCATTCCTTAAAAAATAAATAATATGAAATAATATGCAAATACATCACCAGCATTTTTATCCAGAAACAACACCTCGCAGCAGTAAATTCCTCATGTTCACGTGAAATTTCCTCTCGTCCAGGATGAAATGTGTTAATTATTTCCAAATTTGTATCCGTAATAACTTTCCACTGAATTTACCGCAATTTCGCCATTTTTATCATGCTATAGCTTGTAATGTAATTTACTGACAAAGTCTAATGCTGCTACTAATGCACCGCAATTCATTATGATTTGCAAAGTAAAAAATTTCGCCATTGGTAATATATTTATTACTATTATACCGTAATTTATAATTTAATGAATTTGCAATGTATCCAAATAGTTTCATTGCTTCTATAAAGAAGCATTTTGATTACTTTCGATGTGGCGAACAGTTTCGTTATTGCTAATGCAAAGGCGTACAAATCTATTACGTGGGAATTACAGTAAAGTGAATGAATAGTCGTGGATTAAATCATGAAGTAGCAATACTATTAGAAATTAAATGTCAATTTTTGTCATTTGACAAGATAATTAACATATTAATAGCGGAGAATTTACCGTTTAAAACCAATGCTTTTTTCATAAGCGCGATTTATGTATTGTACATTTAAAGCGCTATCGCATATTTCAATCGGTTGACACACCTATAAGATTATCTGTGTTAAGCTTAAGAGTAATTATCGCAGCTATAAAAAAAATTATCATAATTAAAAGATAAATAGTGATGATCTAATTCCTTTAAAAATTTTTCTTTCCCAGTAAACAATTAGTCGATTATTATTTCACTTATTTGATCGTTTATTTATTTTCAAAGCAATATATTTTAAAAATGAAAGTAATGAAATAATTAGCATGATTGATGGCACCTCGTCCAGGACAGCGAATATGGCAGGAGTGGCCCGTAAACGATTCACGAGACGTGCGAATAATTCACAAAGCGAGATATCGGTTGACGCTGACACGAAAACCTGAAAATGACTTCCTGAATTTACTGATATCCATAATTCTGATTCCACTAATAAAATTAGTGTTAATTGATACGGAAAATCGAATCGCTAATAAATTTAATAGAATACTTTGGAATATTTCTCATTTAGTTTATTAAATTCATCTCTAATTTCTATCTACGAATTTTACAACCAACAGACCATTTAATAGAAATGAATGAGTGAAACGTAAAATTTAAAGTGAATGCGAAAGAAATTTATGGATAAAATGCGATAAAAAAAGGAAAATTTTTTGAGAACTCTTAAATGAACTAGCACCGTAAGATATCGTACTTATGCAAACTTATTTTATTGCTTCAGTTTTCCAACTTTAATTATCGATGTGTGAGCATCTGCATTATGTATCTATCTACTGCAACATCATAGCACAAGAAATTGTAAATTTACATGGCAAAGTCTAGACTGCGAAAGCCATCGTCTACGTTTCTCGGATACCATCCTGAAATTTTTTCAAAGGGAAAATCAGAACAATTTTTTCCCCTTCAAATTTTTGCATAATATTAAAAATAAAATAAGACGAAAGCATAAATTGCCTGTCCGATAATGCGGCAAAAAGTACTTCATCGGATGTTGGAAGGCAATGCATCGTTCTGCAATTATAAATCACAGCAGTTTTCAAGCTAAATAAAAAACGAAAACAAAAACAAAAAATCAGTTGCTTAGATAACTTGGGCACTTGCAGAACTGTTTGAAGTACTGGATAGGATATCTTTAAATTTAGTTAATTTTTGCAGAATTTTCACTGACAAAACTAAACTAATCAATTGGAGAAATTTCAAGATATGTAAGTCAATTAGAATAACTTTTAAAAAAAGAAATCATTGTTAGCCCAATGAATGACCAAAGTAGCAATGAATTCAAATGACTGCTTATCAGTCATTTCTTTCAGAAAATTTGAATAATCGAGCAGTCTTGGTAGTGTAAGTTAAAAAATTAAACAATCTGGTAGTAAGTCGAATTACTTCGTAAAGGTTGCAATATCAGGTAGACGAATATCCACCAAAACTAATGATGGCTTTTGTTGTTGATAATTAACTTCCGCTATACCTGTTGTTGTTTTAAGGATCTAAAAAAATTATAAAACAAAATTTATCAAAAAAATTATCTTTTTTCAATTTCTGAAATTTCAAATAAAAGTGAAAACGAGAAAAGAAACAACGTACTTGCCAACCGTTTGATCGAAGACTTTCGATAAAAAGACAATCAACTGATTGTCGATTTGCTGTCACAAACATTGCCTGTAAAAAACATATCATCTCGTTCAGACTTTTTTAATTCGGCAAAATTTTATTTTAGTACCTGAAACAAAATGAGCTAAGTCTAATTAATCTAAGCCAAGTTCAGTTAAGTTAATTGAATCTAAACCTAGTAGTCTATTATTTACACTACTATTCAATAAGTTATGCCACAATTTTGGATTTCGTTTTCTGAAAAATTCGCCAATATGCTAACATATTTTTATATATGAATATGGCAAGATATGGCCAGGCCTTCAAGAGCTACTTAAGTAAAATTGAAATAGTGTAGTATGGTCCTCAAGAGTTGCTTCAGTGTCACTTGAACTAATGTAAAATAGTAAGTCAGAAGGATTATGTGAAATGATATATTGCATTAATTGAATTCAATTATTTAAAAATACACAATCACATACTTAAATATTTATTAACTTTAAATTTATACTACATTTATTAACTTCAAATTTATATTATGAACCTTAAGTCACGTCATTTGCTCTTCTCTTAATTGTCGATGTACCAAATATACTTTAGCTAATTCCAATCAAATTTGCGATTTTACAAATTCCATTTTTGTTTATACATCTATATTTTCAATTAATTCATTATTCACACGTGAAATTGCGCTATCATTTCAGCGAAAACTACCTGTGAGATTAAGACGGATTAACCGTCAGTGTAATTGTTATTTGAATTAATAGAAATACTTTAAAATGAAAGGTTTTCAAAATAGATTTCAAGAAGGGAAAACTGTTTCCAAATGTTCTGTCTGAGCCAGTTAGAAGCAGATATTTTGAAGAACTGAGCATATCTCAGGGATCTTAGTGGCATGGCAAATGAGGAAATATAATTTAAAATTATTAAATCTGTGCAAAGTGCTTGGCAACGAATTTTTTTTGGGGAAGAAATCTTCTATGCTTTCCAACAGAATCTTTCATCAAAAAAGCACATTGAAAATCGTAAAAAAATTGATAAAAAAATGACTGCAGCTGCTAAATTCTAATTCGTTATTTAGAAATCCTACTGTCATTCATCAGTAGTACAAAAATTATTCAAAGATGAATTAATTTTATTTTATTTGAATTATTTCCCCGATACCATCCTTGTTCAATCAATATTACAGGACTTATTTTTATAATTAAAATTTTCTTTTTCATTTCGTTCACTTATTCTTTTACACTTTGTGAAAATTACTAATTCATCATTAAAATTTTTTGAACTGTAGTTCGGTACTGATGCTTTATGTGAAAATTCCGAACATTTCATAACTAATTTTTTCCTTCTAGTCTTCTTGTTAAAATTTCTTCTTAAATTTCTTTTTCTCTGATAGACTTAATATTTCTCAGTGACAGTCAATTACATCACCAACAATGCTATTTTTTTTCATCAGTTTCTTATCCAATCACTCCTTCAATTTCTTTCTTCTTCCCGATTTCTTATAGAACTTGAGCTTACCCAGTGCACTAATTTCTAAGTTACATCTTCTCTGGAAGAGCTGATAATACAATGTATTTCACAATTGTTTGAATTATTTCCCTTGTATCATCGCTGTTTAGTCAATATCATCTGCCGTTTTCTGAATTTCAAAGTTTCGTCGTGCCAAAAATTCAAAGATCATCTCTGCAGTAAACACAAATGATTATTGTGGAAACACGTGATAATTTGTCAAAAATGTTCGTCTAAACTTACTCCTTTCCTTGAATATCTTTTTTAAGTTACAACAAAAATTATTTAAGCATTCGAAATTGACAATAATTTGATTTCTGCTGATAAATTTTGAATTCTCATCATATTTTTTCAGTTTTGCAATGGAAAGAGAAAAAGAAAGAGAAAGAAGGAGAGTGAAAGAGAGAAGAAATTGACATTTCCGATCAGGTGATATTATCCTTATTGTTCAATGTCACTTTGTTTCTTTCCATAAAAAATAAATGTCGCAATGAATTTACATCTAAGAATACTGGAAATTTTGCAAGAAAAATGACGATGTTTTTACATAATTTAATGCTAAATTAGACAAATATTTGAAATATAAAAAGATCGATCGATTCAACATACAAACTATTCACTGAGCGATCGAATGTTCAGCGACAATACAACAGATGGCAGTGAGTCATAGAAGTTTTTTTTTCCTTAGGGATGGAAGTTTTTTCGACATTTGCTCTTTCTTTCGCCAACGGAAACAAATTTTGCATCACAATATTTGAAAGCAACATTGGAAAGAATGAAAATTCCTTGCAAATTGGAAAAAACAAAACTTTGCGCGAAATTTTTTAATAATCGCAAGTTTGGACGAAGTCATGATTTCTAGAACTTTACACCATCAAAATTGAAACAGTTTCTCAATTTCAATCTAGCTATTCCTGAAGTTTATAATTTGCTAGAAGAAAAAACTACAGAAATTTCCAAATGAGAGAAACCACTTTTATGAGAATTTCTTCTTCTAATTTAAATTTATTGAGATGAATATGCAAAGGTCGAAATGTGAGGAAATGAAAAAATGATTGAACAGATTTGATGATATCTGATTCGAAGACTTGCTAGATTGCCATAGGCATCAGGCATCATTGACCGCATTACGTGGTACGATATTTCGATGATGCCGATGATGATGATAAATCAATGAATATCGGTTTAATTATATCTCGAGGATTACCATCTCATTTTTTCTGTCTCAACCACCGTATTTGATCTGAAGTCGTGCGACATTCATCAGTGGTAAAATCATTTTTTCGTGTTTCTTTACTTTTCTTCTTTCAATATTTCATTTCCATTTCCACAATTTTAATGAGGTAAACTTCATGTCTTAATGCAGCATGATACTCTTGCTGGTTAGATTTTTTGATGGAAAATGCATCAGTACACTAAACCTATACAGCTGCATGTTGTCGCTATTTATGTGCATAGTTTGTCCAGATCACGTAAAGTCACGTGAACTGGGTGTCAAATTTTCTAAGCTTCTATCTTTAAAGCTTTTCTTTTATTTTATATTTCATTCCTTCACTGCTCAATTTTAGTATAATTTCATTAATTTTGATTATGAAAAAGAAAAAGCGAAACGATGCGTTAAAAGATTGCGGGGACCTTACTTCTACTAAATATGCCACATACATCGAACATAAAAATACTTTCATAGTATTTATGTTTCAAAACATTGTACTATCAGGTCGGTGAAGCAGAAAACTGCCTACTAAACCAATGATAATTAATACTTTTAATTAATGTCGCATTATTTTGTTCTGAAGAGAGAAGAAGAGAACTGGGAAATATTGAGTTACGAATGCAGCAGGGAAAAAAAACGAATAACATGAAGGGAAATTCGATCGCTATTTGTGAGACAATTGGAATTCCAACGATGCATACTGAAAACTGATGATAATTGGTAGGGAAAAGTTGAAAGAGAAAAACAAAGTTCGATTAAATTATATATTGTTGAGAAGAATTATTGAGAAGAATTTTAATTCAACAAAAATGAACTACTTTGTTAATAAGAGGAATCTAAGTCCATTTTACGTCAACAAGATTAAATCTCATGACATTATTCGAATTTTTTAAAAGTCTTTTTTCTTTTTGGAGACAAATGCTTTCATAAATATAAAAATTAAGTTTACTTTTTCTCGATACTTTAAAATAAAATTTGATAAAAAATTGATTTTTTAAGACAGCTAAACGGCGGGATTAAGTTCAAGATATTGATAATGATGATGTCTTAGTATGAAGTGAAAAAATGCCCGGATATGGGATGGTTGGGATGTTTGTACCAATGATACAGCAGTAGAGAGTATAAAACACAAAAAAAAGCTGAATACTTTTAATGACATATTTCAATTTTGATAAATGCAGAAGTTGACAATTTGGTTTATTACATTTCTACTTTTAAAGAGAGAAATTTTGAAGAAACTGAAATTTAAAATCAAAATATTTTCCGTATCGGAGACTGTTATAATTTTGTTCGGGCTTCAGTTCTTCAGACTTCCTTCCAATCCATACTTCAGACTTCAGGCTTCCTCCCTATCCCACGATCTGATCATACAGTTATTTACATTTATTGATATGTAAAACAGCGAAAATAAATGCTAATTTGTTCGCTTGTTTCCAAATTAAAATTGTTCCCCCGCTCCCGCGTTGTTAAAATATTACTTCACCGAATATTTTCTTCATTTCACTAAATAAGTGGCTAGAAATTGTTGCGCGTAGTTTTTGTGATTAAATTTCAATTTATTCTTAACACACAGTACAAAATTGATGACAGGTTATTAATCGATTTTTAATTTGCAAAATTTCCCTGTCTATCTCAAACTTCTTCCATCATTTTCCTTTCTTTTTAACAATTCATTAAAGAAGCAGTAACTGATTCAGTCTCTAATCAGTAATAATTACTGTCAATAGTATGGACACTAACTATAGCTATTCCCGCATGATAGAAAATCGAAAACATCTAAACCAGCACATTTCAGCATTTCAATAAATTTCAGCACTTTTGAAAGGAATAATTAAATTTTATTATATTTTACATACTTCTATCATTTAATTCAGGATTACTAAATCACTGTGAACTATGAATGAAAACTGTTTTTTAACACTCTGATAAATCAGTCCTATCCTTTAATTGAAATATGGTGATAGTGATAAATTAATAATTGAAATTGATTGCATTATTTAGTTAAAAAAAATTGGGCTAACCATTTTCTTTGGCTGTAAAAGCATGGGACCAAAGTTATCAGGTATAGTCAATGACTTCCGTCTAGTTGTTCCAGTTGTATTTGCAGCATTTAATGGTTGTTGGACATTATTATCACTATCCGAAGTGATAAGAGCTGTTGATGTTGTTCCGCCACTATTTGCTAAGCCACAGCACCATGGCATTTCGATCTTTTTTAAAATTTTTTGGCGAATTTCAGAAATATTTTTAATAAACCAAATTATAAAGAAAAAAGAAAATTATTCATGTAAAAATGAAAGCAAAAAGATTAAAAAAATAATATAAAAATGGAATTTATCTCAATTATTGATGAAAATAACAGTGTTAGAAATGTTAATAATGTAATGTTTTAATAAGTATTGCAGCAGCAATGGTGATAATAGTACCAGAAGTAATAGTAATAGTAACAGCAATATTTCCGCATTCAGTATTGGATATATATTTCTATTGCAAACCTTTCATAACAACAAAATTATGAGTTCAACGAGAAGTACCACAATGACACATGAGATTGACCTTAAATTAATTGTTATTAATTATCGCCAATTCAAAGTATTGCAATTAATACATATTTAGTCAATAAAATAATATTTCTTAAAAACCAGTCATTCAAACAGAATATTCAAAAAGATTTAAAACCCAAAAAACGAAATGTATTTAAGGAAATTCGAATTTAAAATAATTGAAATATGAAAAGAAGAAATAAACAGGAAGATTTGTTATAGTTCTAAAACTGTAATTAAATTATTGTAATTAATAGTGATGACATGAAAATTTTCGATGGAATAAATTAGTTGCTATATAAGAAATGATTATATTAATTTAAAATTAATGAGGTGAGAGTGTTTTGATAATGACATTTAGTTTAGTAGGAGAGTGAATTAATGATAAATTTAGCGATTCAACATGATTTGAAAGTGAATTGATTTGATGACAAAGTTTAAAGCGACATAGTTAACTGCGGATAAAATAAATCAAAACAAGATTAAGAAAAGAGAAATCGAAGATGAACGAATTTTGGCAAAAATTTAGAAGTACAAAGCATATTAAATCATGATAAAAATTGAAACTGGAAAATGATTAACCAAAGAAAGTGTCAGTTGATGTCACCAATATGATAAAGGTAAAAATGCACCAGTGATCTTATCAATAGCTATAGCAAATTGCATAAGTTAACCAGCAACAATCAGTGATTCAGTCCATTTGATTCTAACATTGAAATTTACTGCATTTTATTGACAAATTAAAAAAATTGAAAATTTGATTGAAAAAGAAACTTGAACAGTAATATGAAACTATAAATAAAAATATTTTCAAAGCAAAATATTTTAAGATTAATATTTGAGCAATTTGGAAAAGAAATTAAGAATTGAGTTGCATTGTATCAAAATAAACAAACAAACGTTGGCGTTTTGATGAAGAAATCTGGGATAAATAAAAGAATTATAAATCAGCAATAGAGAATAGAAGCCTAGTAAAGCAGCACCATATTAACGCAATGATTTATATTGCTGCTTTGAGCCGGAAGAAACCAAGCAATGAGGATTTCCAGTTTTTCGATTTGCTAACATATGCAGTGGCTTTTTCACAACGAATTGCGCAGAATTGTAAACTAGAGATCAACTGAATTCCGAATTTATACGTTAGAAATGAAAAGTATTAAGATAATCTGCAGGACTGACACTATTCTATAACAATGTAACTGCAGATGCATGCACCATTTAAAATGTGTCTTCTAGACACAGTTGAAAATATGTGTCCGTCATCCAAAATTTATTGCAGCTGCAGGTATATACATCATTCAAAATGTCTTATACCTTGTCTCATTATTCTACATGCAACTACAGATACATGCGTCTTCCACACACACACACACACATACACACACACACACACCACACACACACACACATAGGGTAGCATGACATGCAACTGCAAATGCATGCATCACTTCACATGTATCTCAAGCACTGATCCATTTGATAAGAAGGAAGAGATCATTCTATATGCATTCGCAATTTCGATTTTGCTAATAAATATTCCAATAACTTTACAATAGCGAATAAAATTGATTAGATTACAAAAGAATGTACTGAAATATAATAAGTATTATTAAACAAATAAAGCAATGATAAGAACAGAATAGTAGAAATGGAAATAGCAATAATAATAGTATTAATAATAAAAACTTAGTGATAAGAACAGAACTGGTGATAAGGATGATAAAAAGAAGAGTATGGAGTGTGAGAGTAAAATTAAAATTGAAGGAAACAAGGAAAGAGCGGAAAATGAAATGGAACATTGAATAAACAGGAACCACATAACATAACGACTGGTAGCAAATGGCATCATCAACATTACCAACAACATACCAAACCCTTTCCTTTCCCTTCCTATCCTTTTGGTCTTTCATTCCCGCTTCTCTTACCCCCCCGCTTTCCCCCGTCTCTCCTCCCCGTACTTCCTGCTGTGGTAAAAATGAGAAGAGAATCAATGTGATAGAATTAACTATAAGTATCTTACATCCCATATCCATGATTATAACTTCCATACATTAACAACAACAACAACTAGATGATACATTTCAGATAAATATTTCATTTTCATTTATAACATTTTAAAAAATTTCTCTTTCTCCCTCTTCCATTGATACACTCTCCAGTCGTTTTATTAACAATCTTTCTCATTCCGTTTCATCTTTTATTTTCTCATCCTTTCATTTCCTTTTTAACAGTAAAATATGCATGTGTGTATGTATAAATGTATATGAGTAAAGATGAAAGTTTTACCACGTTGTTGTTATATTTAGGTAATATGATGTGAAGTGATACTAATTAGGATATCTAATGAAAGAGGCAACGGGGTTGACAGTGACAATAACAGTTATAAGACAAAGGTGATAAAATGAGAAGGAAGAATGACAGTGAAAAGAGAAAAGTGACGAAGAAATGCAACAGATGCGTCCTAATTTATGTTAAGATAAAGATGAAATTTATCACTTCTTCATAGAGATATGATAAAGAGAACGAAAAGTAATTAGCGATATTGATTCATTATAAAAGTTCAAATGAAATGTGTGTTATGTTAAATGAATGAATTCTTTTTTTGTTCGCTATGATAAATTAGCAACTTGATTGAAATGATAACGGAACGGAAACAGAAGAAAGTGATAAGTTATCATAGATCACAATAGTTTATTACCAGACAGATCAAATGAGCACAAATGCCACTTGATGCTATCATTAATTTATAATGTATGGAAAATTATATATTTAAACGAAATTAAATCATGAATTATATCATAAATATAAAATTTTGGAGCTCTATCAGCATTACTTTTAATAATTACAATTTGACTTAATTGCATTTGCCAATAAGTTTTATACCATTTAATATACATTCAATATTAGAATGAACAAATGACAATAATTGTTTCCATAAACATTTATATATGAAGAATGGAGAAAACAAATGAGAGCAATAGAATTCAGCCTTGCAAATCCCATATGTAGCATTTGTTTTAATTTCATTTCACTTTTGAACTTGTCTAGTGAAATTTTGAAAGTGCGACGAACTCCCGCGATTTTATGGGCTTACTTTCTATGAGCACCAGCAGCATTGCTTCTTGTCCTATTATCATTTAGTTCTATTTGATTCTAAAAAAAATACTTTTCCACTATCAAATATCGATGAAATGAAACTGCATCATAGATAGATCAAAGCGGCATAAATACTATTTAATATTATCATTAATTTATAATGTAGACCAATATAATATATAATTTAGTAGTGTGTTTTAATTCATGAGAAAAGTCGTGACTAGTCAAGCAATTAAATATGAATAGGTAGATGATCTGTGCAACGTATATACTTTTCTAATTAATTAAGCATTTAAGTGGTAGCTATTTATGTTTGTAATGTTGAGCAAAAATGAAATATGAGCGAAATAAAGAAAAGCCGAAGCTGAAATTATTCAAACTTTATTAGTAGTAAACAATTTACATAGGCTAATGAAACGAAAGGGAGAGGGAAAAGAAAATTTTTTTATGGATTTTGATTGAAATTAATTACTCTCATTACTATTATTATCGGTGCTCTTTGTTATTGTTAGTATATACAATAAGAAAATTGCTATTTTCATTCAATAGTAATTTTTTATTATTATTTGAAAAATGATTGATTTTATTATTTAAACATAATAATTAAAAAAACAAAACAAATTGAAAAAAATGAGCTAGTCAAAGCAGATTATGAAAATTTATTTGGCTTGTTTAAACAGTAAATAAAAGGATATCATAAATCACCTTATCATATTAGTTCCTATACTTTAAACTTCTATACTGATTTAAAAATAATACTTTTCATAAAAATTTCATAAAACGAAGAAAATTCAAACATATAATTACATATGTTATATATATATATATACAAGACAGACAGACGCCTGTGCGAAAGATTAAGTAAGAAGTGAAGAAGGTTGAAAAGATTCTCTCCAAATGTTTAGGAAGTGGTGTGAATGATTGGCAAAGTGATTTAAATCCTTTTTCTGTTTTGCTAGACTTTTTTTGTTAAAAAGTTTTAAATAACAAATAATTCATTGAATTAGGAATCATTAAGTTTAATGAGAATTTCAATGTTGAATTTATTGTACAAAGTATTTTGCAAAATTTCAATCCATTTCTTACTCACCCAAAATTTTTCAATCACTTTATTGATTATTTCTATCGTTGAGTTAATATTTCGTTGAATTTTTCGACGTTAGACTTTAATCTATGAATCGAGTTTTTAAGCAATTTTCAGGCATTGTAGTAATTTCTTCAAAGAATTTGCAATGAAATGTTATTTGAGGTAATTTTGAGCAAAAATATTCGAAAGCAGGCAATGTGGTTATAGTGGAGAGTGTATTTGACTTTTTCTTTTCTTACATTTAAGAAAGGTCCTTTAAGAAAGCCAAACATTCAATTCATAAATAAAATAATGCTCAAAAAAAATCTCACTTGGCAAATACTGCTAAGCTCTAAAAGAAAAATGTATCTATAATTCAAATTTCAGTTTTAAAAAAAATTGAATTATTATTGATTTTCGTCATTATCAATGCATACAACTGTGCACAGAACGATAAAATTTATTTACAAGTATTTTTTATTTATAATAATGCAAAATCAGAAATCATTTAGTTTAAGAAATTTGCGTGATTTAACTTTTTTAAATTTACGCCGGTCATTTGATAGCTGATAGCATCAAGTTATTCGAATATTCGATCAAATTTGCTTTTTCTTAATGACATATCTCGGATCTGAGCAAAAGCTTGTTACTCTTCGAAAGTCGGTAATTATGAAAATACAAGCCGTTCAATCAATAAATCACATTAAATTTATCTTTCTAGTTAATTTAGAGATGAATGAGTAATTGCGCGAATAATTTGAAATAATGACACTTAATAGTAATAAAAAGATAACTGGTGGCAACTTGTCACAAATAAAATTATGAGGTTGTAACATTTTAATATAAAATGATTTCTTAATTTCTTGACAAAAATAATCAAAACAAACTTTCTGTCGTTTATTCAAATGAATCTCCTTTTGATGTCAATAACTGTCATTAAAGGCATTTTATTTTGACTGTACTTTCATTTCAATTGTATAATAAAGAAAAATTTTCTTTCCTTTTTTTTGTTCAATTTAGTGCAAAATAATTAACTTCCTTTTTATCTTGTTATTTCCGATTCTCATTTTTCAAAAAAAAAGAAAATAATAATAAAATACATTAGAAATCTCCTTAATCATGCATTAAACAGTACTCGATTAATTAATTACTTCAGCATATTTCCAGACTTTTCAGCTACATAAAATTTGAATTAATAATCTGAAAATAAAAATTGAAATATAAAAAGGTCCATTTATTGTTAACGAAATCTTGTGGATGTAATGAAATGTATGGGAGAGAAAATTTTTAATTTAATCAAAAATAACTGTTTAATTGGTGAAAGATTACTTGCATATTTTCTTTGGAAAGTATGAAATTGCTTTTTCAAAAGAAAAGAGGCAAAAACATTTGTCATTGAATAATTCATTTTTTGTTTCCTTTAAGAATCAAATAATTCTCTCTTTTATATTTTTGTTTCTGTGACCACTGAATTTCAATTTCGGTATTCAACAGAAAATAATTCTTTTTTTCTCTTTCAAGTAATAATTTCTCTCATTCTCTTTCTAGAATTACCATTGAATAGGAAAATATTTTGCTACACTTCTCTATGACTCATTTCCTACTGTTATCATTTTATTATTGATATTATTATCATAAATGTTACTTATTACTGTCATTCCTGTTTCAATTTTCCGTTGAATCGAAGAACTGATCATTTTCGATGTAGTGATGAAAGTGATAATAATGATAAGAGTAGTGACTGTACAGTAAGCGAAATAGGAAAATATTTACAAAAAAATTGTTGTCGTAATGGATAATGAAAGCCGTTGAAAAAAATTGACTAAATGTGATGCAGAAATACAGATACACATATGTATGTACACATACACACACACACACACACACACACACACACACACACACACACACACACACACACACACACACACATACACATGGGGAATCGAATGTTAATAGCATTTGTAGAGTTTGCATTACCATTTTTGGTGCATTAAATTTTATTTGAAAAAGCTGATCTTTTTAATTCATGTTTACACAGTCATCCGCTCTAAATACATTGTCAACAAATGGTTAAAGATATGGAATTGATTGATTTCTGATCTTTTTGTATATATAATTATTTATTTTTTAACTTCTCACTTTATTAAAATAAAATTAATCTTAAATTAATGAATTTAATACATTCAACAATGTTCGCATCATTTCTTTTTTCTCCTTTTTCCTCTCTCTCGCTGTTAGAATGTCTAAATACTTTTATTTTAATTTTACTTAATTGTTCAGTCACTAATGCTATCACATCTGCCAGGTCTGATTAAATTATAAAGCAGTTATGCTTTATGACTGAACAATTTGTTAAAAACGCTTCAACTGACGATAATTAATCGTAAATAACAAATACTTCCATCATGATATCATTTGAAAAAATAGCCAATCGATTTTTCGGTGATTAAATTAACTAGATCTTCAGTTTCAATATGAAAAAGAAACTAATAAAAGTTGTGATTTTAGTATCTCGAAATTGCAGTGTGTTGAACGAAGTGTTATGAGTGCTACATTCAAAAAATAATTAATGAAACAATGGTTAGTTAACGATGATGTTAGATCAATTACCACTCTCTAAATCAATCAGCAGCTCACCCATATGTTAAACTTATAAGTATGCGGAAGATCTAATTGAATGATGATGAAGAATTAGTCTGAAGTACTTAGGTCACGTAACAGCCCATTTCACGTAAAGCATTTTGATAACTGATCATTCACTTATTCCTCGAAAAATTTGATTGCAATTAAGAACACCAATAAGTGAAATATTAAGTAAGCCGAATTTTCTACACCATTTCTGAAAATATTAATAAAGTAAAATAATTAGAAACGTTTACTTAATCAATAGTTGAGTCAATTATTCCCCGACGTATTGTGCAAGCTTAAATTGATTGAAAGAAAAAGAAACCCATAAGCATTCAATTATTAAACATTTGTCATCAATAAATGTTGAAGTCAAATTCCTGTATTTCAGGATAATCTATAAATAATTAGGGTAGTGTATTTAGGAAATGCAAGTAATCTGAATAAACGGGGATTTATTCCGAGTATTAATGAACACAATTATTTCCCAAATAATTAAAATATTTCAATAGAAGAGAAAAAGAGGAATTAAGAAAACGGTTTAAAAAAAAAAAAAAAAAAAAAACCAAAGAGAAAGAAAAAATAGTTGAGAGCAACAACTATCGACGAATAATGGAAATTTCAGAGAATCACAAATAATTCCAAGTAATACCACAATGCTAGCACTACCACACTATTGCAAGATAGGCTTCAATCAAATACAAATAATACTCATAGAATCTCTCCCGATTCACCGCCTTTCTGCGACACCCATTACCACACCACTAACAATACTATAACAAATGCTACCACTACTACTACTTTTATTGCTTATGAACATCTGTAGTCTCATTCTCGATTGCCGACTATCAATCATATTTCATTACACGCCTCTTCTTGCTCTTTCACTTATATTTCACTCATTTTTCTCTGTATTTCTTCCATTCCAATTTTATGATTCAGTATCAAAAATATTGCTAATAATTGCTAATTTATTTTGAATCTTTTAAAATTTCAGTGCAAAATAAGAAAAAATAAATTCTTTTATTTTTAAAACGGAATCTTTTCTTTGCTGTTCAAGAAAAAAAGATTAATGAAATAAACGAAAATAGTTGGAATGTTTGCAAAACTTAAAAAATTATCTCAGACTAAAAGATGGAAAAAAGCAGAAGGACAGAATGCGCATACAATGAAAAACTAATTGTTATAATCCTAATGGTTTGAAGTTGGAAACATATGCTAACATTAAACATATGCTTATTAATGAAAGTAATTAATCTTTGAAAAAAACAACAGAAAAAGTAAATTAATCTTTTTTTTTTTTGAAGAAAAGTATTATGATACTTTTTTCCTATTTTGTGAAGAAGAAAAGAAAAGCAATTTGACATTTAAATTTGTCAACTGTTATCTAATCCATTTTCCTTCATTGTTATGTTTAGAATCGATGACAGATGGAGTAGTAATTTTTGTTGGAGTAAACAATAATCGTAATGATTATTAAATCCTAAATTTATAATAGAATCTGTTTTTGGTCGAAAACAATTAAACCAATCATACTATTATCCTTATTTGTTTAAAATTGTTTTATTATTTTCAAAAATTTTTTTTGGTTGCTGCTTTCAATCATTAAATTAATCGAGAGTTTATTGAGATAGGCCTAAGCCTAAATGATAGCAATTAGTAAGTAATGACAAGTGATTAAGCAAAATAATGGGAAAGTCGTAAGGTAATACTATTTTTTAACAATTTAATCATTTTGATACGAATGATTTTTCTAGTCTTTTCTCTTTGATAAAATCATACATGACCGAAAGATTTAAAAAAAAGAATTGGCTCATGTTTAATATTTTCAATTCGGTCCCATTAAATTCCTCAAAATGATCATCCTGTTACATGAAAATCAGTGTGGTCAAGTCAGATAGTGCCGTCGATCCATTAAGTTTTTTTAATAATCAGTGGGTGAAACAACATCCTTGCATCAACCCTAACTGCAGATTTTGCAATAAAGAGTCAAGGCAGATCTTGACAAAGAAAATGGTATCTATATCCGCCACCGTACTGACGCAACTTATTAAACCTAAAACGACTAAGGCGTACGCCAGGATTCTAAATCACCTTGTCCGCAGGTTGCTTTGTTGTTCACACCGAAGCGGCTCCGCAACGCTTGACATCTTGGTTTTTGCAGAAATCTCGAGCTCTTTAGTCTGGAAGTTAACATAAGGAAGACAGAACTTCTACTGGCATCAACTGGCACCACGAGCTGAATACCCATCTTCCATACATCACGGTAGGGGATTTAGAGCTTACGACTGCCATTTCAATTATCTTGGCCAGTATGCCACGACAAAAAGATAGATCGATAAAAAGATAGCTAGATCATTCAGGACCTTTGGAAAGCTTCATAAAAGAGTTTGGTATAACCAACAACTCAAGAACAATGCCAAAATTGCTGTTTATAGAACTATGGACTGTCTATTGTTTTGTTTGTATCTGAACCCTGGTCATCCACTGTCCACCCTTACGTCTCCTCGAACATTTCCATCAGCGCTGCCTACGCTCAATCCCTCAACATCCACTGCATTGATCATATAACAAATGAAACAGTCCTTCAACAGGCAGCTGTCACCAGCATTGAAGTTGCGCCGAGGTCACGGTCACTTTTCCATGATGCAGGTCACATTCCCATGATGGAGGTCCCCGCTTCCCTAAGATTGTCGTGTTTGGCAATGAGACGTGCTCCTAAAAAGCAAGATAAAAATCTACTAAAACAATATCTTAACCAACAACCAAATTGACTACCAAATGGTCTACTTAGCAACCAATTGAGAGTCATGCAGACATACAATTCATGCCATTTGAAAAAATAATACTGCTGTTTCCTTTGAAATTACCGGCAGAATGAATGCCCGGGATAGGAGCGTAGAATGAATGCCTGGGATGGGCCGTAGATGAATGCCTGGGGTAAGGCGTAGAATGAATGCCCCGGATAGGGCGTACACTATCCTACATCGCCTAAGTAGACTTTTCGCTGTATCATATGCAACCATACTTGCACATTCTGCCTAATTTTTGGGTTTCTGTTGGATTTCAATTGTTTAATAAAATTTTAACTCCCTCTGCTCTTAGCACATTCTCTCCTGCAATTTCTCTGCTGTGATAAATGCTTTGTAGCAGTGGACTGTTTCCTCACACAGATTTAATGAAATAAAAAAGGTCATACTTTTAAGCAAAGGAATGTCAATTTAAGCTATTTTTGCAGTTCTTTTTAGTAGCTGAAGTGATGAGCAATATGTTAATTCAGAAAGAAAACAAAAGTAAAAGGTGCGTGGGCGAAGCGTGACACGTCTTTTGTCACTTTGATGAATTTGCAAAATTAAAAAGAAATGTGATAAAATGTTACTGTAGGAAGAAAAGAAGTCCAGTTTGAAACTGAATGGAAAGGAATGAAACCAATGAATAAAATGTAATTTCTTTGCATTATATTCTTGAAGCAACTTGTGTTTCATTGCAAGAAAAGTGCAAAATTTAACAGTAAGAAAAAAAGAAAAACTGCTAAATTTTCCAAATGTAAGCTTGCATCAATGCAGTCCAAAAAATGTAATGAAATGAAAGTTCAACGAGAAACTAACTGAATTTTAGTTTTATTTAAATTTTGTCACTACATTTGCACTGTTTTCAACAAGTTGATGCCATTAACAAAGACAACAGAGACAGTGATTAGTGATCATTGGATTGTTTCAAAGACAACAAACACAGTGGTCAGTGATCATCGTATTGCTTCAAAAGCGACAAAACCAGTGGTCAGTCATCACTGGATTACTTCAAAGTTTACAAAAAAAATGGTCAGTGATCATTGGATTGCTCCAACCTCTGATTATTACTACTTTGCTTGTTTCAAAGTAGATTTCCAACCACTCTCATTCAGTTCGAGTGGGATTCGACAAGCATGGTTTATGACCTCTTCCAAGTTTGTGAAGCATAAGAGAAAGAACACATGCACAGGGAGTTGAACAGAAAGTGAACAAAATTAGTCATAAAAGTTCGTTATTATTTTAAAAACAATCAACCATAACCCATTTTTTTTTATTATCAGGAAAAAGTGAAGGATTATGGAATATGAAGGTTATTTGTTCCTGCATGAACAAATAAAAGAGAAAGAGAAGAAAAGAAAGCTCTATTTGATCCAAGAGTAAACAGCAAAAAATTACAACTATGGAAATTTAAATTGCATTCAAACAAATATTTGAATTTTGGTTTGCCGCGAAATGAAATTTAAATGTCATTTAAATAAGTCAGAACTTCTTTTAATAGCCATTCGCGAATAAACTTTCTTTGTGATAATGAAAAAACAGAGAATTGGAAATAGTTTGTTGTTTTCAAAGTGAATGAGTAAAGTTTTTAAAGTAAATTTTATAATTATTTTCTGTTCAAATTTATTCTTGATTTTGCAAAGTTTGAGACATTGCAATTCAAAGTTCTAATTTAGATAAATTCAATTTTTTTTACCTTCGTTTTGCATATCAATACAAAACGAAAAAAGTGTAAATTTCATTTTATAAGAAATGAAATGGTAAGAGATGAGTGGAAGTTGAAAAGAAAGGAAAGAAAAATACTTTTTATATTTGTACTTTCACTAACATCACACGAAAGTTCATTTTAATTTAATAAAATGAGATTTTCATATAATATTTCACAAAGCGAGAAGTTTTATATGAGTGGCTGAAAATTACAACTCCATTTCATCAAGCAGAGTTCTCATTGAAGAGATTGTGCTTGTTGTCACAGAGTTCATTCGCTGCAAATAATTTGTCAGCTCTCGTAATTAGCTGAATTCATCTTCATTCATTATTTATGATCATTAGAACTTTGTGAAGGAACAGCAAGGAATTAGACAGGTTAATTTACAACAAGAATTTTAGCGCTCAATTAATATATTCCAGTTCTATTTTGATTACAATTGAGATTGACAAGTTGACAGAAATATGAAATCGTGATGAAAATGATCACAATGAATCAGATCCGATTAGTAGGCGACCTTTCATAACAGTCGGTTCAATATTTCACTAAGTTCCGTTTCCGGTCTTTTCAAGAACAATACGTCTTGTTTGGCAGCTTCAATAAATTTTAAATGATAAAAAATAAATTTTAAGTTCTTTTAAGGAGAATCAATAAGCAAAGCATTATATTTGGTGCTTGTAGAACTTCCATTTAAAAAATTTCATTTATATTCAAGGAAAACTTAGAAATTTTCTACTTTTAATAAGAAATTTAATTTTGCAGCAGACAGCAGTACTTGCACTAATTTCAATTAACATAAGGATGAATTTTAAAAAAAAAAAGAATGAACTACATTTTGTTTAAAATAAATTCGTGAATTGTTGAAGCAAATTGAAAATAAATTAGAATAAGCAAAACAAAAAAATTTTCTAAATGAATTCTCAGTTCTTGTTCAATGTAATTATCGTGCGGAATATTCGATTAAGGTGAGTTTTAATTAACTGATGAATGATAAATAATGTATAAGTTCAATTCTTGATTGCACGAGTTGTGAAGCAGTTTAATATTTCCTCATTTGCTTCCATTTTTGCTTTCGCTGTTTTTTGAATCCTTATAGCTTTCAGGTGTTTTTTCAAAAAGGATTACAGATGTAATCAGATTTTGAGTAGATTCAAGTGAACTTGAAATAGCACTTAAAAGTGAAATAAAATGATTGATTGGGTTCTGTAATGTATCAAGATTTATCAATACAGCGAATGATACAGAAAAAGGGTTTTATTCGTTGATTTCAACAAATTTGAGGTAGCAGATTGTTGGAAATGAAATAAACTGAAAAAGAAGAATGGCTCTCTTCCTCTACCTTTCATATGCTTTAATCAAAAGAGAGGGAACGACACTACTAGTGGAAAAACAAATCACATCTAATGATTGATGCCAACAGTTGATCTGTTGATCTATTCATTCTACAGTCCATGCTATTGCTGTCTTTTTATCAAATGAAGGGTAATATAATGTAAGCTGTATCAGTACTTGTGGCCAATCATAACTTTCAGTTCCTTTCATCTTTTCTGAAGTATGTCGGTGTTTAGTAACAGAATGGAAAAAGTACGGCATACATTTACAGACATACAACATACAATTACAACATACAATTACAGACATACAATTTTACAACGATTTATATCAATAAATTAAAAATTTGACCAGAAAAACTGAATAAACCCCAACATATCTCACAGAAAAACAGTAAAATCAAACAAACTGCAATGAATAACTGATTACAGAAAAAACAAAAGATTGAATAGAATTTGCTGATTCACAATATACAGAGAAATCATTACTACCTTAAGGAAATTCGTTTGGCATCCAAAGAGTTCTGAAAAGAAATTAATTGGAAAGCCGATCAAAATGATCATATTCCAAACCTTTTTCCTAAATCAACAAAAAATAAAGCCGAGATATATTTCTAAATCAAAAAGAAAGCCGAGATGCACTGTCTGAAAGTTGACTGTTTGATTTAAGCTATTAAGCCACTAATCCAAATCTAGAATTCTAACAAAAAGCTAAACATGAAACTAAATAAAACTTAGTGCAGTGAATTTAATACAATTCTTACAGATTCAAAACACTAACATCCATATAACATTCTGAGTTTTTTAAGTTCATGAAAGATAATAAAATCATTTGCATCAAAATCACCATTACATATCCTCATTACATGATAGAAACTTTTAGATCAATCAGTCGTACGTAAGGACCAATTACTTATTGTAATTTCGCTTTTTTTGCGGGAGTAATTGCATCGGTGAAAGAAGCACCTAATGAAACTAAAAACATTTAATATTATCGAAATGATTTCAGCGAAAAAGTGCATCTGATTATGAAGATTTCAATATGCAGCGATTTACATGTCTGAGAAAAACAGGAAAAAAAGTTTTCTGCATGCATTCAAAGAAATTATCCTTCAAATTGTGTCACTGCCAAAATAGAGGCCAAAACTGTTTCAAAAAGACGCATACAGATCATTGAGAATTACCTTCCGCTGCATAAAAAATTTTGCAATAAACTTGTGAACACTTTTCAACGAGCTGCATGAACTGGTGATCCTGAAGTTGTACCATCAAATATTCCTCAAGGGTTGATGAATTATCCAACAAATCGCTAATCGATAAGTAATGTTCAGTTTGAACACCCTTAAAAATCAAAAAATTAGCTTAATAACGAGCATTTTAAATAATCTCACCTTCTCACTTGATCCATTTCCTCTATGCACCAAATTTGATCCGGCCATTGCAGTGTGTGAAGAGCTACTCAAGAGCAACTAATATTATCAAACTCAAAAACATTAATGTGGATTAAAGGAAATGAGAAAAGGATCGAGCATCAGTTTCCTGGAGACTATTATTAACTACGTAATGTACGAATAATTCTAATTTTTTCAACATATATTTCGCTTTTTTTTTTTAAATCATAAATTAAAAGGAAGAAAAACTATAATATTTCCAAGAAACACAATATTTTAAAAAAAGTCACAACAATGCGATAGCTCCTAGTCACACATTTACATTACAAAAAATAAAAAATAAAAAACATGATCACCGACCACACTTCGCTTATTTTCTTGCCCATAATTTTCGTCGGTTGTTGGTGTTGAAAAGAGTGCCGCTAGTGGAAAATCCGTACTTGGCTGAGTGTCTACCATTTCCATCTAAAAAAGCATGCAATATAATTCTCTAATCTATCATAGAGATTGGTGTTAGTTAGGCTATCTCTGTTGCAGCTGCAATATTATATGTAGGGAATGGCCCCTAGAAGAGAGAGAGAGAGTAAAACACTAAATCACTGTCAACTATCAAAACATTTTGACCATCGGTTATAACAATAAGCGGTCTCTACGCAAATGCAAGAATAAATTTCACTTATACATTAAAGAAAAATGCTCATAATTATTTAAAGTGATTTAGGCAAAATACTCACATCACTCATATTAAAAGGAACTGTCTGGTCAGAAGTTTGTGAAGTTTTCAAACAGTTCAATAACTCCGCAGCTGAACTCTGAAATAAAACTGCTACTTCTTCGTGTCCAAAATCTTTGGAATTCTTATTCCAGAATTCTAAATTTCGAAACTTTAAACTATTAAAGCATTTAAAATCTTATTCCCGAAAAAATTCCAGAAATTTCAAACTAAGTTCTTTTTGAAATTTCCTTCGATTTTAAATATCCTCGTAATTCAGTTTACAAACTTGAGCAAAGGATGCTGGAGAGGTTTCGGAAGTTTCGAAACAACGTCGAACTGCTAGATGCTTGACAGGCTTCAATATTTTCTCATCAGCCAAATACTAAAACATTATTCAGAAAACTTTGTGGAGAAGAATGAAGAATCTAATTACCTGCTTCACTTCCAAAATGCCTTAAGTAACAAAGAAAATTAGGAGTTCAAAATATCTAACCGAATCACTGGATGCAAAATAGTCTTGAGAGGTAGAATTGCATTGAAAGTTCTGAAAATGAAGATCTAGATCTTCCTTTCGTCACATTCATTTTAGTTAAAAATTTACTAAAAACTTCAGGATATTTTTAGTTAGTGAGGGAAAAAGAATATAAAGAAATTCTCTATCGCTTAACTTTAATCATCAAACAATAGTTCCGGAGGGAAAAGAGACCACAATAATTAACGAACTTGCTGGACATCAAGTGACTTACCTTTCCTCGACATCGCAAACACCAGTGAATTTTGAAAGTTACAAAAAATGCTGAACCACGGTTTTTTTGGTAAACATTTGTAATGCTTTACAGTAAGAACTTTAAAAAACTGAATATCGGAAGTGAAACTGGAACAAATGAAAAACTAAGAAGCAATAAGAAGGATAAAATTAATTCTAGAGCAATAATAAAATATTTCTTACCATGGATACCGAAGAAGTATGAATCATTGGATTCTGCATCGGATAAAAGTCAAAAGCTGGCTCTGGAGGAAGAACACTCCTGAACAACTGATGTCAAAGAATATCATTAACTGTGCAGCAATAATCTAAGATTTGAAAGCACACTTTTAATTCATTACCGCGGAAAAATACCACATACATCGATTTCTGCGAAGAACCGCTGCTAAATAAACTAATCTGAGAGCTTTCCTGGGATGACCTCATTTCAGAGTAGCCCTGCTGAAAAATAACTGAAATGGCCTTCGTGTAAACTATCAAATGTATTTAAAGCTTCTTTGCATATATACAAATCATTGATATGTCAATGATTACTTCTTTCTGAATGTTGCAGTCAGTATCCAAATATATGAGACTAAATATGCATCAAAACTTGAACAATTAATTATTGTTATACATTTAATTTTAATTTATATTTAATAATTAACCAATTAATTATTGGTTGTTTAATTAATTATTTGTGAAGAAGCGAGTATTTACCGATAATGGCTGACTAAAATCCGATGAAACGTTTATGTTTGAAGGTGGCAAAACTTTAACAAAGAATGAGATAAATTCCACAAATGAGGCATGATCTGATGTTGTTGCAAATTTTATGCGAAATCTAGTCAAAGCTGTGCCATTCTAAAAAAAAAAAGGAATTTGTTAATTAAAACTGAAATGTAATTTTCGCGAAAATATTCTAGAACGGTATAATTTATGCAACCGACCAGTTCAATTTTTGGTGTTGTGACTTTTTTTGTGCCTTTTATCAGAAATTTGTCAAACATATCAAAAATTGGAATTCTTGATTCAGATTCCTCACTGCATGCATATTTTTGCTCTTAGAAGGGCAAACTGCAAAAAATGATGGAACAGATAATCGTCATACGTGTCATATGGTTACTAACAATGGGAACAGTCGAACTTACATACCCAAAAATCAAATCTACGGTAATACTACATGGGAAGTTATGCGCGGCTGATGTTTTTTCTCCTAGGCTCATCATTTTATAACCCTGTAATTATTACTGAAACTTCATCGAACTTAGTTCAAAAAGTTACCGCTAAAGGAACTTGGAAGAAAATATCGTTTTCTCTACTTCTCACAGTTGGTCGAGGATTGAGTGCCAATGAAAATTCTTCAAGTGTTGATGAATTGTAAACAACACTAAGATAACATCGATTTTTATTGTAAATAACAACCATTGTTTGCCCTGATGTTGCTGGGACATATTCCTGAAAATATTTTAATCACTGCTTCCGTAAAAATTTGCTTCCTCAAATAAATTACTTCTATTGGACGACATATATGGTTTAATGAGTCAATGAAATCGATGAGCTCCAGCGTCCATGAGCATAATGTTTCTAAATTTGCAAACACTATTTTTGACGAAATTTAAGAACGAAACTTAGAAAATTAAGATGAATCCTGATTATCAATAAAATTATTTTAAAAATTAGCAAATATCTTATTCTTAATAACGTTATTACATTTCTCGACCTCAAAGGGAGAAGAAAAACAATTACCGCACGTGATCCAATAAGTTTCGTATATTTGATTAATGGCCAAGAAACGTTGTTGGCATCGTTGGCACATAAGCTTTTTTTTTTTGAAGCCATTTAATGGTAAATTTAAGCCTGAATTTAATTAAGATAAATTAAATTGCCCATATTTCTTTAACTGATTTGTACATTATACCACAAATGAAAATCAATTTTTATTAACGCGTACATTACCCAACATGTGACGCCTAAAAGCCCGAGCTTTCCTCGCATAAGCATGATTTAATCAGTGATATAATAACTGAGATTTCGCCTATAATAGAATAGTGAAATTACCATATTAATTAAAATTAAGAAATAAATTAAGATACGAAATAAAGCACTGCTTGAATTTCATTTATAATTGGAATTAGGAATTCGAAATTTCCCAACACGTTATAACACGTAACACATAACAAAATAAACGCAGATGAAAAAATCGAATTGAAATCAAATTTAATGTCAAAAAGTAACGTAGAGTTGGAATGAACAGTCATATGGAACAACTTTTTTTATTATGAAAGTTTTACTTGACAAGATAAGCATTAAAAAATCGCTTGACAACGTACAAGATGAAATGTATTACTCTCAATGGCTCTGTGGATGTAACAGTGTTTTATTTCAAAGATTTATTTCACTAATTAGTTTTCACTAATTAATTTTCAGTAACTTTATTAACTTGAACAAAATATCTTGTTTCACCTTACAGCCAAATTAAAACATTTACAGTTTTGACCAAACATTAACATTCTTTCTAAGTATGTGATCAATAATCTTGAGAAATCCTTTCCGTAATTAACTAATTGAGCCTTCCTCAATGATTTCAAATTGGGAAAATGAATTAATTCTCACATTAATAAAAAAAAACGAATGACAAAATTCTACAAATTTCACTCCACAAATAATTCTAATTAACGAAAAATTGGCAAATGCCAACGACATGTCTCATCTTGGATTTTCCATTCATACAATTTATAATGTTAAAATACTATAATTTCTATCGCTTCATGATGAATTCTCCCAATCAGGTCATCTGAACGATTTACGCAACTCACGTCACTGACACAACAATGAACACTCTCTACTCAACTTGATCACTTATCAATTCATCCTCATATTGGAATTATAAATTTTGAAAAGTGAAGGGTATTATGTGACCATTACGCAAAGGAAATGTTTCGTCCAATGACAACATAAGCTCCAGTGTAATTTCTCTAATCTAATGTAATCCAGTTTCAACGTGATCTACGTGATATCTTCACGTCTTAAATGAAATACTTCAAGTTTTTATGGCATACAACTCAAGAAGAAAGAATGCTACATCAAAACTCAGTGAATGTATTGTTTAAAACTTACTGACTTCAAAAATAAATTTTATCACATAACTTGCTCCATTGGGCGTGAGTGAAGTATTTTTGTGTTGCAATAAGCAACGAGTTTTCCGAAGTGGGAACTTGGAAACGGTATACGATAAGGGACCTGAATTGGTGTGAAGTATTTATTCCTTTTGTTAGTGCTTGTAGTTGATGATAATGAGGATAATGGGAGATGAGTTGGGATTGAAGAGACGGCTAGGATTTGGTAAGTTTGGCGACATTTAATGCTGTCAGTGATCGAAGATCGAACGAGTTACTGACTAACAAAGGAAGGAAGGAATAAAACATGAATTGGAAAGGAAAATTAGAAATGCAGTTTAGATTTAGATTTGAATTTCATTTTTCTTTTGCACTCAAATTTGAAAAGTTTAGTCTTTTTTGCAATTGTTATTTTGCTTACAAAGCTATCTTCTATTGTTTTGCTATTGTTTTAATTGAATCCCAATCGATTGCATTTGAAGAAGTAATCAAGTAAAACATTTCTTGATTTCTTCTTCAAGTTCCAATAAATTTATTCCCTTACTTCTAATTACATTAGTAAAGTAGCATATCTTCAGTATGATTAAAAGCATTTTGCGTGTTGACCACAATTTTACTTTGTCGTTGTATTTTATTGTGATCGTCTTAATTACCCTTAATTAGTAAAATTTTGCAGTTATTTCAGTCACTGTTTTCTATTGCGATTCGTATTATAGCAGTGTTACTGTTTTCTATTTTTATACTAACTGCTTCATCTAATACATCAGTAGGTTACTGTTGATTGCTAATAAAGTCGCGTAATTTTTAATTACTTGGTTTTCTTCTTCCAGTATGACTGATCGTTTTGTAAGCGAGAAGGAACTGAATGAAGCAAAAAAACGGCGCCAGGAAGAGTGGGAAAAAGTCAGGAAACCTACTGATCCTACAGGTTTCTTTTATTTGTGTAGTGGTTTGTTTTTTCTGGTATATTATTAGTATCCCTTATCAAGAATTGCCCTAGCGTTAGCAGTATTTTGCGAGAATTATAACGAAAGCAGCGCTACCACGCAACTTGGGCATGTTAACAATTGGAATGATTTCTAAATCATTATTTATAGTACACAGAACTCCTTTACTACATGTTTCTGTGGTCGAAAACTGTATTATGATCTAGGATGAGCTATAATGATTGTTGTTGTTGAGTACATTTTTATCCCAATTTGTATATTATCAGTTATCATTTAGCGTTTTAGAAGTTCCAGAGGAAGAAGTTGACAATAGACCTTTATTTGATCGTTTAAAAGAAGTTCGTGATCGAAAGCAAGCAGAATTTGAAGAAGAGCATAGATTTAGTAAGTCTGTAATTAACTGATTATTGAATATATTCGATAATTGATATAAATGAAAGCAAAAAAAAAAGATATAAAGAAAATTTTGACTTTGAAGTGGTGAATATTTTGGAGAATTGAATAGTACAGATTATTGAAGCATAATTTTTGTTTTTTATTCAGGAAATATGGTTAGAGGACTTGATGCAGATGAATGCGATTTTCTTTCTGGAGTTGAAAATCTTAAGGCCAAGCAAGATCTTGAGAAAAATAAGGTTAACTGTTTTCAGTTTTCTTACTTGCAACGTTGGATACATTGATGATAAATGGTATTTTTCCTAACTTGTACAAGTGTCATTTTAAAATTCATGCAACAAAGGATCTCTTTTGAGATTTTTTTTGTGAGAACAATTGAGAAGGAATATGAGATTATAAGTTTCAGATTATTTAATAAATTCGTAAAAGAAGATGAAATGATCCTTGTGTCCTAATTCGTCCAAAACCATCAGGAATTGACCATTGGAACAGTTTCATTTATTTTTATAAATCCATAATATTAAATAATTTATTATAAGCCGAATATATAAAAATTGGCTAATAAGTGATTTTATTTCTAGTCAAGTATTTCCAAATTTAGGACTGGTTTTCAGGAAGAAAGAGCGCTTTTAAGCGAAATTGATCGCGCTCAGTCACGTAGAAATGTAGTTGAAAATAGACCATCGATATCGGATTTACGAATAAAACCAGCTGGTGATGCAGCACCAAAAGAAAATAAGCAAGCTGCAATACTTCGTATGGCGGTTAAAAGGAAAAGGTGTTTGGTTTTTCTTCAGTTTCTTTAATTTTAGAAAGTAGGGTACACTTGTATATATTTGTGAAATCTAATGATTAGTATCTGTTGCTTGAAAATTCTTTCGTCAGGAATGAAAGTAATGAAATCTTTCGTTGTTTCTCCGGTCTGAGTATTTAAAGTAGAACAGAAGATTAGGAGCATTCTTCCAGAGTTTTTATTGAGTTTGTTTTTTCATTGTTTTTTGAAAATTTGTGAGTTTTGATTTTTCTTTTCCTTCATCAGCTCTTAATTCAGTGATGTTGGAATAGAAAAATGTGTTGAGAAGCGACCGTTGCTTAGTGCGATGTCATATGCTACTGCATATCCGTCTGCATTTAAAATAATTGATATTCTTCCTGGAATGGCGGATTATGCATCTTCAAGGTAATTATTATTTTGAATAATATGCCAAATTTATTGATCCAATTATTGTCGATGAACTATTTCCGCTCGATAGAAAATAAAATGGTTTGAGGTATTTCACATTGTAATCCGGCTTATATATTGGCTTACATCAATAAGACATGCATTTTGAAAAAACCATTTCAATAACTAATAACTTTGGCCTAATACTTCAGTAATTCAAATTCGGATTCAAATTACGATAGTGATTCGGATAGTTCCAATGAGTTACCTATTTTGCCAGTGCTGATCCCGAGTGAGAACGAAGATAAAAATAAGCAGTTAAGTGATTCCGATTATGATTACAGTGATTAATACATTGGTATTAATGATTTTTTGTACATAATTATTGATGAGTGAAATAACAAAATTTTTTTTCAGTTCTTTGTTTCCCTTCATGGGTTTATGTTTCCTGATTAAAACTGAACTACTGAAGAGGGGTTTATTGTATTTAAATATGTAGATTTATTGTATTCTGTAATTATGTAGTATTTATTGTATTTTATGTAGAGATGGTAATAATAAAAATAGTAAGCTACTTTTGCAATAATGTGCAGAGTAACAGTGGCTGCGTTATACAACCGATTGTACATTAGCTCGAAATAGACAGTGTTGCTATTTGACGTTTTTAGATCGTAAATGACGGATCAGGTTTGTATTTGTGGAGTATTTTAAGCAATTTTTTTTAGGAATTGAGAGATAAGGAATTACCGATGGTACATAAACGATGGAACCGTGGAAGTCAAGTACCTTCTTTATAATGTGATGCGTTCATTGATATCAGAACGAGCTAATCGAAGGCGGAAGTTTTAAAGTGACGGATGTAACGCAATATTTTTGCTGTTGAAGGAAATTAGGTTATTCATTTTAAGATCATTTCTTGCAAAATTAGTTTTTCTCTTACCATTTCTCCAGGATATTAGGAGGAGAGCATCTGTTACTTTATGGATACCGTTTATTAATGGTAAATTTTCGATGTATTTGTGTGATTTGCAATTAGTTGTTCAAAAATTGTCTTTGCTTCTAGAAATCTTCACTTGCTTTTTATTCTGTAGAACTTTTATTATTCAAAATATTTTTTTTTGGAAAATTCTACGTTCCATTCCATAAACTTCTTTTGTTTGTTGTGTTGAAAACTTGATGTAAATTGTGACTTGTACTGTTAAAATTGTTTCATATCAGAGTGACTTCACTGTATGCTAGCATTGCTATGTGGATTGAATGAAGGATGTTTATAATGTCAGCTACCTTTTCGGTCATTCTGTTATCCAATTTGATAGGTCAAATGTCGAGCAGAATAAATTATCAATCTCTAACGAGCAGAATAAATTATCAATCCCCAACCACTATCCCTAACCCTAACGAAATCTGTTATGCAAGGCCTTAATTCATTCTTTTTATTTTTATTTTTTTCCAACGATCTTCTGTAATTTTTTTTTTTAGGAATTTTCCGATTAAATATATTCATAAAATATATGATCAGAATTCTGTTGTATCTATATATAAAATCAATGAAGATTTTATTCTTTGAGCAGAATTATCGAAATAATTTATGAAGGAATAATCTAATCTGATTTTGAGACGAGAAGTAATTCTTCCAAATATGTGCATGCATGATCGAAAGAAGGAATCAACTGATTGAGATTTTTAATATTCTACATTAAATATTTTAACAATACCAAATCACAAAGCACAGAATGTTTGTAAAAGCATCTAGCTGATATGAAAATTTTCAATCCTAATCAATTATTATTTCTTGCATCGCCAACATCAATTTTTACGTATTCTTATCATAATTTCTGAACAAGAAGTTTTTGAGTCAGTTCTCTAAATTCAAGGATTTAAAAAAAAATGACATCCTGAATTTTGTTAATTGAAAATATAATGTGACATTTCTATGGAAGAAATGATTTAGACTGAATATTGGTGTAGACTTATTTATTTGATAATTTTGCATCATCTTTGCAATTTTTGGTCAGAATTCGATCGAAAGCAATTTTCGCTCATCCAATCGCTGTCATCATTGCTTTTTTCTTATCATCCTTATTATTCCCATTGTGTTTGTTCACAGATAGAAATAGAAATATAAACATTGCTGAAAACCCTGCAAGTAATTATGCTAATGCACAAGCTGTAGGAATTTACTAAAATTTACTGAAATTTGCCAATGAATGTCACAGGAAAAATGTGTTATGTTGAATATATTTTCATGGAATGCAAACTAAGAATCGAGATTCTACAAGGATACAAGTTTACAGGACTGCTCTCCTCCTAGAATCAGAATGAAGAAATTATAGTTCTATTAATCTGTAGCGAAATTGTAGTTCTATTAATTATTATAGCTCTATTAAAACCGCATTAGCAAAATCGTAGTTCTATTAAGAGGTACCTCCTGAATTATGATATATTATCTAGCAACTCGAATTATTGGCACAGGTACGATCAGTAGTACACTGTAAATACTGTGTCCAATATTGATTTTTTAAATGATTTATAAGTTTACTTCTTTTATCAACTAAGTCAATAAATTGCAAAAGATCAAAAATACTTATTAGAAAGGGTTCATTTTGGATATTGCCATAATATTTAACTTTTTTTCAGTTTCATTAGCAGTAAAATGGAGGATTAACGCGTAGATGATTAAATGTTATCAACGTGATGTAATTAAAATGAGATCTAAAGGTATGACTCACAATACAAATCAAATGTACTTTTTCAATTACTACAAATTTTTTTCTTTTTTTGATTTCTTCCAAAATTTACAAATTTGATGAAACATGAAAGTTAATGTATTGGAAATGATTGAAATGATTGTTTTGAAGAATTTACGCATTCAATTCATTTCGTTTCAAATAGAAATAAAAAAAATCATTTCGTTTCAAATGTATAAAAAAACAAAAAACAAATTGCATATGTGAGAGTTTTATTTCTTCCACAAATGTATCCAATTAATGTTAAGATGTACAGATTTCTTAGGAACTTGAAAGAATGTTAACTTACGAATATTTTAAAGTGATAATATTTCAGGTAAGATACATAAGAGAAAAAAGTAAAAGACAACTTTTAAATGGTCAGTAAAACTGACCTTTTACCTGACCATTTAAGTGATTAACGATAGCTTATCACTTTATAATTACACACACACACACACACACACACACACACACACACACCACATACACACATATGAAAGTTTACAAGAATATAGAATTAATCAATCCCTTCGTTATGCGCAATGCATTCCAAACAACTTTACTTCTTATTATGTAACTAAGCACATGTGTCGGTCTATCTGTCTGTCTTCTGCCTGTCTGCCTGTCTGTCTGTCTGTCTGCATATGTGTGTATGTAAGTTCTGGATTAGTTACCGTATCACAACATCTCTCATTCAATAGTGTCATTGAGAAGAGAAGGAAAAGAAGAAGAGAAGGTAGAAGAGGAATAGGAGGAAAAAGGATGTGAGAAGGAAGGAAGAGGAGGAGAATAGAGGGAGGGAGGATATCATTTCAAAATCATTGCATGCCTCCTTGTCCTGCCCTCCTTTTCCTCATAAAGCTATTTTCATGCAATATTCCTGCAGCTGTAGTAATAATAGTAATAGTAGTAGTAGCAGCAGTAACCAACTAACCAACCAACCAACCAACCAACCAATCAACCAATCAACCAAACAACCAACCAAACAACCAACCAAACAACCAACCAAACAACCAACCAACCAACCAACCAACCAAACAACCAACCAATCAACCAAACAACCAACCAACCGACCGATCGGCCGACCGACCCATCGACCAATCCCCTAAAAGCCAACCCCATCAACATCGCTGACAAGGAAAGGATGTCCCATCCTGTCAACGCCGTCATGCTGTTGTTCATCCTGATGTGGTGATAATGATGTACAAACGAGGCTTATCTATTTTTTTTGCTTTTTTTTCTTTTTTTTTTTTTTTTTCAAGCAAAAATATATCGTTTTTGAAAAATTTCTTTCTGAATTCAATTCTGCAATGATATTTATTTGATTGTTCTGCTTTCTATTTATTGATTTCCCGAAAAGAGGCAAACTTTTCTTCTCCATTCTGGACATTTCAGGAATTTTTGAAAAGTTTCTTTATCCTTTTCGACAAAAAACAATTAAAGGAAAAAATGAAAAAGGAAAAAAAAGGGAAAGTAAGAATGGGAAAAAACAAAATGTGTTAAAAGTAAAAGAAAGGAAATAAAGCATCAAATCCTGAAATTGAATCCATTAACAGCATCTGCATATCCTCCATTTGGTATCAGGTCATTATATTTGCGTGGGCGGAAACAAGAGAATTATTGTAATGGCAATTTGTGCTGGTTGTAATAATGCAATACTGGATCGTTATGTCTTCCATGTACTCGAAAAAGCTTGGCATGCAAACTGTATTCAGTGTGCAGATTGTAAAGAGCCGCTAAGTGAAACTTGCTTTACACGAAATGGTTTAATATTATGCCGGAAAGATTTTGCAAGGTAGGAATGAATCAATCATTTATTGTGCTTTCGATGATTAATTAATTTCGAAATAATTGTATAATAATTATAATTAGGATACTTAATATTGTCAAATTTTGTTGATTTTTTTAAAAATTTCCATGTGATGTTTATGTCCTGAGGAAAGTTTTATGAGAAAGTATCAAATATTTCATGTCTGAATTTTCAACGGTTGATTTTAGCGTGAATTTAATCTTAATTTAATCATAAGTTAATCGTAAATTTAATCGTAATTTTTTTAAAAGCAAGTTTTTAATAATAGTAGTAACGCTTGCCAATATTTCCACAAATTAAAAAATAATTTAAAGTAATTATCCTGGGTCGCTTATATTATCAGCAATGACGTAAGAGGTTGACGTATTTCAAGTTGACGTATTTCCTTGTGTTGCTGGAAAAATGTTTTATTTAGGCATACTATTGAAACATTTCGTTTTTTATTTTTAAGCAAAACATTAAAAACGAATGGCAATAAAATGACTTTTTTACTTTTGAAAAAGAACAAGAAATTCATGCACATTTAAACTTGAATTGAAATGCCACAAAAAGTTTTAATGAATTTTAAATCATTTCAATTTTACTTTTTCTCCTTAATAGTTAAGTAAATGAACAATGTTCTCGATTAATTGCAACAGATGAATTTCAATCCACCATATGTTGCTTAGTATATGCAATAATTGAATGATAAAATTGAATTTGAGAAAAAAATTTGTTAGAAAAAGGACAGTGAGTAAGGGAAAAGGGAAAAAAGAAAAGGAAAAAATGGTAGAGAATATGTTGGCTCGTTTAAAAATTGGCTAAGATTAATAGTTGTGACAATGAAGGAGGGAGGAAAGATGGACAAATTTAAGCGAAAACACGGGATGCGGGACTGCGGGACAACGGGGTTCGGGAGAAGAAGGAGAAGGAAAAAAGAACGGGAGAGGAAAGGGCATTTTCAATTAATATCCGGTTCAATTTTCATCAATTCCGAATAATCACATTTTTCTTTTTTCTGCTTTTCCTCCTCAATTCCTTCAGTTCCACCACTTTTTCCTCCTTCTGCCAATATCCCAACACTTATCCATTTCCTCTTCTCCGCTTTTCTTGTTTCATTCTTTCTTTTACCTCAAATCTGTGGCAGCACTATTTGGTGTATTTTATCATTTCTTATTGGCCTTTTAATTTTATCCCACAAACATTCCCCAACGGTTCCCTTTCAAGTCTTTTCTCAGAAATTTACTAATAATTTTTGTGCTTTTAAAAATCATTTTCTTTTAAACCATCAAAAGCAATATTTCGCTATAATTCTTAACAGAAATTGGATAGAAATATTTGCAAGAAGTCTTTGCATTCTCATATCTCTTGCCTTTTGTGAAAATAACGATTTCAAGCTTATCAATGGCAATAACATATTTCTCAAAAATAATTATAATAAGAAAATAGAATTTACCAAAAAAATGTTTCATTGTTCAGATTTTCATAATTCACAAAATTTCGCAATTTTTTTTTTAAGGAATGAAATTCCTGCATGATAAATTTGAATTAGATTTGATAGATTATTCTAATTATCACATATAGTAATAGTTCAATCATTGTCCAGTTGTGTCAGCTGATGCTTAAAATAGAATATAGTTTATGTAACTGATAATGATTTCAAAATAAGTTCTAAATGAAGAGGAATATTTGATTATTTCAGTTGTTACTGCTGTTAGAATATGATTTCTGTGAACAGAGGAAAATGTTGAATTCAAATTAAAATATTTAAAAATGTTTAAAACTTAAAAGAATATCGTAACACTGATTTCAAAATAGTACAGGAGATATGGTACACGATGTGCGGGCTGCAATATGGGTTTAGATCGAAATGATTTGGTAAGACGAGCCCGTGATAAGGTTTTCCATGTACAGTGTTTCCAGTGTACGGTATGCCAAAAGAAACTAGACACCGGTGAACAGGTAAATTTTCTGCTGTTTTCAAATAAAATCTCTGAGTTTAAATTGAAATGAAAATTTTTAATTCAAATTGAAAAAAAACAAGCATGAAAGTTTCATATGAAACAGTTAAATGCTTGTAATGATGCAATAAAATGTTATTATTTAATTTCCGTTATTATATCATTTGTGTTTTTAGTTATAAAAAAAAAATTGATATTTTTGGATGATTTATGGCAATTTAATTTATGTCAAAAATTTTATATTTCATCAAAACCTTATTAACAAGACAAATTTCGTAATAATTTATAAACAAATAAAAAAGTGAGGAGAGCCAAAATTGACTTTATTTCAATCTTATGCATCAATAACTGAATCGAAGACTCTTTTCTTAAACTTTGTTAGTTTGCTGCAATTTTCAACAGCTCTGAATGTCAAGAATTAACTTTTTTTTAAAAAGATTATTGTATTTTCTATTGCATATATTTCACAGAATGTTTTCAAAAATGTTCAGTTTTACTAACATATTTGATGTTTGGTTTTCTGTCTGATATTTGTATGTCAAAGATGTTTGGTTTAACACGGGTGATAGACGTCATCAGGAGTAGTTGTGGTGATGGTGGTAATATTGATATGTGTATGGAACTCTCTTATTCCCCCGGGAGACATGTTAAGCGGGCTGAAACTTGCCATTATGCGAAAACTATCCTTAAAATCTTTATATCCTTTTCCTTTTGAAATTTTAAAAAATATATATATATATATATTTGTGTAAATGATATTTTCATCGCTTTATTTTGAAATTTGTTTACATTTAAATCTATATATTTCGTGTATTTATGTATTTTTAATATCTGCCTTAATGACTGCAGATATTAATGAGTAATATAATTACAGCTGTATATATTGAATGGGAATCGATTCGTTTGCAAACACGATTATCTTGCTAATCCCGGTAAGTTAACCACTTCCTCTTGAACATTCAATAAAAATACTTTAAAAAATGAAATAAAAAAAATGTTTGGTTTGGAAATATTTTTCTCCTATTCAAATATCTTACAAATGTAAATAAATCAAAAAATATTGCTAATTTTTCGAATGATTTCAGAATTTAATGACTTGAAAAGATGACGTAAGAGCTGAGAATAATCAAATTAGAGAAGAATAATGTTTAAATCGCCCAACAAATTATTCACCATACTCTAAAAAATGTACCTGAAGATCGGCCTATAACAAAATAATTAATTGAACAAAACTGAACTAATAATTCAAACATTTTTTTTTAATTTTAATAACTGATTTTTTTAAAGTCTTTGATTAATTTTGAAGCGGACTGATAACTGTTTTACTTTTGAACTAATTCTTTTGAAGTGGATTTCATTCCCCGTATTCCTTTTTTTGCCAAGTTTTCAATTTGTAAATATATTTTAATCTTTTTAAGAGCTCCTTTTTAGTTGAAGCTTTTATTATTTCCGGTACTTTTATGCAAATCGAAGCGAAAATTAAATCTTCTTCCGGTAGTAAAATTTACACTTCCATTCCACTACTTTGATGCATTCAATTATGTTTCGGTAATTTTGTCTGTCCTCACTTAACTTAATCAGATTATTAAAAGGAGCTAGAAGTGGATTAGCGTTCCGGTTATTACTATTACTGTACTAAACTTGGTTTCACTCACTTATTCATTCATTCATCCATTCATTCATTCATTCATTCATTCATTCATTCACTCTTTCATGTTTCATCGCTTCATTGCATTTCTAATTCGTGGCATCATTTGTCATCAAAAATCCTACTTCGCAATCTCTTTTTACCCATATGACGTGTCCTTCTTCTTGTTTGGCTTATTCCAATGATACCCACTTACTTACTCATCCACTTCACTTCTCATTTCATTGAAATTTTCAACATCCGTCCTTTCATCTGTCCGTCAAACAGAAAAACGACAACATATTCGGTGGTAAGTATACATGAATAAATTTTATATCACTGACACCTTTTTGAATTTTCCAATTGATTATTGCTACAACTTCTCTCTGCAATTACACTCAAAACTCTCGAAGCAATCGAATTTTATACAAAAAATCGCTGAAGAAAAAATAATATCAATGCATGCTAGTCGCATAGTGCAGTATTTTGATAAATCATTAAGAATTTACTTTTTCACTTAGTATCAATTCGCAAACAATAATTGCATATAATTAAGAATCGATGTGATAGTTTTATGCCGTAAAATGTTTTTCAACTTTCCTTCGCCTAACTTTTGTCATTTAATCTGCAAACTACTGTTTGAAAAGTTCATTTTAAAAGTTTGATTATTAAGCTATTCACTGTGCATTTTTTCCCAAACATATATGCCGAAATGTTCACTAAACTCTGCATTCATTTCAATCTAAGATTTTTTCAAAATTACTTTACTTCTTTTCCTAATCTTACTTTGAATAGATTGCTTTACATATTGACAAATGACATTATTATATTATGTGATATTGAAGGAAAAAAACGGAGACGGAAAAATAATAACAAAATAAAACAATAATGGCAATTCATAAATGCTAATGAAATGATCCTTTTTTTTCCTTAAATTTCAATTACCGTTTAAATTACCTCGGCCAGCCACAACGAGAGCAATAAACCTGACCAGTGAACCACCTGCTGAATGGAATCACCCCCACCCCAAAACACATCAAATTTTATTGGCTATTGATGTAGTGGAATTAGAAGTGCAATTAATATTTTGTTGCTATTGTTGTTTTTAACTTTTGCGGAAAACTCAAAAATATTTTTCATTTCCCCGAAAATTTTGTATTAAGAAGATGAAAAAAAACAATTTGTTTTTCAAAAAAAAAGACAAATAAATTTCCTTTTAAAGAAACGGTGTAGTAAAAGTAAATATTATTATTATTACTGCTACACGAAGTTTCAACTGAATAATTTTTTCATACTCTTTCTTAAAATTTCGTTTTGTTCGTTTTCAATTGCTCATTAATCCATTAATATTTGCACTTATGGATCTTTCCCTTTTCGTTATTGGGAATATTTTTTAATTAAATGAAAAATATTTATTTTATTTATTCTGCGCATTTTGTTCATTTACAAAAAATAAAAAATTAAAGTTTCGAAAATACAATTCGTTATTGCCTATCATTAATATTATTCAGGCTCGAGTAGAAAAAATATTGTAAAATTATGCAGCCAAAGGAAACGATTGGAAAGTGCATAATATACTATAAAATTAAAAATCCATAATATACTATAAAATTAAAAATTGATCATCACTCATTTTGAGCTTTTTCGTTCATTTTCATTTTTTTTTTTTTTTTTTTTTATCAATATATGCAAATGAAATAAGCTTAAAAGTGCTCTATTATGGAAAAGCCGCTTTTATTCCTTTTTTTTTTCGGATTTTTATATTTGCATAATAGCAATGTATTACTGCATTGTAAACGTTTAGCCGGATATATTATCGTTAACATCATCAGATGGTTCTTTGTTTCGTGATATTTATTTTCTTTCCAAGCCAGAATAAATTTTCACAATGCGAAATGATAATTTATTTATATTCGATCTCTCCTCTTCTTCTTCTTCCTCGAGACTTATCCATTTCAAATTTTGACTATTAAATGGTATAAGCTTAATTATACAACGGAAGTATTAGCAACGAATATGAAATTTATACTTTCCTGAAAAGTTTTTTTCCAATCTACAACTTGTAAATGTTTTTTTCATACTTCTATTATCATCCCTCTTTGCCACCCAAAAAAAATTATGTCTTAAAAAAAAATGTAACCAATACCGTAATCACTGTAAACTGATAAAGTTTTTCGAACTAAAAAAAATTAGAAGTTATACCATATTTTAAAAGTAAGTTGATTCTTCAAAATTTTGATTTTTTAAAGATATTGCAGCATATTTATTAAGCATATTAGTGATCATTTTAGGTTCAATTTTGAATAAATTTATTTACATTTAAAATTGTTTAATAAAAAAGAAAAAAGGAGCTAATTAGAAAAGTTCTGACAGGTTGATTCCAAATGGTTCAAACAGTCCAATAATGATTTTCATTGAATTTCTGAAATTTTGTCAGCTCAAAACTGACTAGTGTCTTTTTCCATTCTCTTTCACAATTCAGTAATTCTTCATTACTTTGTTGATTTTTTAATTTAGTTTAAATAGATATATTCAAAAAACTTCAGTTTTATTTAAAATTACGCAAACTTCTTTTTTCCCTCTTTTTCACAATTATTTTTGGTAATTACTAAATAAAATTTTCCATTATCGGATTTTTCTTCACTGAATTTGCTTTTTAGTTTTGGATATGAAAAATTGCTTTTACTTTTCTTTTTCGAAAAGAAAAAAATTGGAAATGGAGATTTATCATTTGATAAAATATCAGGATAAAGGAATGAATGCTTTTGCTCTTTCTTTTTCCCCCTCTCTTTTGCTTGTGTTCTTTACTTTCCTGTTGTTTTTTCCTCGCGAATGTTTAAATTTTTAAAAGCACTCAAATTCTGATCACACTGTCACCAATTCATTCATTTGACATATGCTTTCATATTTCTTTTTTTTAAAGTGTGAAAATTGTTGCAAAACAAGCTAAGCAGAATTTTTTTAAAAAAAGTTCCGCAATTTTTCAATAAAATTTGTTTTAATTTTCTTTAATAATCGAAAAATGATAAAGCAACGACTGAAAAAATAGCTATGAACGAAGAAATTGATATTTGAGATGCAACGATTAAATAACAAATAAATTAATGGGATGAATAACTGAACCAATCGATAGATTGACTGATTGACTAATTAATTAATTAGCTGATAGATGGGTTAGTTTTCTATTTGTTAAATAAAACAATTTTTGGTAAAGTAATTTTTTTCTTCTTAATGCATACAAAATAATTCATAGAAGGTTGATGAGAAGGATGATTGGAACCAGTGAGAAATGAATTTCTTCTTTCCATCGTTTTTTTTCCCAACAAATCACAGCGGGAGATTACTGTAGGAATCGAAAAGGAAGATGATCGCCGTTGTCGACTATTTCCTTCATTTTCCTGGATAAATTCTTGTAAATGTATATAAATATATATGTCTGTACTTGACGTATCCGTTTGTCCGTCTGTATGTGTGTGTGTTATTGTGTCTGTGTATGTATGTATGTGTCATGTATCAATTCATCATTAAATTGAGGTTGGATGATGGAAAGAAAAATGTCACTGTTGGTGAATAATACGATGACACATTTATAACAAAACGTGTCATTCCATAATGCTTATTCCGGTTTTTTCCAACTTTCTTTCCGCCAATTATTATCAAAAAACGATAAAATGAAGATAGCATGAATTTACTTATCACTTGATACGGTGAAGAAAGAATGAACAAGTATCCAAAAGATTGTTCAAGACTTTTGATTTTGATATCTGGAAAATTCAAATGAGGAAAATTTTATATTGGCTAAAAACGAACACTAACAGAAAAGAACATACTAATGGCAAAATTTGCACGTTTGCTGAAATTCTAGAATTATAAATAACTGAATTCTAATAAAGGATCAATAGTTTCAAAGAGAGAACGATTATTACTTTGAAAGAGAATCACCCTATTTGATTTTAATTCAGAAATTTTGCCAACAAGCTCAATTATTTTAATTTTATAGAAGTTCAATGTAAATTTTCAATCATCTCTTCTTGACACATTTAGCATTCTATCTCATTAACCTTTCGATTAATAATATTCCTAGCATACAAGAAATTGTTTGGTTTTTTTCGCTTTCTTGCTTTCAACTCAGCCAATTAAAATAAGTAAAATTAAAATTATCGTTCTTTATTATAGTCTGTATTCATTGTCCCACTACTAGGATCAATACGGTTCAGGCCAATAATGCTAAGGACAACGCATTGTTGGACATACTATTCTTTCATCTTCTTTGGTCATTATTGGCTCCTTTATCTTCGCTTTTCTCGTAATTACTTTGTATTTATCCATTTCTTTTAAGATTTTATAACAGTCAGTTACAATCACATAATGTGCATCGTACTGCTTTATTGAAATTTTAGGTAAATTTTGTGGTTTTATTCGTTTGCATGTATATATATGCGTATGTGTAATGTGTATTTGTTCATAACCATCTGCATACCCTTTGACCTTAAGCGCTTCCTGATTAGCTTGATTCAATTACCGTCTCGTTCCTTTTGAAAAGGGCTCCCCAGCAGTTTGCTTATTTATGACAACAACATCAACCAGCTGCTTTGCTCAATGTTCCGTGTTTAATCGAATCATTAATATGATCAAAGAGAAAAATTATAAAATTTTTAATTTAACTCACAATTTCAACTTTTAAGATTCATGGTTTGAAAGCTGCATATCTTAAAGTCTATTTTCTCACACATTTTTTAACGAAGTGATGGAAAAAATTGACAATACTATCTATTAATAGTTCAATTAATTATTTCGTATTTGAAGTATTGCAATAATGTTTTATTAGTATTATTTATCATTATTGTTATTATTATTATAAATTGTAGCTGTTAAATATATTTTAGTAATTTGATTCTCTCTCTTTTCTTTTCATACTTTTTTCCTGTCATACTATAAATGATTTATTCACATTAATGTCCTCATAGTGCAATGCATGAAAGAGTGAAAAAGTACATCAAAGAACGAATCGCATTTATCAAAAGGTTGAAGCAAAGAAGCATTTAAGGTCCTTTTTTCCATCAATGAATGAATGTTTTCAATTGAATTGGATTTCTATTTGAATAGAAAACAAAACGCATTGATATCAATCGATTGATTAATTGATTTGTACCGCTATGCCATCAATTTCTCTTTTATCCATTCCGTCCTGTCCTTTTTCTTTTTTTCAAGGGCAAAATTTTCAATTGCTACCATTTTTATTGCTTCTTCCATTCAAAATATTTTTATTATTGGTAAAAACAAGAATGAAAAAAATTAAGAAATTTCATTAAAAATTTTGCTTAATTAAAATTTTCTTTTACTATTGATTTTGAATATTGTTTAAAAATAGTTAGAAGATGAAAGAGGCATAGAGACTATCTGAATATCTGATATTGATAAAAAATGAGTCGAAAAAGATAAAAGTCAAAGAGATCTGAATATTCAAATGCCCGAATATTGCTTAAAATAATTTTAAAAAGAAGACAAACAGTGATTGATTTACATAATTCAATACCATTCAAAATTATGCATAAAAAGAGTAGATAGAGAGAATCTGAATATCTTAATACCTAAATAACTATAAAAATAATTCGAGAAGAGAAGAATAAGAAGAATTTGAATATCTCAGTATCCGAATATCATTAAAAATGATTTAAGAAAGCGAGAAATGATAAAGGAACTAATTTAAATGCTTCGTAAAAGCAGCAAGTAAGGATTATCTGTACATCCAAATATTAATTGTAGTGAAAGACTTGAATACCTGTCTACATGAGTGTCTAAAAACTACTAAAAATGGTTTGGCAAACAAAAGTGTCACAAGTGTAACAATCTATAAAACAAAAACTACAACTAATCAATTTAGCAAGGTTGATAATGTCCCAATCACATTTTAATCACCCATTATATATGCCTAATAAAGTTTTAATTTCCAAATAATCCAATCCTGCGGATAAGTGGTAGAGTTTGATACTTCTAAAACATTAGTTAAATTTCATGTTTTATTTTAATTAATTAATTGAAGACACTAAGATGAGAGTGCTGAACTGTGAAGAGTTGGTATTCTGATCAGTCTCTCTTTAATATATGATCAGTCTAAACTGAAATTCTAATAGTGCATGATATTAAATAAATTTCATTTTTAATACTATCTGGTAATACAAATAAGAGTATCATTATTTATAGATTTATTCTGTGGCGGTGGTAGTTCAGAATGTGGCTCTGAAGATATCGATGATGATTGTGATGAAGCAAGTGATGACATTGGTATATAAAAAATATTTTCTTTTTAAGTAAATATATTTTTGTTTTTTGATTTTTTAATTGATTTAAATTTCTGTTTAGTTCAAATATATTTGTGGAGATTGATTTATCCGTAATTAACTGGCTGTTCCAATTAATTAACATCATAAAAGTGAATTTCAACTAATTAGCATAAAAATCAGATAACCACAACTAATGTCCTTTTTTCCCAGCGGAATTACTCAGTTTTAGAAGAATCAAATTCAACAGAGCCACCAGAAATGGGTAGTAGTGAATCGTTGCTAGCTAATAAGATGGATGATATGTCAGCATCAGCAAAAAGGAGAGGACCGAGAACTACTATCAAAGCTAAGCAGGTATCATTAATCGTTAAAACCATTTCGAGGAAAAATACTCCACATTATTTGCTAAGGTTTTGAAGGGCGTTTATTAATTAATTTTGCTAACAATTCGTAAGAAATTTTTGGATTGGGAATTTTTAAATGAGGTTTCGAAAAAACTCGAACAATTTGGAAAATTAGGCAAATTCCACAATATTTTGAAAATTTGTTGTCTTAATTTGACTATTTGAAATCAAAGTACTTAGCGTCTATATATTCATTTACTTATTTTCATTTTTCATTTTAATTTAAGTTGGATACTTTAAAAGCTGCCTTTGCTTCGACACCAAAACCAACAAGGCATATAAGGGAGCAATTAGCACAAGAGACCGGTCTTAACATGCGAGTAATACAGGTATTTATTTTGCTCTTCATCTTTTAGAGTTTGCAAACACTAAATTGATTACTGTATTTAAAACTGAATGCTGTAAAATTACCGTATTTGAAATATTCACTTCTATTGTAACTTTTTTAAAAATTGCAAAGCATTTAGTTGACTACCGTACCAAGGATTAAATAATGCATTTATCACATGTCACATTATTTCACTTGCAATATTATTTTTCAGCTTCTGCTTTTTATTTTTAAAATTTGTAAAACATTATATTCGGCATTGTGTTTGTTGCTGAATACTGTATCGAACCTCAAATTGTTGTGTTTGAAATATTTCAAAATATTCATGTTTTGGTTCAGAACAAACATTTGTGTTGTCTTAAAATACAGATTATTTTTTTTCTTATGATATTACTTCATCGGATCTTATTGTTTTTATCCAAGAATCGGTCAGTTTATTGAAAATAAATTGATTCAGAATCTACTCGAAGCAACTTCTCGTTCGAAATTCATTGGTTATTATTCATGCAAAATTTCCGAATTCACGTAATTCAAACTGTAACTTTCTTTACTAAATGATGTCACCGTAACTTTTTCCTCTTTAGTTGAATCAAATTTAATTCTCCAATACCAAAGAAAAAATTTATAAATCGTTTAAAATAAAAAGAAACTGACCAGCAAAAAAGTTAGAGAGAAAACAAGATACCAAATAACTTGAATGTTTAATAGAAGTTATCAATGGATGAAGCGACTCTAAAATTTCATGAAATACTTGAAATGAAATTCTACCAGTTAGTTTATTGGTAAAATTTATTTTGTTGTGTAAAATCGTTTTTATCTTGCCATTTGAAATTTTTCCTTTCTCTCATTTCCTTTTTTTCCTTTCTTAATTTTTATGAGAAATAAATCGAAGTTATGATAAAATGGTTTTGCTCTGTTTGTCTTTTTTTGATACAATGAAATGACAATAGTAATTGTCATTTCATTATCAATCCATTATCAATGTTATTATCATTATCAATTCAGATTGCTTAATAAAATAGGATAAGTTAAAGAGGAAAAGAATAGAGAAACGAAGAGAGAGAGGAAAAAGTAAATAAAATATAGGAAAAAAGGTTCCACAATGTGATGATAGCTTTTTTTCAATTTGGCTATTACACATTAATGGACAGAGTTTAGTTTATAAAATTACACGGTTCGTTTCTAAAATTGATGAGTTTATGTCCTATATCTAACCCTAGCTAACTCCGCCAAGTAATATCTGTCCAACACACATACACACTCACATACATGAAAAGAGCTAAGCCTTAAGGACATAACGAGTATCCCATGCCATCCTCAATTCTTCGATATGATCAAATTTAATTTTCCTTCATTCTATTTACCTCTTCCTTTTATCATCTCCTCTCTTTCTTTCTTTGACATTTCTACCTTACTATCCTCAGCACTCTCGTCCTGTTTCTTCTCTCTACTTCCCTATACATAAATGAGTTCCTAGGCCTATATTATTATACTTCAATCCCAATTCTCATTATTTAGCTAAAGGAGTGAAAGATGGAGTATCATTGAATCCAGTTCCTTTTCCTTTTCTCCTGGCTTTCTTGCATTGACACCTGCCTCTCCTGGGACATACCACCCGTCAACGGCACTACCGTAATCATGATAAACTCACGCACATACACACACAACATACACACACACACATACACACACACACACACACACACACATATGCACAGAACATACACATACATCGCCTTTTATACAAAATATGAATTCAGGACAATCAATTTGAGGGAAGGATGAAATAATGCAAGATGATAATTTGTTAGTGAAATGAAAAGAATTGTATTACTGATTTAGATGACGGATGAGTAATTCATGAGAGTTCAAGATATCGGGACTTATTAGAGATAAGTTTGATGTAGTGTGAGAATGAGCATCAATTACTGTAGTACTTTGCAGAGCTATGAGCCTAACATATTGGTACAACTGTAGAATAATGTATTCGAAGATGTGAAACTATGTTGATTGAAATATAATGAATTCACTAGAGATAATCGACAGGTCGATTTTCAAAAATAGCTCAGTTCGAACTATTCTATTTAATATATCTTATATGTCAATTCAAGGATTATGAATTATGAATTCAAGTTACTGTTAGCTTCCTCTTAACAATTTAAAAAATAGTAACTTATTAGTTATTCTGCTCAAGAAAAGAAATTAGATTAATAAAAAATGTTGTAATGATTTGTGGCAAAAAGTAAATCAGAAGACATATTGGATAATTTTTTCATAAATATCAGTTGTAAATTTGAATTTTCCTCTCAGGTGTGGTTTCAAAATCGGCGCAGTAAAGAGAGGAGGATGAAACAGTTACGATTTGGTGGATATAGGCCAATACGACGTAGTAAAGGATCGTCAAGGGATGAATTATGTGTTCCGCAGGGTGATGTATATTCTCATGGTATATTGTCAAGTTGTATAAAACAATAATATAGATTTGAAGTTTGCTAAAATTTAGCAGTTTACTAAAGATTCATTTCAATTCAGCTACGACAATTTGAAATGAGTTCAACTCAATTTAAGTTTAAATTTCAGTCTCGATCACGCTTTATTTTATAAAAAAAAAAAATGCTTTCTATGATGACATTGATTGCAACGGATTAAGCTTCTCGACTGTTCACATTGTTCACATGGCTTATCCGCTTCTGCAATGATAACTTGATTTTTACAGACGGACGGACAAATAGATGAACAGAGAAACACAAAGATCTGCGACCATATGATATGTCGAGAGTAAAATTATATATAAGCAGGTGAAACATAGGTGAGAAATAGGATTAATGTTGAGTGAAGAATATTGTCCCTTAAGCTTAGATTGAGGATAAAAGTCAATTCTCGTAAATATGAGGCCCTTGTATAGATTTTATAGCGTAATAAAATACCGTTTAAGTGAGGTATGAAAGAGTAAAAGAGAAGGGAGAGGTTCAGAAGAATAGAAAGCACAACTAATTGCACATTGCGCCATGAATGGGAAAATAGGCAGGTGAAGTTAGGATTAGCAATCGTTGGATAATGACCAATGATCTATGATTAAGGGCGATTGCAGGCAAAAAGAACTGAAAGACCGTATAACTAAACAGAATGATTTGAATTTTGTAAATTATGTGGAAATTAAATTAAAAATTTCTTGCAGTTTAATTTCAATCCTAATCTTAACGAAATGTTAATATTTCTGCCATAATAATTTTAAGCAACTTGGCTCTCGAACTTGCTAGAGAGTGAAAACATTAATCATAAGCTTAAAAATCTTCTATTTTTTTCTTTTTCAGATAGTAACAACGATGTATTTTATGGTCAATTGCCACTAACATTTTTCTGTGATGGTTACGGAACAGCTGGTCCGAACGGAACACCGGCAACAGCGTTACCGCATCCATCCTTTATTATGCCATCAGAAGCACAACCAATACATGTTGGTCAATCTAATTCCGGTGAGTAATTTTGATTTGTTACTTAGTCATTTTATTTTACGTGGTTTCAAATAGTAGCCATTTAATTCATTACTGAAACTAACATTAAAATTGCTATAAAGTTTATACTTATGTAATTTTGAATGAACTTCTAATTAAAAGCAGTTGTGGTGAAATTATTGCGTTTCATTTTTTAATGTTTCATTTTAGATAATAATGCATTCCTTGACGAAAGTTTACGACCTTCACACAGTTCACCAAATATGCCACTTGCTGCGCAGGTTTCTCATTTGTTTTGTTTACTGTTGGATATTTATGATAATTTCTCTAAAAACATTTTGGAACAATTTCGTTGATATATTTAGGGCGATTTTGACTGAAATATTATAATGAATGTTATTCTTATGGAAATATTTCAGAGTTAAAGATTTTCCGAATCATTTTTTATCGAAAAACTTTTTTCTTTCCCTACAATTAATCTTTTAGTATTTTTGAGCGCTCCAAACTCATACTTAGTAATAAATTACGTTTCACGAAACTAGTTGTAATTTCAACCACTTTTCATCCGGATAACTAATAACAATCATAATAAGAGGCGAAGTTGTGAAGTAAATTCGATATATAGATAAATTAGCTGAGTATAGTTAGTGCAATTAAGACTTGCAACGATAAATAACAATTAACCGAGAAAATAACAATCAGTTAATCCACAAAGCGCGAAAAATAAGAAGAATGAAAGCAGAAAAAATCTGGCAGAGATTTCCAAATTTTGTTTGTTTTCCAAATATCAAAAAACATAAAAATAAAAAGTGATTGAACAAAAAATCTTTCGATGAGAAACCGGAAATAGATTAAATGTGGTTCGGTTTATGTCCTTAAGTCACTGATTTCAAATTTTTAAGAATTAAACTTTTCCTAAGATAACGGGGAAAAAGTAATAAATGATAAATAACTGTTGTTAGCATGAGGAAGGAAAGAAAAGAAAAAAGCAAGATCAATTGGTTAAAAAATTGAGGATCGATGAATGAATGGATGGAAAAATGAATGAATGAATGAATGAATGAATGAATGAATGGAATGAATGAATGAATGAATGAATGAATGGAATGAATGAATGAATGAATGGAATGAATGAATGGAATGAATGAATGAATGAATGGAATGAATGAATGAATGAATGAATGAATGAATGAATGAATGACTGAGTGAATGAAGGAATGAATGAATAAATGAATGAATGAATGGTAGGGATAAAAAGATGGACGGAACAGTTGTTGCTTAACTCTCCATGATATTCTACTGGGAATACCAAAAACGGCTAACCTTGTCACTCAGCGTTTTCCCAACAAACAAAATCTTTGGAATCGGAAAGAAACATTGTCCTGTAAACTCTTTCACTTTCCCAACGTCCGTCTTCCTTTTTACTCGTCAGTCTTCCCAACCTTTCTTCAGTTTTGCTGAAGAAAAACGAAAAAACAAATTTCAATAAAAAATATAAAATTTTAACATTTTGCTCATTTGTTTATCTTTGTGCATTCATAATTTTCCAAAATTTTTTTAATATGTTAGGAATTGCTAAATAATAGCATGTAAAATAAATGAAATAAAACAGAGTATTTATAAATTCGAGCAAATATTTCAGATTCCTTAATCTTTTTATATTTGAAGGATGAAACATATCGTCCAATACGTGGATTGTACTCATCATCGGAAATTAAATCCGTGGTACCAGGATGGTGACAAAATCAGGTTCCACCATACAATGAATGGAGGAATTTCTTTCGTTCTCAGAAAATCTTAACTTATCCAAAACATTAGCATTTTTAGTTTTTGCAAGATATCGCCGTTGACTTTTTCCAGTCAATTTGAAATTTATAAACAAAATATTGCTAAATTAAAGAAAACATATTACCATTGAAACGATTCCTATGATGATTTTTTTACTACTGAAAATTTGAAACATTGGTTAAAATCTTTTCATAGATTGAAATGAACAAAAACAATTTTTGCAGAATGAGTAAATTTTCATTAATAAGTGAAAAAGAGCAGCAATTTGGATAAAAAAAAGAAATTTATGGGAAAAAAAACAAGAAAATTTAAATTTCAAACTGATAAATTGCCAACGATATCTGTTAATTAATTAAAATTAAAAAATGAGAAACATTCCTTAAAGAGCTTGTTTTTTCAGTGCAATTCTTTCCTTCATCACTTTCACTGATGGTGTATCACATATGACAAAATATTTCTTCGTCCTTTCTTTTTCTCTCTTTCTTTCTCTCTCTTCGTTTTTTAAAATTATTATCAAGAATTTTTGGTGCTTTATTAAAGTATCCTTAATTAATTTTATTAGTAGATGAAATACAAAACAACTCATATAAGTAACTGGTTCTACTTATTTAGAAAATTAATTATGCGCAAAATGCTTTTGCCTTATCCATTTAATCCCCATTCCAAAAAATTTTACGCATTTAATTTATTTAAATTTTAATATCAATTTAAGCATAATTTATTTATTAATTTAATTTTATTTGTTTGTTTATTAACTTATTCAACACAGCCAAACAAATTCTCCCACTGAAAATTTGAATTAATAGCCCCACTTGTTAAATTTTTTAAAATCTGAATGAGAAAAGAAAAAAGTCCAAGAAACTGCAGAATAATGGATGAAAAAGAATTTTTGAAATGAAATAACTGGAAAATGTTTTTTCAGCTCATTTCTGTCAAACACATGAACTGGTGGAACTTTTGGGAGGTTTCTATCAAAGCTCAATTAGAAAATGCGATTAGTTTTCTCTTTTTTTCGAACAGAAACTTTTTTAAGTTTAATTTATTTCTGAATTTCAATCCAGGAACTATAAATTGAAACCTGATTTGATGCAATGATAAAATATTTCAATATGCAAGTAACACCGAAATTTTATACAAAAAATTATATACAAAAAAGTTTCCTTGATTTTACTTGATTTAATCAAAAGCTGTTGTTTATTTTCGCTTTTTCTTTGTTTCAAACAAACTTTGTTAATTTTCGCTGATAAACAAAATTGTGATTCAAATTCTTTGTGATCATTCAATTTTTTCTTTTTCTTTTCCTTGTATTTCTTTGTACATTGAAAAGAAGTTTCAAAAAGTCATTGCAATCGATTTCCTTTTTGAATTTCCAATTTTTTGAAAGAAAATTTCAACATGAAAAGACTTGAGCATTTAATGTAATTATTCATTGCGACAATTTTTGCTAATCAATTTGAAGAAAAAACTGTGGGCTTTATTTTGCTTTATAGGTTTGGATTTTTTCGTGACGATGTTCTTGGTAACTGTAACATTAATTGAACTAATAGCTGAATGTTTTTTTATCTCCGATTTTCTATTTCTTCAATGAATTAATGCTTAATTAAGTAAGCATTTGCGAAAATCATTTTGAAAATTACAAGAAAAAGCAGTGAAAAAAATAATTTCAGAAAATTCCTTAACTTTAATATTAATTCATGACTTGACTTTTTTGGAATTTCGTCTTCCGGTACTTTGCCTTTTTTTAATTCGTATAATGTAAAAATGCTATTAATTTTATCAATTTTAAAAATGAGATCAAAATTTTTCTGTTTTTCTCTTTCCCTCTCTTCATTGCTCTACTGCTATTGATTATCATTGCTGTCTAATTTAACTTTAACATTTTATCAGTCATTTGAGCATATCATTTCCTTTTTCTTTTTTCTGTTTTCTTTCTTTCTTTTCCTAATATGTACAGTTTTAATAACTATTTCCCATTTCTCTCCTCTTTTTGTCATTTTCGAAATGAATTTTTATATTGCTATTAGAGTGTCCGATTCCATAATAAAAGAAAAAAACATAAATTGGAAATTTTAGTTGGAGCGTGAATTTTTGAATATTACTACACAGAATGAGAATTATTCGCCATCTTTTTCTTTCCGCTCAAATAATTTGCACTCTCAGATAGTTGCAATAATAAATCGGACAGGTTGATTATTTAGATTAAACAACCGAACATCATTATATAAAATTATTTTAAAATTCTAAAGCAATTTGACCATCATTTTGCCACAAATGATTCTTTTGTAAGAAAATGTAAAATATTGTCAAATCTATAAACTTGATCAAGTAATTCCAGAATAAATCATTTTTTTCTATTTTTCATGACACAAAAATTTCCCATACCGCAACATTTTTCCCTTTTTTCTAAAGAATTTCAAACAAATAGTTACTTTTATCAATCAGCACAGAATTCAAAAAAAAAGAAAACGAACAATTAACATTTTTTGAAAAATCGCTTAAGTCATCAGTGCTGCAGAAACGCTAAAAATAATTCGAGCGTTGGAAATTAAAACCTGTTTGTTTTAAAAAATTTTTTTATCGCAAAATTACTACGAATAAAGATCTACACAGAAATATTGCTTTTGCTTGAAGAAAATCTAATATTAGTTTGTATTTAAGTATAAAATAAAATAAAGAAGCCTTAAGAAGAGAAATTTTCATTAATAATTAAACTTATTTCTGAAAATTGGAAACTGTTTAAATTTGTCTTATAATTCACTCAAAACATCAAAAGATTTTAAATTTCGATTGGCTTTTTTGGCTTTTTTAAATTTTAATTCCATTGGCTTTTTAATTCCGATTCAAGTGCTAAACAAGTGAAAATAACCTTAGGACATCATCATGCTTTTGGATTTTTTATTTCTTTTTATTATTGAGAAAAAAATAACCTTAGGACATCATCATGCTTTTCGATTTTTTATTTCTTTTTATTATTTTTTTTTGTTTTTTTAGAGCAATTTTAAGAAAACAAAGTGAGCAAACACATATGCAAAAATCACAACAAAAAAGTAAATCAGTTTAAAATGCCAAACGGTTTTTTGTGAGGTAGTGTGTGATCTAAGAACATGTTTTCCCAAATTTATCACACGATTCGGAATCTAAAAAAATTTCGTCTTTGAAAAGCAAAAGTTGAATCAAAAGTTCAAAAGTTCCATTATAATTTTTTTCAAAAAGAAAATGATTTAGAAAATTAGCAATTGAAAACATACAATTAGCAACCTCATGTTCGAAATAAAACAACAAATACAAAAAAAGAAATAAAATTGTAAAAAAAATTGATAATTAACTTGCGTGAAGTGAATAAAACTGATGTTGGCGCAAGGGCAGAAAGACGAAGTTTGGATAACAATGTTAGCAGAGCATATCTTTTCATCAGATGCATTGATAGAATTACTTCTACTGCGCACCTGAAATATAAAGTAAATATCGACTGTGGAAAAATATGTTAATATTTGAGAGAAACAGATTCTTACATTTGGAAAAAAAAATCACCGAGAATTCACAGTTCTTTCATTCATTACAGCCTTTGTGGCTTTGGAACACCACTCCAAAGAATAGAGCTCCGTCAAAATGGCTGCGATTTTTTTAAGGAAGTCAACGTGCGGCATATTGATGAAATGGCTGCATTGCTGGCAAAAGCGAAACAGTTATATTGTATGTAATGTGTTCAGGCAAAATTAATTTAAAAAATTCCTTGAAAAAACTGACATTTCTAATATTTTTTCAAGCTATCAACATTTTTTTTCAATGGAATATGGCGAGATTTCACTATAAATATATCGTTCGGTGAGCAAATCAGTGAGAAAAAAATCTGTATATATGAAAAAAAAGATTATACTAAGTCGTATGTTTTCATCAGTATGACTAAATCAGACCGATGCAAAAAATTAAATTTGTTCATTAACTTATTTAGTAATTTCGAAAGAATACTTACGAATCACTAATAAAATGCTTAGCTTTACGCAGATTATGTCGAGAAATTATTTGTAAAAGAAGTACAAAACAGTGATATTATTATAAGTAATCAATGACAATGCGCAGTTATAATGAAGAAGAAATCGATCTGTTTAGCTGATTACTTATCAAAATTAAAGATTTTAGAAAAAAAAAATTCTGGATTATTGCAAGCAACAAGAAATGAAGAAGGCCAGCTTCACCATCGCAAACTGCCAATTGTCCAGATGCTTCACTTTTAGTAAACTGAAGTCTCTGACTTATTTGAAGTTGTTTCAACTTCTTCCATAAGCATAACTGTAGAATGTTGTTTTCTTGTAATGCCTCTAAATGGTCAAACTATAAATCATTAATCAGTAAAGATCTTCATTTTTTTAACAAAATCCGAATAAAGCTGTATTTGCAGTTGAATGTATATATGCTAGCCTTTTTTGTTTATTTATTGCATTTTCTTAATAAAGTAATATACTAAGTAAAATAAATATTGGACTCATTTCATTCTAATGTTCATGTTTCGTTGTAACACAGTTCCACTGACTTGTTTGTTCTGTATTTCGCAGCTTTTGCAAGAATTTATTTATTGGGTTGATCGATGACTTCATTCTAATACCATCTTTACTGATTGCAGTAAAAAAAGCCAGAATTAGTGTTGGCAAGAGTAACATCAGCTGTACGAGCATTCTTCCCGGATTTTTTTGTTATTTAGTAAAAAATAAAACAATTTATGAAATATGAGCTGATTTCTTCAGTAAATGTTACTACGTGCAGTTTAAATTTCTTAATTATGGTAAAAAACAAAATATATTATTAATTAACAAAAAAATACTTCTAATGTTCGAATGGTCACAATGGTAATGGTCCTCGATGTCACTTAAATTTGAAATTTCAGTTATTTTACATTGGTGCCTCTCAGCATAAGCTTGCGCAAAAATCAAATATCAGCAATTTTTTTCAACTACCAAGTACTGTAAGATAATATATTATTAATAAGAATGATGATATAATAATAGCAACGAAATTATTTTATGATAAGAATAAATCTGCCGTGATGTTGTGCAGCTTTGAAAACTAATTAACAATTGGATAAGTTGAACAGGTAAATAAGGAGAAAGATATTTTTCTTTTAGCTTATTTTTCTAATCATTCATTCACTCAGAATTTATTTTCATAATCCAGAAGAAATGATAAACTAAAACAATTACTCGGTTTTGTGATGCCAAAATTCAATAACTTTCCTTGAGTTAACAGTTATCGTCTATTGATTGTTCGGTTTTTTGATCAGTGCTAAAAGACATTTCGATCATTCGTACGCGAGACCGATCTATGACGCATTTCATAGCTTCAAATCAATCCAGTTTAATATGGTTCCATATTAAGAAAATGCAGTAAATGAACAATTAAGGCGTGCATAGCCATTCAACTGCAAGTACAGCTTTATTCTGATTTAGTAAAAAATGAAAAATTTTACGAATTGGTGATTTGTAGTTGAATTTGAGTTTTATGACGACGCTCACTGATGATTCATAGTTGAATTTGGATTCAGTTGCTAATTATTTGAAGTATAATTAGCAAATATATAATTTGCAAAAAAAATTTGTTAAATGTTTCGCATTAAATTTAATGAAAAAATCGGACATCAGCATATTTATTTTACATTGTATAACTTGTATTCGGTTATATTTGTAAATATCATGTTATGCATTAACAAGTAGTGGAAGATGACATCTTTGATTTTATTTTATCTGTTAGACAGTTAGTTCACATTCAACCGTTCAATCCCCCGTCATTACGTCAGGACAAATGTCGTCATCAGCATCGTTGTAAAATTCAAATTCAATTATAAATCATCATTCCGTAAAATTTTTCATTTTTTTTTTACAAAATTAAAATAAAGCTGTCTTGCAGAGTTATTTACGCCTTTAATTGTTCATTTATTGTACCTTCTTAATAAAGTAATGTACTGAGTAAAGCAAGTATTGGACTCATTTCATTCCAAAGTTTTATGTTTTGTTGCAACACGGCTCCACTAATTTATTTACTCAAAATTTCACAGCTTTTTTGCAAGAATTCATTTATTCTGTTGTTGGATAACTTCATTCTAGTAGCATCTTTATTGATTGCAGTAAAAAAATGGTGACATCAAAATTATTAGCGTCAGGAATGGCTGTACTCTTCCCGAATTATTTACGAAATATGAATTGATTTCATCAGCAAATGTTACAGTATGCAGTTTAGATTCACCAGACGTGGTAAAAAACAAAATCAATTATCAATTGACAAATTCATATTTCTAATGGCAACAATGGCCACAATGGTATAGTCCGTCGATGTCATTTCAATTTTAAACTTTCAGTTATTTTACATTGGTGCCTTTCAGTATAAGTTTGCATAAGAATCAAATATCAGCAGTTTTTTCTACTGTTAAGCCTGTAGGATGTCTATAATAATAATAGTAATTTACATAGTAATAAAAATGAGGAAATAATAATAACAAAAAAATAATTTTATGATGCGAATGAATATGCCGTGATGTTTAGCAACCTTGAAAAGTAATTAATAATTGGATAAGATTGAAAAGGGAAGCAAGAAGATAGATTTACTTTTTTTTTAGCTTAACTTTTTAAATCATTCACTCATTCAAAATTTATTTTCTTAATCTACAAGAAATCTACAAACTAAAACAATCATCCATTATGTAATGCCAAAATTCACTACTTTTCCTGATTTAGTTTTTATTATCTAATGATTGTTCGTTTTTCTAATCAGTGCTAACTGACATTTCGATCATTTTGTACGTGAGACCGATCTATGATGCATTTCATTTGAATCTTGCAAAATTTTCAATATCATTTTGGAAGCTGTTGACCTTCCGCCATTAACGACGTACTTAATAATTCACACTTTGAAACTTTTTCACAGAGCACACTTTCAATTTTTCCTTTGAAATTCAAATTTTAATCGATTGTCCGTTTTTGGGATCAAATCTTTTGAGGTTCGAAAATATTAAATTTTCAAAATTTCATAAATTAATTTTATTTCCATTTTTGAGAATAAATTCTGTTTCATTCCACTTTTCTTTTTTGTCTCAGATTTTTCCGGCAAAATTACACTTAGAAATAATTGTCAAACAAATTTATTCCTTTTTTCCGCATTTCTTGATAAAATTATCTTTCAAACAATAATAATGAAAATATGAACGAAATCTTATTGTAATACTATCAAAATTCATCCAACACTTAGCGCATCAATCTAAATATCACAAATAAAATGCAATTTTGTTAAATAATTCTTTCCTGTCGAATGAATTTTGATAGTAACACAGAAAGATGAGATAGTATTACAATAAGACAAATCATTAATCACCGATAAAAATTAATAGTTCACATCAAGAAAATTGCGTTTTATATACTCCGTTAGCGGAATCAGTGAATGTAATTTGTATGGCATTTCAATCATCAATCCATAAAACTTTCATTTTTTGTAAAATCCAAATAAAGCCATATGGCTATGTATAAGCTTTTTTGGATCATTTATTGCATTTTTTTAAAATAAAGTAATATACTAAGTAATATGAAATGATTTCGTCAATAAATGTTAATATTCCTTCTTTATTACTTCGATATTTGAAAAGCTAGATGGATACTTTTTGGCATTAAAAATTCCAAAATGCGCAGTTTAATATGGTTCCTTTTTTCCCTAAAATTGAACCGTAAGTTTTACGTTTTAAACTTAATTATGTGTTGTTAAATACATTTTTTCCAATGTCTGATTAATTTTTTGCCGTGTAATTTTCGACCTTATGGACAACTGCATTTTCGAGCGATGAAATGAGCACTTTTATAAATGTGTCAAGCAATGATTTTATGCTTTTTGTTCTTAAAGATAATGCCGAAACTGTGTGCAGTTGAAGTACCACATCTATGGGATATAATTCGCACCAATCATCAACGCGTATTTCTCTGCTCAGTTTCTAATGGTCAAATTGACAGCATGTTTATTTGATAATTTTCAGTGTCAAAAACGACGTATTATTATCATTTTTATCCTCTTGTCTAAACATAACCATACGTACACGTTTGTTGATATTGTGGTAGTCCAGAGTGATTATACATGATTCAAGACCAATATAATTAAACATAACTCAATCCTGATATAAGTAAACATGATTTAAAATAATATACATTGATGTTAACATCCATTGGAACCAAGACTTTTTGACTCACAAAGATGATGGAGAAAGTTGTCCCGACTCACATGACAGATGAACTTGAAGGATGAGGAGACGATGTAAACTGTCTGATAGCCAAAATGAAATCAGCCCTCTTCCCCTCCTCCGTCGATTGCTATTTCTCCTGTTCCTCTTTCTTCTAAAGCACAGCATAATATTTACAAACACAACTCAATATAATTAACTTCTCACAAATTAGACAATGTAAATATAATATTTTGGTGCTCGATTTGTTCATTAAATATAATGTGAAACATTTAACAGAGTAAATGACACTAGAATAGTAAAGGGAAATATTTTTATTAACATTCTTGAAAACATGTGGCAATGCGATGTAAATTCTAGGAAATAAACAATGATTGTAATCGACGCTGCTGAATTATGCCAAGGCTCATCTATGCAACATTATGTAATACAGCAACCTTGTTATGATCTGACTTGGCCATCATTACCGTTTGAATTTATCAAAAGTGATAATAGATTAGAATAATGATAATAGGTTGTTTAAAAAAAAAATAGGTGAAGTACTTTTTTCAAATTTTTTTATCATTTAAAAAATTTTTTCATAATATTTTTTTATGAATTCTATCATTTCACGAATTTTCCCTGGTAGAGGTGATTGAGATTGTAGCGGTTGTTTACCTCTTATAGGTCTTAAATAAATGCTGCCAGCATAATCTAAAAATTCTTTAATTTGGTTAGTATAATGAATGATGATAATGAGGAATAATGGCAAATTTCGCCGCGTTTGAACTAATAGCGGTTTCGATATATTCTGAAATGAATTGTACCGTGGTCCCCTTCGAAAGTTAGCATTTATGAATCCATTTTCAAATTTATGCCACTTAAGATTTCCACTTTAATGAAAGAATCATTAGAGTTGGAAAGATAAAGTTGCTTCAGAAAGTGCTCCTAATATTACTGCTATTCCTAGTACCCATTGCTACTATAACATCGCTGAAATCACCAAACACTCCAAGTATTTTTCAAAAGAAAGAAATGAGGTATTAATGGTTCTATCAAAACTAATCGCGCTTTATATACTTCGATAAGGAAGCAGTGAATATAATTTTTCTCGTATTGTAGATGCGTTAAACAACTCCGTTTTTCGGCAACCTATTTTTTTCGATTTTGTTTATCGAATGATAAAAGAATGAATTGAGACAAATAAATAGAAAAGAAGTGTTGCAAATGATGCGGTAAAATTGAATCTCAACTACCAGCCATTTTATCTGACAACAATTTATCGGCAATCTTTTATAACGAGATATGGAGCAAGAATTTTTTTTCAATATAATTTGCATTCCGAATCAACTGTGCATTGTTTTTTTTTTTGCAAGGAAATTTTCAATCAAATTCTCTTTCTTAATTCGTCTATTTAAATAAAAACTAAAACAAACTTCAAAATTACGTAATTAAAACATGCAATTAGACATAATAAATTATACTTAGGTCCTGGCATAATCAAGCCAACTTACCAGATGACTTTCTAAATAAAAACTAAAAACGATACAAAAGGAAGCAAAAAAAGTTGAAAAACTATAAACTATAAAAATCCAAAATGGTATCTTTCCATTTTCTTTATTTTTTATTTCTGTTCCATTTCTATTTGTAGATTGTGCTATAAAAGTACCTCTGACTGTCTTACATCACATTTCAAATGATTTTGTCACTCAGATCATTTAATTTCTAAGGCATGTCAGTTGTTATCCTGTGTTATTATAAATCATTAGATATTCAGGTTGGTGATAATGCGCTTAAAGCTCAACGGGAGAAAATAGCGAAGTGTTTTTCGTCCAATGTTTGCTACGAAGCAATGTTATTTTCGGTTAAATGTCTCTCCGTAAGTGAATGCGCTGAATAAACTCAAATTATAGATATTTCAGTTCCAGCAATAATTTTTATTGATCCAAAAATTTTATTTTGAAATTTAAACTAAATCAGCAATTAAAGACGCAAATCTAAAAAAGGTTTCCAAAACCAATAAAAATTAATTCAAGAACCAGAATCTTAAGATATGCAATCAAACATAATAAATTGTATTAAGATCCTGGCAGAATCAAGCCAACTGACTAGATAGCCATTGTAAATAAAAACTAAAAACAATACAAAAAAAAAGCAAACAAAGCCAAAAAGTATGAAAATCCCGTTAATCAAAACGATAAAAATAACAATCTCCAACGTAAAAGGGCCGAAATAATAGAAAAAATCTACATTAAAACCCAAGCAGAAACCTTTAGTAGTAATAAGCCCGCATTCATAGCTATCAGCTTATTAACAGAAAGATCCTTAGGAGAAACATCTGAAGAAATAAAATATATAAAGAAGGTGTCATACAAAAAAAAATAATTATAGAATTTAGAAAAAGAAATAATCTATAAAATTAAAAGAGTCATAAATAAACATTAAATTCCACAACCTTCCTTTCGTACTAACTCCAACAAAAAAAATGTCTCACAGCGAACCAAAGTAATATCAAGTCCAACTTTTCTCCAAGAACTATCTCAAATAATTCTCTCTTTCTTATTAAAAAATGCAATATCGATGTAGCGCAGCATATTCTCTCTGTAGTATTAAAATCTATAATTTTCAATAGAAGAAATAATTCGAAAATAGTCATTAAAAAATTGTTAAAAGCTTCATTCATACTTGAAACTATAAAAAAAAAACAGTTGAACTGCACTACTTTTATGCCATTACGTTAAGGTTGCCATTTAAAAAAAAGAATCATGGAGCAGAAGACAGCTTTATAGAAAAACCTAAGTTTTCAATAAATATTTAACAACAAATCGAGTTCAAAAACAAAAATAAAAAATAATCACACAGTGAAAAAAATTTACTTAAGTAAGAATTATAAAGAAATTGAAAAATCAATCAAAAAAATTAAAAAAACCGATGTAAAACGCACAACATTAACAAAAATCCAAATCACAAAACAACTACCACAAAAAAATTAACTATTATAATGAAAAACAAAAAAACAGAAATAAAAAAACGTTTAATAAATGCAAAACCTAGGTATTTCTAATTTCGTAAAAGCAAGAAGTGCCTAGCTTTGACATTTTATTTCTATTATCATAACCATGACAAAATCTTTTGCAATATGCAATATCAAAAAATGAAAACTAAACAATTAAAATCTTTAAATATTTTAGACAAAAACTAAATACCTTTTTAAAACTAAAAAATCCCTTTATTCTAACAAAAAATTTAATGATCAACACTGTCAGCACTCCAAAGACGCAACTTCTAAAACAATGGGCGTAAAATTACAATTGGCTCCACAAATCCCAGTACATTGATCATGAAACAAACAAGAGTAAGAAATTTTAAAGAACTTTAGTCAAAAGTTCATTCGAAGCATTTACCTTGATAAAACATTTAATAATAGCGAAGGAATGAATAACATCTGCAGCAGAACAACAAACCCCAATATTAGCCGAGGCAGGCAATAAATAACGGTTGTCTACATCAAATAAACAAAGCTCTCCGACATTCAAATTATCTATTAACCTCTATCACCTTACTTATAATTCCAATACCATTGATAGCCAATAATCTACATGGTTAACTCAGATACACGAACGTCGGCCCTGATATTGAATAAAAAAAAACCTGATCCGCTATTCGATTATCGTTATGTTTAAAATTAAATTTAAAAGAATTTCCATAAAAACAACCACCAGTTACTATCAGAACTATAACAAAAAAAAACCAAAAAAATAATATGAAAGTAATAATTATGAACAAAAATAGCTAAAAACACATGGATTATTAGGCTAGGAAACACATAATTTTGTAAAAAAATTCAAAAACCTTTCATTTGAAAAAGAAAAATAGAAAAATAATACTTAAAAGCCAAAAACATTATAAAAAACCACTGCCTTATCAAAACAGAAATTCTAAACTTAAACTACGATAATATTAAATTTTACACTAAGCCATATTCAGTAAAAATATACACACTAAAGTCAAAAAAACATAATTTTGCAAAAAAGCAAAAAACAGCTCGACATGGATAACCATTAATACAGTAGGAAAAGATCTCAATAAATTTAAAGTTAAAATATTAAATAATAAAAAATAATACTAATACGCAAATCTTAATCAACACAAACTTATCAACATATCAAAACTAAAAAGAGGATATGGTTTTAAACATATTTTAATCCTAAATTTTAAAAATATCAGGGCAAGTAATTAGTCTTTGAAAAATTTTGCTAAAGTTTTTATGCTTTCAACAACTTTTTTCCTAAAATTTTCTAATTTTGATTTTTGTATTCCTTTACATATGAAGTTCATTTTAAAAATGTATTCTAAATTTCTTAAGATAAAAATTTCTAAATTTTTACTAAATTTCTTTTGATATCAGAAGTTCAGCAATGATGTTAAAAGATGATGAATGTATTCAAAGACTGCGACATCAATATAGTATTTTATCAAAAGTGTGCTACGTTTGATTTCCCAGCAGATTTTAAGTCCTACTGAACTTTTTAGTAAATTCAAAAAAAATTACTGCAGAACAAAATTTATAAAAATTATTTCAAATTTGGTCGGAAAAAATGAAACATTTCATATTACTTTTTATTACTTTTTATTACTTTATTCGGTTATGAATAAATTAAATAATTTCAAAAAAAATTTTTGCGGATGAAAATTTGTAGAAATTATTTCAAATTTAACAACAAAAAATAATGAAATATTTCTAAATCAGAACAAAGTATAGGTGCTGTGCTTTCAGTTTGATAATACAAATTTGCACACTTAATTTTCACTTTTGCAAAATACTTTTCATATTTTTAATTACTTTTTGGTTTGACAAAATTTTTTGCCGAAAAAAACTATTGTTAAATTAATGACACACTTCAATTATTCTATTTGCTGTTCCTCCATTGTTTGATGGTCTTCATCATTTATAAATGCGTCATTTTTTCTTGTCTGTAAGCTCCAGTTTTTTTTTTAATCAAAATCGGAAAAAAGTGAATGTAAAATTTTCTTAATTTCTTATGCTTCATTTCCTTTGTTCTTGTTAGAATGTTGCCTATGAATTTCCGTAGTCGTAATGATTTAAATTTCATTTCTTTGTTGATCGAAGTTTGGTTATTTATTTGGCGCCATTATTTCTTAGATAAGACAAATATATCACATGGAATATTTTGGAAATGATATTAGGTATTTACTAATCATTCTAATGTTTACTTTATACCATATCTTTCAGGAATTGCTTCAAGGGGAAAGCTAAAACATTATGAGTTGATTTGTCTGCTAATTAACCAATTTAAGATCTGGCAATTTTTTCAGATTCTCAGCCAGATTACCAATTTTTTTTACATTTATTAAATTACTCTAATGCATTTGCTAGTCTAGCTGTGCTAATAAAAGTTTTAGCCACTATAATCATATTTTTTTGCTGATTTAACATATTTTGATTTTATTTCATTCACAGTTTATTGAATTAAAGTTGTAGTTACTTTTACGCTCACTTTTATTTTCACTTAATCTTTTGAATATTCCGTAATCTTGCGGTCAAGAAAAACTTAAAGCATACATAACTTATTGTATTCCAAGTTACTTTTCATATTTTTTCCTCGACTGCTTGAATATCTTTAGATTTATTATACTATCAAATAAACGTGAAGCCAGAAGTATCGCCGATCTTTCACGTCAAATACCTCATGTCGGGAAAAACAAAAGCAACGTTTTCCACAAATATTTTGATTAGAGCTATATTTATCGTGAAACATTTCTTGGGAACAGAAATAGTTGTGACTAAATATGATTCAGTCTAATAATTTCAGTCTAAAAGATTTGAATTAGAGTTGGGTATTTGAAATGAAACAATTTCCTATGGTTTATATACAAAATATTTCTAGTTATTAGGCAGTGGATTTGTTATGTGTTTTGTTCCAAATCAATGACTGTTTTCATGTGAGATGTGGCCATGTTATAAACATTTGAGACTTCCCTGTTTATTACCGTCTCCAAAGGCATTCATTCATTGTGACAGTTCAATCCTTTCTTTAAGCATCCACCAACATGCCTAATAACAAAGGGTTAAGTTTTTTAACAGTTATAACCGTAAAAGGGATAGAGTCAGTTACGGTGCTCAGTTTTTCATCATTCTAGTCGTCTGATTATTTTCCGGGTTTTCTTAAGCTAACAAGCAAATAATCTTGTTATACAATTGTTTCGGTTTTTTTGATGAGGCTTATATTTTTGATTTTGTCCAGAATCCTTCCCATTTTTTCTTTCGCTGATTGGGTAAGCGCCTTTGATCAAATTTGTTGCCATTGTACTTGACCTCAGGTCATCACAAGAAAGAAAATTTATCATGAAAGAGATTTACGAAATTGTTTATCGAATTGATGTAATAATCAACACAGACAAATAATACCCAGTCATTCATTTGGATCGTTGGTACTTCTATAGTTAGTATAGTGAAATTCGGAAAAGAAATCGAACAGCAGCTGCGGAATGATGAAAAATTGAGCACCGTGATTCACTCCGTTTCTTTGATCACATTTAATAGATGCTTAAAGAAAGACATCGTTATAACGAGTGCTTTGTCAAAAGGTAATTTGTAATTTTGTGATAACACTTCAAACAAAAGAAACGACAAAAAAGTGATGTGAGAAAAATTTGCATATTCACTGGCAGCCGATAACAAGTTCGAATGATATGCAAATTTTACATAGTGCTTATTTTGCCGGAAATGAACTCCTGCTACTTTACTATTTCTTTTCATTCATTTCATATTTATTCGGTGCTGGGAGATGATTGGTATGATGATCGATGATGAGTTGCGCGATACATTGCTATATATCGGAACATATGATTTGGATTGTTTGATGATTGATACCGGGAAATTTAGCATTTATGGGAGATGAAATGAATTTAGATGAGCTATTTGAGAGGAAAATTCGAAACATATAGACTGTCAGAAATTAGATCGGGAGCGGAATTGATAGGAGGAAAATTGATAAGATAGAAGAAATAGGTTGAAACGATGGGATGAGGCACAAAGGATTACATGTTTTCTTTACCTATCTTAAGTTTTCCTTATCTGTCTCCGGAAGACTTGCAGAAAATTGTATTGAAATGGATCACAGAAAAGAGTCAAATTTAGAAGGTGATCAGATAATTTCGTGAAAATAGCTTGAACTGCTACTATTCTGAAATTTATATGGTACTGTTACTATTTTGGAATTATAAGGTATTTTCTGGTACTTTTTTTAGCTCAAAATAAAGTTTAGTAGATTTCTGCTTAAGTTACTAAGTTAATTTTAATCTTAAAAGATCTGAAAATTAACTGAAGAATGTATAATTAATTATTCCATTGAATGAATTGAATAAAATAATTTAATTTAAAAAACTTTTCAGGAAAATCAATGAGTAGGAAAAAAAACAAATTTTAATTTATTTGTGTTTATTTGGCAAAAAAAAAGCTTTCATACTTACAGTATTTGTTTCTATATAATCATGATAATAATTTCATAATTAATTTCAGGTTTTATTTGTAATTTCTATTGTTAGATCAAGAAGCATGTCATCAACCAAAAATGTTTACATAGTGCGAAATATTCTGCAAAGTCCAGAAATTCCTCAAATGGGAAGTAATCCGGGAAACTTGACACAACTGACTAATTCAAACGATATGCAAGATGATGGAATAAATCGTATCAAACAACAAATGATGAAGTGGCGAATCATTTCACGATGTCTACGATCATTACGTTCTGCGAAAAATATGCGACATCGTACGAAGCACAAAAGCAATGAAGAAAAAATATGAAAAATATAAGCAAGAAATTACTGAAGAAAAAGTAAGTTCAAAATGTAATTTGATAAAACCAAAAAGTGTTTTTTCATAGCTTTTGATTCTGTTAGTTTTTTTCGTTATCTCCTGGCACATTTAGAGAATATTCAATTTTTCCTTCAAATTAATTGCTATAATATTTAATTACATCTTTTCTCATTTCTTTTTTTTTTGATCCAAATTTTCTTTTTTAACAATTTGAATTAATGCAATAAAAGTTTTAATTATTAATTTAAATTAATATAATGAAAGTTTAATGAAGAAATTATTATTTTTGAACTTTATAGTTTTCTTACACTAATAACAAAGAAAAAATGATCCATAATAAAAAATGCTTGAGATAGCAAGCGGTAAAAATACAATGTTCATATGAATAAACTGAAACAACAATTAAAATTCACTTTTCTTATTTACTTTGTCAAATTACTTTTTAACTAAATATTAGGCAATGAACGAAATCTCTCTAATATTAATATATAATGTATTAGCGGTGAAATTTTTATGACATATCAATTCATCAAATAACAAAAGTTTCTTTCCACAAAAAATTTAAGAAAATATTCAATTCAATGTCAAAAGTAATTTTTATATAATTATTATGTTACTAATAATTACTTTTTTAATTTTTGTACCATCTTTACTGTTTATTATTTTAATTTTCCATTTATATACCGCTGATTCGTAGATCACAGATAATCCGACAGTATATTCAACTCAATTTCAAGAGTAATTTTGAATATCTTTAGAGTATTTCGTTATTATTTTACTATTAATTACTTTTCCAATATCTTTACTTTAGTTTCATTTTACTTTCAAAAGCTTACTCATGATACGGTAAATAGTGTACAACATCTATCTGTCCACTGAAGTCGTCTGCGTCTAATTGTTTTTATTCTCTCATTATGTTAACTGATCGTCTTTTTTTTCTCATTAATTGTCTCTGGTCGGATAAAATGATCTATCAGTAAATAGAAGAGTATGACAGAGTATAAGTTTTGCACGTAATGTTTTATTAGTAAGACATTTGCATGTTTCTTTGCTGGAGAGGATTATTGATAGATTAGAAAATGTAATCTTTATTATATAACTTTTTATTGTATTGGTATTTTATTGGGCATTTAGTTTATTGTATTGAATAGTTTGTTCTTTCTTATAATAGACGATAAATACACTGTTTTTGAAATTTAGTATTTTATTTGTATTTCAATTATTTAGTAGTATAGAATTTACAACCGTTTTCCTGTTATATAATTTAAAGTATTTAATTTTTTTCAGCAAATGGATACGAAATTAGCTAGCGATTGCCAAATTGGCCCAAATTTGCCAAATTTGGCAGACTTAAAAAATTATCTGCGCAAAGAGCAGCCGCTATATTTCCAAGCATTGGAAGGATATTTATTGAATGCGGCAAATTTAGTATGTTTTTTTTTCTGATATTTATTTGTGTTATGGTAAAGTAGGGTGAATTTTTGTATAAAGAATAACCTAATAAATAAACAATTTCTGATTTTCCTTACTAATATTGCGATCAAAATTGATCAAAAAGAGAGTGAACAAAGGCTATGCAAATGAAGGCTTATTTTTTTTTAAATGAAATTGTCATGGAGGGCATTTAGTATAAAGTGTGTGTTTCACTGAACTCTTTATTAATTGGTTTAACTGGTTCTTCTTCAGATTAACAACTTAAGAGGAAGATTGGAGCGAAATGATGAAGGAGAAAAAGTGGACGCTCCAAGATCGGAATTATTAGAAAGCGCAAGTCCGCCATCAGCTCGAGACGAACTGCACGGAGTGGTGGAAGCAGTACCACTACTGGTGCAAGATGAGGAAGAAAACGAGTTGATGGAGAGGCGGCAGGCATCACACGAGCCTTTCCTCAACGAGGAAAGTGCCGATGTGGCATCAAGAGCGCAAACAGTGACGGTCCGGAAACGACGAGAAGCGGTGACAGTGCGCGAAATTGTATTGTAAGTTCATTTTTAGACAAATGTGATAAAAACTATTAATTATAAAGCACATTATAAAATGCAAAACTGAACTTATTTTGTCGGCTGATTTAAAAAAGAAAAATTATGGCATTATTTATTTTATAATGCATTCATTTGGAAAATATGAGCAGCTTGCTGAGCGAGTAAGCAAGAAGAATAATTTGCGATTATTTATGTAATTTATTATTTATGTTGTGAATATATGTTTCAGGCGTTCCCGGACCGTACGGGTTCCGATAGTAGTGAGCGAAGGACGCAGAGAAGCACCAGCTGGGCCGGAAGCCTTCCATGTGTCGGAAGTGGAAGGTTTACCAACTCAATATGCAGAACAGCTGGTTGTGCCGGAAATCGACCCGTATAGGGTGAACCGTAGTGCCGACGGGTCAGTAATAATTGGTAAGTTTAAAAGTGTATGATTCTAAGATTAAAATTTTACACGGATTAATTTATATGAATTTAATACTTTAATCTTTGTAGAATGCGGTATGTGCCCTAAAGAATTTGGAACTGTAAAGGGATGGCGAATTCATGCGGCCAAAGCGCATCGAGGAAACGGTGAGCTTTTTGGAATTTATACATTAGGTTCAGTTTTTGAAGGAATTTTTTATATTTATTTTACCTAAGCACTTTAAATACAATATACCTATTTCAGGTTTTTGTCAGCAGTGCGGCCATTTCATTCGTATGCCGCATATTCGTTCCGACGAAGAAATCGCAGCCACGATGGAGCTCCATTCTTTGGAATGGTGTCCCAATGCCACGAAGGCTGCAATGAATGAAAGAGCCGTGAAACGTAGAAGGCTCCAGCTGGTGGCAGAAACGATGATGCAGAGCGATATTATATTCCGGTAAATAAACAGTTTTCTTTTTTTCAAAAAATAGGAAATTATTGTATTAATATCCCTGCCCGGTCAATATTTGCTTTATATTTCAGGTGCACAGTAATAAGCGATTCGATCCATGCATTCCGATAATGATCACCGCTATCCAAACTTCGTCTTTCGCTCCAATTTTCTTCTATCCACGCAGATTATTCTTTCAAGGTTTTTTTTGCAATTTTATTAAATTTTTTTTGTTTTGTTTTTGTTTTACTTTACATACAAAGTTTCTAATTGTTGAATTATTATTTTCCAAGTCCTTTATTATCTTGAAAAATTCCGAATTACACATGTACAATAATATCAGTTATAATCAAAGGCTATAAAGGAATCAAGGAGATTTCAAAGAACGAACATCTGTAAATAAGTCTAAATATATCTTGCAAGTTTGTTTGGTAGCTTTTTGCTTGGTAGCTTTTTTGTTTACTTGGTACTTGTAGCTTGGTAGCTTTTTTACTTGGTAGATTTACTTCCAGAAATTATCTGATGTAAATTTTAAATATTCTATTCTGGTTATTGCGGCTACACTGATTTGCTGGATTAGTCATGTTATTTTCAAAAAAATTATCGATCCTCAATGCAAGGATAATTTTGCTCAAAATTAAAAAAACAGGGCTCAAATTTGGTAAGATAATATCAGTTTGGTGGATTGTCAACAAGTTTTTGGAAGTTGGAAGATTCAGCGTACCATAAAATATTGCGAAAAAAATGGCATTATTTTTTCATTATTTACCTTCCTGAAGACAAGGATTATGTAAGATTTTCTCAGTGAGAAGTAGAATTAATCATCTGAAGAAATTAGAAATCTTGGATTTGATTTTTGTAGGTTTCACGCAAGATGATGTTGGTCTTGCCCTTGGACGCTGTTATGGTACTGACTTTTCGCAAATAACTATATCACGCTTCGAAGCACAAGAATTATCCTTAAATAGAGTACGCGAATTACAGCTATTGCTCAAAGAATAGTTGGAGGATACGGAAGCAGCATTGGCCAGCGGAGCAACAATAAGTGATCTTTTGAAAGCACTCTTCGAAGAATATCCTTCCGTTTATTGATTTGTTTCTTCTTGTTACAGCAAATATTTTTGCTGATAGAATTCTAACAAATACCAAAGCATGTTTTTATAGCGTGTTTAATTTGTGTATGCTTACCTTTTAAGTCTTGTTACATAAACTGGAAGCTATGCTTCAGCATTTTTTTTTACATCGGAATTCTTCATGCTTTCAGCGAAATAGCGGTATAGAACAATATTTAGATGAGATGAAAGTGAACTTTCTTTTGAAAAGATTATTAACCATAGTTGAATACTTTAAGTTTCTGTCAAAATTTGAGTGGCTTTCGGGAATTCTAGCTTCTAATATGTATTTTAACCAGTAACTGGTCTGAAAGACCGATTATATGACATTTTTTTTTTTGGCAACAGTTTTATTTTTTGTCCATTCCTGTTCTTCATATCTCTCTGATTTTATTTTTAGAATGGATACATGGTAACTCTTTTTCTTGGAATTCCTTCGAACGTTTTTTTTATCCGAATGTTTGGTAGTGTTAGGAATGTTTGTGCATGAATTGTACAGGTTTTAAAGGAGCTCTGGAACAGAAGTGTTTGGAAATTTTGCTTAGAAATTAGTTTTTGTAGGGAAACTATTTGGAGGAGGGGGATGGGGAATGAAAGAAAGGGGAAAGAAATCATTGCTTGAAATCTTCATTTTGAATTCTAAAAAAAAAAAAAAAAAATCACAGGCTGGTACCGTTTGTAAAAATTTCGCATTAATATTAGTGGTTTCACCAATGAGAAATTTCAGAAGCATTATCACTTGTTATTTCTCTTTTTCGAGAGTGGTCAGCAAAACAAATCTTTTATGGATTCTCATCCAGCGATTTTGAACCAATTTAACATCTTTAAGGACAAAAGTGAAATTACAATGAAGGATCGGATGACTTCGGGAAATATGTGAATTCGAAGTAGAAGCTTTATTACCGTTTCAGTGAACTACATTGTGAAATATGTGCAAGGATGAGATTTTTTTTAACGTAGTACAACTGGAATTCACAGTAAGGCGATTTGTAGAATTGTATGATAAGATAATAACAAAAGTATTTATGAATAAATGTGGTACACGGAAATATTATTGAACAGAGAATGCTGTTGATTGGCTGTGTAATTCGCCTTAAGGACGACAATGCATCTGAGTGTTTGAGTATTTGATTGGTTTTCAGAGAATAATTCTTTAAATGTGCTTTAAATAATATGCCAAGATTTGAAAAATTGCTAAACAAAGAATTCCGAAATAATTGCACTGGAATACCGTGTTTCTTGAATGTTCCAGTCATTTTTTGGCAGTTTGTAACATCAGAACAAAATAGTTTAAGGTCTTGCAAATCTTTTTGGAAAATTCAGTTTTTTATTTAATTTTATAACTAACGATATTTTAGTTACCAACAAATAGTCGGCAATATAATACTGGAGTCATTTAAGTTAGTAATGAGTACTTATGGCATGGAAGAAATGGACGTTAACTTATTTCTTATGAAAAAAATCAAGTTTAATCGCTCATTTTATTGTATTATCCATCTTTTCCACTCAAATTTGAGTTATTCTGGAAATATGATGTATATATAGTCCTTTTATCTTCTTTACTCTGTTTCCTTCTTTCGCAGTGAAATCAGTCTCAAATGCGTTTTGCTTGGAGGTTCTTTGAACACTTTCAAGGCTGAGATATACTGGGATTTTTTCTGATTTTCTATAATGCTTAGGGGATGTTGATCCAGATTCTTAACTATGTTTTTTTATTTTCTAATTTATTTTAACTACACCTTTTTATTTCTAATTCTTATAAATAGTATGCTTGTGCCTGCATTAGGAAAAGTCCCGAAAAGCAATTTTGGTTTCACGCAGAATACTCCATTGAAGCAGTATAGATTTCTCAGAATCTTTCATTTGATGAAGTCACTCTTGTTCATGTCAAATTTCTTATACTCATTTAAAAATAGTATTGAAACTGTAGTATTTTCTCCCTTTCCTCATTTTCATTGTTAAGGATGAATACCATGAATAATAAAGTGTCGTAGCGATGATTAAACTTTAGACAGAACTGTATTGTCAAGGAAAAATCATTTTATTTGAAAACTAGGCTCGATAGTTGCGTCATAGGGACCCAAAGATCGTTTTGAAGAGATGCTTGAGTTGTTTTGAAGTTGATAGAGTTTGTTATCGGATTCAGTATCCGACATCGGTGATACATTTGCCATTAAATAATAGCAAACCGAGCTCTTTAGGCGTCACTGCAAGCATAGTAATAAAATGTCAAGCGACGAATCGTCTATGTGCAGTTCGGGACTGGTGGTGATGGTTGTGTTCCACTGAAGAAACGTCGCAAACGAACAAACTTGGATTTAGCATAATGTTCTGCACTCGATGCTTACTCTGACATAAACCCACAGTCCGGATCACGATAGGATGGCGGAAATCGCTGAATTGATAGGATTAGATCGAGATGTAACTTATTATTGTTAATTGCTGCACAGAACTACATCCAATCACAGAGCCATCTCTAGTTTTACTAAAATAACTTAATATATTCTCTTGAGAATTGCAGTCGTTTGAAGTGATGTGATTCATTAGACAGAGTATGACCTCTTTAATGGTTCGATATTCGCATTTTTCCACACTGCAATTATCAAAGTGACTATACTTATAGTACATGTCATTTTTGCTTGATTTCTATAAAGCTTCCGTTTTCACTCGAATTGTTTCATTAATTTCGGGTATTCATGTTTGGTCCTGTAATCGAAGCCAAAAACTTCGTAAAGAATGATTCATTATTGTTATTATTCAGTTCATCCTCTCTGTTTTGTTATTACGATTCGCTTTCTTGCCTTTATTGCCTCAGAAGTCTTTCTCGAAACAGAGTAATCATTTCTTCTTTTTTCTATTCTTTTTTTTTTTCTACTTTTTATTCAGGTAAAATAATTAGCGAGTTTATTGCGATTTGCCTTCTAGCAACTCATTTTTTCATTTTTTTTGTTGGAAATGGAAAATGAAAGCTCAGTTATAGCTTAAATAAAATTACAAGTTATTGCCTTTTATTACTTTGATGGGCAAAATATGGTTTCAAAAAGAAAAATTCAGAAGGCATATTAAAAGGAAAAATTCACGGAATCAAGAAGCAATGATAGAGCATCAACTTTTAGCTAAACTCAGAACTCTTCGAGCTAAAAATATTGACTAAAAATAAAATTTGCAAACATATATATATGTAATATATATTTCAAGGACAATATTTTTTGCTTTTATATTGTGTTTTTTATTTTTTGCTTAACGCTTTTCTTTCGTAGCATTTTATTTTATCATTTAACGCATTTTTTGCGAAATGAGTTTTTGTTTTCTTATTTGAGTGTTTAGTTCTACTCTTATGTGTCTTCTCTTCATTATTTGTTGTACCAAATATATGCATAGTTCTTTCGGCAGTTTTTGCGAGAGCCGTCGATCTTTTTTTGAGGTTTAGGTAGTTTTTGCTTTGTATCCAGTTAAATTTTCTTCCGTTACAGCTTTGTTGATTATTGGTTACATTTCACTGTTGTATAAGTAATTTCAGTTATTCAGTTTTATCTCATTATATTAAGTTGAATAATGGTTTTTTCGGTGTATTCCGCAAAAGATACTTGAATAGAATATTTACTGATTTCTTGTTATAAGCATTTGCAGAATTAAAATAATTTTTGCGGAGTCGTCCCAATGTTCTCTATATGCGGTTTTTGCATCAATATTTCTCGAGTTAGCTGATATTTCAAATTTTCTGTTCGAAAAAATGCAACACGTTCACTTGTTCATTGACGGATATTTCTAAACATCTGTCAATAGTGCTGCTCACCTAAGTAATTTAGGTTTTTAATATTCATGAAGCATAAGAACTTTTAAAATGTAGTCATGAATATTTTTGAAATGTGTCCCACAGATTTGGTTTATTTAGAAAAGAGATATTTTCCTATTCGTTAAAAGGACTATTTACTGTGCGGAATGTACCAACTTTATAAGTTTTCTTTTAAGTCCCTGAAATTCAGAGATAAATTAAAAAGGAAGTCTTTTGGATAGAAAAATCGGATTTCGAATTTCCATAGTATTTGCTGTTTTAATTCTTGAATTACACTCCTATTTCTTGCAAAAAATTAAGGCATTTTTTTGCCGGACATGGGACGCAAACCCGTACTTTTAACTGTTGTTTGGAGTGATATCCTATCATAGATAGAAAGGAAATGCTTTTAGGATTATTTAAGAATACCAAACAGGGCTTTTAGATTCCCTTAGCCACTTCACGGTGATGATAATTTCATAGCCAACGCAAACTAATTTTCAGACTATGACAACTGAAGTATGTTTGATGGTAATGGTAATGTTTTCTGAATTCATATTTTAGATTTTTTTTATAGTAGATTCATTCTTAACGGTTTATGAAAAGTAAAATGATTTTCCATAATGAGTCCACGTTCATGTGCTTACTACTATTTCCCTGAGCGAATTGTTCCTGTTCGATTGTCGATGTTCAGCCTTCTTTTTTATGCTGGTGTTGAAAAGATTGCATTTTGCATTATGTGATTTTTTTTTTTCCAATATTCTAAAGTTGCTTCTTATTCGAGCAATGTTACATTTGTGAAATTCTTCATTAGTATTGATAAAATTTAACATCAAAAATATCCTGAGGTAAGAAACAATTAAAAAATATTCTTTAGCTATAAGTTGATTAATATTGAAATTGTTTTTGCATAATATTTGATGCAAAATTCGAATTTTCTTAGCCTGAACTAATTAACCTAACTAATTAATGCAGTTGATCAGTTTTATTAATTATAAAACATTTTATAATTAAGGAAAAATAAATAAACAAACAAACCATTTCATTTTGTAAAAGCCAATAGAATAGCCCAAAAAACAATAGGAATAATGCATTTGAAATGGAATTCGGCCAAGCTTTTTCTCACCACAACAAACAATGAATAATTTTACAAATCAATTTTTTTTCAATTTAGCGAAATAGAAAAAAAGGGAAAAATTATACAATATTTAAGATTTGTGCTAAAAAGATTTTTTAATTTACAGTAATTTATTTACAGTATCAAAAATTTAATACTTCTTTTTCCCTCATCTTCACTTTGTCTTTTAATGGATGATACTTTGTATAGCATATCTATTCATCTGATAATAAATCGATCGAGTAAATTTGAGATCAATTATCATAAAGCAAACGGTAGCGTTTTCTTAATAGGGGCCCTATATCAATTTATAGAGCTCGTACTTTTTTTTTTCCTTTTTTATGTTCCTTAAACAATCACTACTTTGCTGTTATTTTAAGTAAAATTTGATAACTAAGAAAACTATTGTTGGTATTCTGATAAGAAGAATGAATTTCATTGATCTATGTAATATGAATTTGGAATTGTAATGTATAAATGCTATATAATGTATTATTAGATACTGTACATAAATTGGTACTGTAAATCGATACTATAAATAAATTACTATAAATTAAAAAATGTATTATTAGGAACTAAGCCTTACTCTAACAAAATTTTACTAATTCCCTAATTCAGTAAATGGAAGATTTTTGAGCATAAATGAGTTATGAATGTCGTACTAAATTCCCCTGTTGGAGAGCGCAAGTGGATTATTTTAGTGGGCTTATACATAGCACAAATATAAATTATTTTAATGAGCTTATACTTAGCGCAAATAATGCAATAAGGAGAGCTTTCATCTTTTCTTTCACACTTTTCTCTCACCACCTGAAATGAAGAACTAACCCATCACTATGATCTTATTGCCTTTTCCATATCTATCAAATAAAATTGAATCATGCAAAATCCGTGAGGAACAATGCCTTCCTACTTCAGCAAGTTACAAAGCAAACTACATATATTAAGACAAGATTTTTTCTCTTCACATTTTCCTATCAGAAGTGGTATGTTTCTAGCCTTCAGTTCTTCGCTTTCATCTATATGATGTTCATCCAGAAACTTAAAAAATGTGTAGATTGATCAAGTACTGGCTTCATTTTTGAAAATTGAACAGGAAACAATTAAAATAATTAGTATAACTGGAATATAGATTCAAAACAAAATTTTTACAACATGGAACATATCGGTTAAAATGAGAAATAATTACTGAGCACTCCAATTTTATCTGGCAGATCACACGATACTGCCAAATAGATACAATGTCATATGAAATACATTTCCGGAGTATCTGGACTAAGCGCAAAACTTTGTTCAAGAGTACGAACATTGGGTTCATTTTCCAATGTTTCACTCACTCGTCTGAAATGTAAGCCTGTCGGAATAATGAATTAGTAATTTCGCTCCACAATGTAAATTTGATGGATTAAAGTTATTTTTTCTGACTATGACTTGTACGTTGCAATATTTAACATTTGAATTTACCCTTGCTGCCCATTTTCTATTACTGTAAAAAGCCAGTTGTACATTAAATGAAAAAATACCTGAATTTTTCGAAGTAACATTGCAACAATTCTGAACGAATTTTCATTTTTCTTCACAAAAAAACTAAAAAATATTTCTTCGAATTAGAAACTTACGCATATTTTAAAAGACGCCTCGCTCGATCGCAAGCTAAATGGGCATAATAAACAGGTGCTGGTATTGAAACTGATTTATTGCATCGGGCGTACACATGACATAAAGTATAGACCATTTGCTGAAGAATGTAAAAAAAAAAACCATTGAGATCATGCTGACATGTGAGTGAGTTAGTAGACTATTAATGAAAATCACAAATTTCTTACGAGTAATTAAAAGATCTTGTATGTAAAACAAAAGCTTGAGAAATCTTTTCATGAAGATGAAATATGCAAACAATGAAAATGCAGTTAATATATAAATGCCAGCAAACATTCGAGAACTAACTTGCCACTCGTCTGCAGATAAATGCCATGAATCATAAAGAACAATGTAGTGAGACGGCCTTGATGTTCCCTGAAATACTACATGATAATTGTACTTTTGAATGCATTGAAAGCATTTTTCATGCTATACAATTTAATAAGTGAATTATGGAACAATAAATAATTAAATTTATATATATATATTATCAAAAGAAATGGTGGCCATTGGAACAAGTATCAAAAATACATTGTAGGAGGCAGAAAATCTACGGATTATTTCAATTAAAATTACATAATATTGTAATCACTCCATCACTTCAGATCTTTGACAAACGAACTGCACTAGGCAAAAATATAAAAGGTAAATAAAGAAAACATTGGAAACATACTAAAGCACCACGATGTGAACATAGATAGAAGTCAAATCGTAATGGACTCGTTATTGTATTATCAACAACTGTTCCTGGTGGTACATTTTCTTTGTTTCTGAAGGAAAAAGAACTAGTAATGTTTACACTCAATAAGAAAGCCACTTCCTGACAAAACTGTTCGATTCGAAAACATTTAAATTTTTAAGCATTTATAAATTTATAAAAATTATTAATACATTTTAAATTTATAAACGCATTATAAAAGTGTAAAAAAGCACCACAAATAGTAGCTCAGTGATAATCGCTTTGCTTTAAATGTGAGCAATGAATACGATCACGGATGACTTAATTCCATACTGTCAAAACATACAACTAGGATTCAGAATATAGATTTGTTTTGGAATTAGTCATTGGAATACATCAAAAATTCTCTATGTATTCTTCACTGAACCAAAAAATATTCTCCACCTTTTATCTTGTTCAATGAAGCGAGTATGATGCCTTTTTTGTACTACAGCATAAGAAACTGTTGGATCGTAAAGTTGATCTAGTTGTCGTATAGCTGTTTTTAAGCACAATAACTCATCGTTCATGACGTCTAAGAACTGAGAGTCCGAAACACCATCACTAAATAAAGACAAAAACTTATGCTAAATAGAATTATAGATATTTTTAAGCACAAAAAAAAGAATGGTATGAATTAAAAGTTAGAAAAGTAAAACAAACTACTGGAAACTAAAGAAAAAGTTATCGCTATATAAATTTTCTATTTTGAAGAGTTTATATTAAAAGAGTTACAATAATCGAACAGCTCACCGAAACAGTACTATATGATGCGGTTTACAACCTGCTTGTACAAGAAATTCCGTGATGCGTGTTCGGAACGCATCCACGGTATATGTTAATACTTCCATCCCTGGTTGCTGTATTTTCAAAGACGCTGCATATCTAGAAAATATTTCTTAATAAAGTAAAATAAAGCAAATACAAAAGCCATAGCATTTTCACACACGAAAATTTATCTTATCTTTCATTGTCTTTCACCTTCTTAAGGGCTCGAAAATAATTTGATTTTTGAAAATTAAACCTTGTTGCAGTGATATTTAGAGACCCAATGATAGCAGCAATTGACGGGATTGACGAATCGCCTGAAGGTGAGTGCGTGACGTCAATACCTATGAACAATGTTGGAGCTTCTCTATCAGTGAATTTCTTCCAGCTGAAAAAATGTCTTGAGACATTCTTGAAAATACTTTTCACGAAATAATATGGTCTTTTGTATTTCTCCATCCGCCATCTTCGAATTAGTACAACTGCTTTAACTGCTACCAAACTGCTTTCACAATAACTATCTCGAATGAATTCAAAAATCCCTGCGAATTACACCAACGGTTGCGGTCAAGCAATATGCACCCATATATTCAATTTCTGAATTTCCAAAATATAAAATATCAAAAGTACTAATTCTGATTTCTCGCAACTTCGTTGTTAATGCCATCCAATTTGACGTTTATCTTCAAACAAATATTGTGAGACACAACATTATGCTGACGCATTTTGAGAAATGTTTCGGCAAGAATTACTTGACACGCTATACCTTCCTCCTTATCGCAAATTACTTTTATTCGTCCTGCAAAGAAATTTCGTGCTGCACCACTATCAAAATATCCATCATCATGGAATTCCATTAATCGTTAAATAAAAAACTTTGAACATACCATATGTTTCATCATTCTTTTCCGGAGTGATAAAGATCATTAGCGGCTTCACTTCTTTCCCTATTTCACTACATATTTTTTTGAAATTGCGTACGTATATGTCAGCTTCTTCTTTATGTGTATCCCACCAATATACCTCAACAGTATCTGATCCCAAATTTTTCCTCACAAATTCCATACCGAAGAGTTTGCAGGTATTAATTAAAACATCGAATGATGGTCTATAATTTTAAACAGTTATGAACATCCAGCCACAATTATCTGTTTATTCAATAAAAGATTCATTCTGATTAAAAATGAAAAAAATACCGAAATTGTTGCCTATTAATTGCTCGATCAACCAATACAACAGCGAAATGAACATTAATGGAGGTTTGAAAGAAATGGTCCTTTAACTGCCAAAAACCGTTCATGGTTGGTAATTCAATTGTCTGCAATTTTGTGTCAGATACCTTGCAGAAATGACATATTTTTATAAATGAAGGACCATTACGATTAACTTTGATGAAATACAATTTTTTGCAGGGAAAAATCCATTTAATTTTCTAAAAGCTTCTTCTATCCACTCAAACTCAGGTCCTTCTACTCCACTCAAACCCTTAAACACAGAAGTAATCTTTTCAGAAATGATAATTCATTAGAAATGAAAGCAATAAAAAAAAACTAACTAACCACGAATAAAATTTAAATTCTAATTAACACACCTTAAAATGAATTGCAGGTGACGGCAAAATACGACCAAGAATTTGAACTGATTCCGGAACTCCATTACTGACTGAAGGGAAACTGATTTCAAACTGCTTAATGAACTCATCATCGGTAGCTAACCCCATGCCATTTAGAAACCAATCAATTTCTCTGAATCTCTCCAAAGGACTCAAAGCCGTATCCTTGAACAAAGAAGAATTGCAAAAATATACATGTATGGGAGACAAAATTCCATCCATTGGAATATTACTGAATAGTAAATAAAACCAAAAAATACATTAGAAATACTCTATCGAGTATTCTCTTCTCTAACCAAGTATTACTTCCCACTCATCTCATAACTTAATGCCTTTCTACTATTATTAATTAAATTAAACTAGTCTCTCGCTACTACAATGTTTTCATCAGATTATGTATTAGAGATCTTACTAATTATATTTCCTAAATTAATTCAGTTTTTTCAAACATCAAATGTTTCTAACACTAATCTACTTGGATGAATCATAAATCATGTGAAAAAAGAAAAAGTATCCGCACTGGTCATTCAGCTTATTTTTAAATATTTACTCTGATCAGTTTTGCGAGTTGAAACGGTGTCAGACGTTTTTTTACACGCTGCACTTTGTCAGATAATCGCAAAAGCTCCATCGGAAAATATTCCTTCCTTGTTAGTGTACCACAATGTACTACCGGAAGATTCGGAAATTCCAGACGTATATCTAAATTAAGGATTAACCGATAAAAAGCAATTAAGAGAAAAACAATAAGACAGAAAATTTGTTCAACAGTGTAAATGTACAGCAATTTTCAAAACTTATCCTCTTTAAATATAACGTTTAAAAAAAAAAAAAAAAAAACCAGTAAACTACTTTTATAGCGATTGAAATATTCTTCAACAGTTAATTCCTCCACAGAGTCATCGCTTCGCTTCATTTGAAACCTAAAACTCAGTCTAACAGTAACAAATTACAAAAGTATGGCATGATGACAAAATGCATAACTAAATTAAGATAAATCAACCTTTGTATTCGTGCAGGCAATCCAACATCAACAAACTTGACATGTCTATTATCATACTCCACTTTCAATATTAAGCCTAAAAACATTTTGTTGTGGCAACTTCTAACGATATCATTTTGAATAAAACAGCTGGAGATTCAAATGTTTAACAAAAATCCATACCATTCTTTTTTTGTGCTTAAAATATCTATAATTCTATTTAGCATAAGTTTTTGTCTTTATTTAGTGATGGTTGTTCGGACTCTCAGTTCTTAGACGTCATGAACGATGAGTTATTGTGCTTAAAAACAGCTATACGACAACTAGATCAACTTTACGATCCAACAGTTTCTTATGCTGTAGTACAAAAAAGGCATCATACTCGCTTCATTGAACAAGATAAAAGGTGGAGAATATTTTTTGGTTCAGTGAAGAATACATAGAGAATTTTTGATGTATTCCAATGACTAATTCCCAAACAAATCTATATTCTGAATCCTAGTTGTATGTTTTGACAGTATGGAATTAAGTCATCCGTGATCGTATTCATTGCTCACATTTAAAGCAAAGCGATTATCACTGAGCTACTATTTGTGGTGCTTTTTACACTTTTATAATGCGTTTATAAATTTAAAATGTATTAAATTTTTATAAATTTATAAATGCTTAAAATTTAAATGTTTTCGAATCGAACAGTTTGTCAGGAAGTGGCTTTCTTATTGAGTGTAAACATTACTAGTTCTTTTTCCTTCAGAAACAAAGAAAATGTACCACCAGGAACAGTTGTTGATAATACAATAACGAGTCCATTACGATTTGACTTCTATCTATGTCACATCGTGGTGCTTTAGTATGTTTCCAATGTTTTCTTTATTTACCTTTTATATTTTTGCCTAGTGCAGTTCGTTTGTCAAAGATCTGAAGTGATGGAGTGATTACAATATTATGTAATTTTAATTGAAATAATCCGTAGATTTTCTGCCTCCTACAATGTATTTTTGATACTTGTTCCAATGGCCACCATTTCTTTTGATAATATATATATATAAATTTAATTATTATTGTTCCATAATTCACTTATTAAATTGTATAGCATGAAAAATGCTTTCAATGCATTCAAAAGTACAATTATCATGTAGTATTTCAGGGAACATCAAGGCCGTCTCACTACATTGTTCTTTATGATTCATGGCATTTATCTGCAGACGAGTGGCAAGTTAGTTCTCGAATGTTTGCTGGCATTTATATATTAACTGCATTTTCATTGTTTGCATATTTCATCTTCATGAAAAGATTTCTCAAGCTTTTGTTTACATACAAGATCTTTTAATTACTCGTAAGAAATTTGTGATTTTCATTAATAGTCTACTAACTCACTCACATGTCAGCATGATCTCAATGGTTTTTTTTTTTACATTCTTCAGCAAATGGTCTATACTTTATGTCATGTGTACGCCCGATGCAATAAATCAGTTTCAATACCAGCACCTGTTATTATGCCCATTTAGCTTGCGATCGAGCGAGGCGTCTTTTAAAATATGCGTAAGTTTCTAATTCGAAGAAATATTTTTTAGTTTTTTTGTGAAGAAAATGAAAATTCGTTCAGAATTGTTGCAATGTTACTTCGAAAAATTCAGGTATTTTTTCATTTAATGTACAACTGGCTTTTTACAGTAATAGAAAATGGGCAGCAAGGGTAAATTCAAATGTTAAATATTGCAACGTACAAGTCATAGTCAGAAAAAATAACTTTAATCCATCAAATTTACATTGTGGAGCGAAATTACTAATTCATTATTCCGACAGGCTTACATTTCAGACGAGTGAGTGAAACATTGGAAAATGAACCCAATGTTCGTACTCTTGAACAAAGTTTTGCGCTTAGTCCAGATACTCCGGAAATGTATTTCATATGACATTGTATCTATTTGGCAGTATCGTGTGATCTGCCAGATAAAATTGGAGTGCTCAGTAATTATTTCTCATTTTAACCGATATGTTCCATGTTGTAAAAATTTTGTTTTGAATCTATATTCCAGTTATACTAATTATTTTAATTGTTTCCTGTTCAATTTTCAAAAATGAAGCCAGTACTTGATCAATCTACACATTTTTTAAGTTTCTGGATGAACATCATATAGATGAAAGCGAAGAACTGAAGGCTAGAAACATACCACTTCTGATAGGAAAATGTGAAGAGAAAAAATCTTGTCTTAATATATGTAGTTTGCTTTGTAACTTGCTGAAGTAGGAAGGCATTGTTCCTCACGGATTTTGCATGATTCAATTTTATTTGATAGATATGGAAAGGCAATAAGATCATAGTGATGGGTTAGTTCTTCATTTCAGGTGGTGAGAGAAAAGTGTGAAAGAAAAGATGAAAGCTCTCCTTATTGCATTATTTGCGCTAAGTATAAGCTCATTAAAATAATTTATATTTGTGCTATGTATAAGCCCACTAAAATAATCCACTTGCGCTCTCCAACAGGGGAATTTAGTACGACATTCATAACTCATTTATGCTCAAAAATCTTCCATTTACTGAATTAGGGAATTAGTAAAATTTTGTTAGAGTAAGGCTTAGTTCCTAATAATACATTTTTTAATTTATAGTAATTTATTTATAGTATCGATTTACAGTACCAATTTATGTACAGTATCTAATAATACATTATATAGCATTTATACATTACAATTCCAAATTCATATTACATAGATCAATGAAATTCATTCTTCTTATCAGAATACCAACAATAGTTTTCTTAGTTATCAAATTTTACTTAAAATAACAGCAAAGTAGTGATTGTTTAAGGAACATAAAAAAGGAAAAAAAAAAGTACGAGCTCTATAAATTGATATAGGGCCCCTATTAAGAAAACGCTACCGTTTGCTCTATGATAATTGATCTCAAATTTACTCGATCGATTTATTATCAGATGAATAGATATGCTATACAAAGTATCATCCATTAAAAGACAAAGTGAAGATGAGGGAAAAAGAAGTATTAAATTTTTGATACTGTAAATAAATTACTGTAAATTAAAAAATCTTTTTAGCACAAATCTTAAATATTGTATAATTTTTCCCTTTTTTCTATTTCGCTAAATTGAAAAAAAATTGATTTGTAAAATTATTCATTGTTTGTTGTGGTGAGAAAAAGCTTGGCCGAATTCCATTTCAAATGCATTATTCCTATTGTTTTTTGGGCTATTCTATTGGCTTTTACAAAATGAAATGGTTTGTTTGTTTATTTATTTTTCCTTAATTATAAAATGTTTTATAATTAATAAAACTGATCAACTGCATTAATTAGTTAGGTTAATTAGTTCAGGCTAAGAAAATTCGAATTTTGCATCAAATATTATGCAAAAACAATTTCAATATTAATCAACTTATAGCTAAAGAATATTTTTTAATTGTTTCTTACCTCGGGATATTTTTGATGTTAAATTTTATCAATACTAATGAAGAATTTCACGAATGTAACATTGCTCGAATAAGAAGCAACTTTAGAATATTTAAAATGCTGTAAAGTAATTGAAAAAACAATTATCTGGCTAGAATATTAAAATACTGTGAAGTAATTAAAAAGACAGTTATTTAGCTAGAATATTAAAATACTATGATAGCAATGTCGTAATTGTTAAATGCATTTTCTTCCATTTTTCTATTTTAAAATTATTTGAAATTCATGGTTTAAAATTTAAAATTTTGTAGTTTTAGATTTTAAAATAGATTGCAGTTGATGAAATTCACTGAAAAATTTTTTATGTTTATTCAAAAATTCAATTACACATGTACAATAATATCAGTTATAATCAAAGGCTATAAAGGAATCAAGGAGATTTCAAAGAACGAACATCTGTAAATAAGTCTAAATAATATCTTGCAAGTTTGTTTGGTAGCTTTTTGCTTGGTAGCTTTTTTTGTTTACTTGGTACTTGTAGCTTGGTAGCTTTTTTTACTTGGTAGATTTACTTCCAGAAATTATCTGATGTAAATTTTAAATATTCTATTCTGGTTATTGCGGCTACACTGATTTGCTGGATTAGTCATGTTATTTTCAAAAAAATTATCGATCCTCAATGCAAGGATAATTTTGCTCAAACATTAAAAAAACAGGGCTCAAATTTGGTAAGATAATATCAGTTTGGTGGATTGTCAACAAGTTTTTTGGAAGTTGGAAGATTCAGCGTACCATAAAATATTGCGAAAAAAATGGCATTATTTTTTCATTATTTACCTTCCTGAAGACAAGGATTATGTAAGATTTTCTCAGTGAGAAGTAGAATTAATCATCTGAAGAAATTAGAAATCTTGGATTTGATTTTTGTAGGTTTCACGCAAGATGATGTTGGTCTTGCCCTTGGACGCTGTTATGGTACTGACTTTTCGCAAATAACTATATCACGCTTCGAAGCACAAGAATTATCCTTAAATAGAGTACGCGAATTACAGCTATTGCTCAAAGAATAGTTGGAGGATACGGAAGCAGCATTGGCCAGCGGAGCAACAATAAGTGATCTTTTGAAAGCACTCTTCGAAGAATATCCTTCCGTTTATTGATTTGTTTCTTCTTGTTACAGCAAATATTTTTGCTGATAGAATTCTAACAAATACCAAAGCATGTTTTTTATAGCGTGTTTAATTTGTGTATGCTTACCTTTTAAGTCTTGTTACATAAACTGGAAGCTATGCTTCAGCATTTTTTTTTACATCGGAATTCTTCATGCTTTCAGCGAAATAGCGGTATAGAACAATATTTAGATGAGATGAAAGTGAACTTTCTTTTGAAAAGATTATTAACCATAGTTGAATACTTTAAGTTTCTGTCAAAATTTGAGTGGCTTTCGGGAATTCTAGCTTCTAATATGTATTTTAACCAGTAACTGGTCTGAAAGACCGATTATATGACATTTTTTTTTTTGGCAACAGTTTTATTTTTTGTCCATTCCTGTTCTTCATATCTCTCTGATTTTATTTTTAGAATGGATACATGGTAACTCTTTTTCTTGGAATTCCTTCGAACGTTTTTTTTATCCGAAATGTTTGGTAGTGTTAGGAATGTTTGTGCATGAATTGTACAGGTTTTAAAGGAGCTCTGGAACAGAAGTGTTTGGAAATTTTGCTTAGAAATTAGTTTTTGTAGGGAAACTATTTGGAGGAGGGGGATGGGGAATGAAAGAAAGGGGAAAGAAATCATTGCTTGAAATCTTCATTTTGAATTCTAAAAAAAAAAAAAAAAAATCACAGGCTGGTACCGTTTGTAAAAATTTCGCATTAATATTAGTGGTTTCACCAATGAGAAATTTCAGAAGCATTATCACTTGTTATTTCTCTTTTTCGAGAGTGGTCAGCAAAACAAATCTTTTATGGATTCTCATCCAGCGATTTTGAACCAATTTAACATCTTTAAGGACAAAAGTGAAATTACAATGAAGGATCGGATGACTTCGGGAAATATGTGAATTCGAAGTAGAAGCTTTATTACCGTTTCAGTGAACTACATTGTGAAATATGTGCAAGGATGAGATTTTTTTTTAACGTAGTACAACTGGAATTCACAGTAAGGCGATTTGTAGAATTGTATGATAAGATAATAACAAAAGTATTTATGAATAAATGTGGTACACGGAAATATTATTGAACAGAGAATGCTGTTGATTGGCTGTGTAATTCGCCTTAAGGACGACAATGCATCTGAGTGTTTGAGTATTTGATTGGTTTTCAGAGAATAATTCTTTAAATGTGCTTTAAATAATATGCCAAGATTTGAAAAATTGCTAAACAAAGAATTCCGAAATAATTGCACTGGAATACCGTGTTTCTTGAATGTTCCAGTCATTTTTTGGCAGTTTGTAACATCAGAACAAAATAGTTTAAGGTCTTGCAAATCTTTTTGGAAAATTCAGTTTTTTATTTAATTTTATAACTAACGATATTTTAGTTACCAACAAATAGTCGGCAATATAATACTGGAGTCATTTAAGTTAGTAATGAGTACTTATGGCATGGAAGAAATGGACGTTAACTTATTTCTTATGAAAAAAATCAAGTTTAATCGCTCATTTTATTGTATTATCCATCTTTTCCACTCAAATTTGAGTTATTCTGGAAATATGATGTATATATAGTCCTTTTATCTTCTTTACTCTGTTTCCTTCTTTCGCAGTGAAATCAGTCTCAAATGCGTTTTGCTTGGAGGTTCTTTGAACACTTTCAAGGCTGAGATATACTGGGATTTTTTCTGATTTTCTATAATGCTTAGGGGATGTTGATCCAGATTCTTAACTATGTTTTTTTATTTTCTAATTTATTTTTAACTACACCTTTTTATTTTCTAATTCTTATAAATAGTATGCTTGTGCCTGCATTAGGAAAAGTCCCGAAAAGCAATTTTGGTTTCACGCAGAATACTCCATTGAAGCAGTATAGATTTCTCAGAATCTTTCATTTGATGAAGTCACTCTTGTTCATGTCAAATTTCTTATACTCATTTAAAAATAGTATTGAAACTGTAGTATTTTCTCCCTTTCCTCATTTTCATTGTTAAGGATGAATACCATGAATAATAAAGTGTCGTAGCGATGATTAAACTTTAGACAGAACTGTATTGTCAAGGAAAAATCATTTTATTTGAAAACTAGGCTCGATAGTTGCGTCATAGGGACCCAAAGATCGTTTTGAAGAGATGCTTGAGTTGTTTTGAAGTTGATAGAGTTTGTTATCGGATTCAGTATCCGACATCGGTGATACATTTGCCATTAAATAATAGCAAACCGAGCTCTTTAGGCGTCACTGCAAGCATAGTAATAAAATGTCAAGCGACGAATCGTCTATGTGCAGTTCGGGACTGGTGGTGATGGTTGTGTTCCACTGAAGAAACGTCGCAAACGAACAAACTTGGATTTAGCATAATGTTCTGCACTCGATGCTTACTCTGACATAAACCCACAGTCCGGATCACGATAGGATGGCGGAAATCGCTGAATTGATAGGATTAGATCGAGATGTAACTTATTATTGTTAATTGCTGCACAGAACTACATCCAATCACAGAGCCATCTCTAGTTTTACTAAAATAACTTAATATATTCTCTTGAGAATTGCAGTCGTTTGAAGTGATGTGATTCATTAGACAGAGTATGACCTCTTTAATGGTTCGATATTCGCATTTTTCCACACTGCAATTATCAAAGTGACTATACTTATAGTACATGTCATTTTTGCTTGATTTCTATAAAGCTTCCGTTTTCACTCGAATTGTTTCATTAATTTCGGGTATTCATGTTTGGTCCTGTAATCGAAGCCAAAAACTTCGTAAAGAATGATTCATTATTGTTATTATTCAGTTCATCCTCTCTGTTTTGTTATTACGATTCGCTTTCTTGCCTTTATTGCCTCAGAAGTCTTTCTCGAAACAGAGTAATCATTTCTTCTTTTTTCTATTCTTTTTTTTTTCTACTTTTTATTCAGGTAAAATAATTAGCGAGTTTATTGCGATTTGCCTTCTAGCAACTCATTTTTTCATTTTTTTTGTTGGAAATGGAAAATGAAAGCTCAGTTATAGCTTAAATAAAATTACAAGTTATTGCCTTTTATTACTTTGATGGGCAAAATATGGTTTCAAAAAGAAAAATTCAGAAGGCATATTAAAAGGAAAAATTCATGGAATCAAGAAGCAATGATAGAGCATCAACTTTTAGCTAAACTCAGAACTCTTCGAGCTAAAAATATTGACTAAAAATAAAATTTGCAAACATATATATATGTAATATATATTTCAAGGACAATATTTTTTGCTTTTATATTGTGTTTTTTATTTTTTGCTTAACGCTTTTCTTTCGTAGCATTTTATTTTATCATTTAACGCATTTTTGCGAAATGAGTTTTTGTTTTCTTATTTGAGTGTTTAGTTCTACTCTTATGTGTCTTCTCTTCATTATTTGTTGTACCAAATATATGCATAGTTCTTTCGGCAGTTTTTGCGAGAGCCGTCGATCTTTTTTTGAGGTTTAGGTAGTTTTTGCTTTGTATCCAGTTAAATTTTCTTCCGTTACAGCTTTGTTGATTATTGGTTACATTTCACTGTTGTATAAGTAATTTCAGTTATTCAGTTTTATCTCATTATATTAAGTTGAATAATGGTTTTTTCGGTGTATTCCGCAAAAGATACTTGAATAGAATATTTACTGATTTCTTGTTATAAGCATTTGCAGAATTAAAATAATTTTTGCGGAGTCGTCCCAATGTTCTCTATATGCGGTTTTTGCATCAATATTTCTCGAGTTAGCTGATATTTCAAATTTTCTGTTCGAAAAAATGCAACACGTTCACTTGTTCATTGACGGATATTTCTAAACATCTGTCAATAGTGCTGCTCACCTAAGTAATTTAGGTTTTTAATATTCATGAAGCATAAGAACTTTTAAAATGTAGTCATGAATATTTTTGAAATGTGTCCCACAGATTTGGTTTATTTAGAAAAGAGATATTTTCCTATTCGTTAAAAGGACTATTTACTGTGCGGAATGTACCAACTTTATAAGTTTTCTTTTAAGTCCCTGAAATTCAGAGATAAATTAAAAAGGAAGTCTTTTGGATAGAAAAATCGGATTTCGAATTTCCATAGTATTTGCTGTTTTAATTCTTGAATTACACTCCTATTTCTTGCAAAAAATTAAGGCATTTTTTTGCCGGACATGGGACGCAAACCCGTACTTTTAACTGTTGTTTGGAGTGATATCCTATCATAGATAGAAAGGAAATGCTTTTAGGATTATTTAAGAATACCAAACAGGGCTTTTAGATTCCCTTAGCCACTTCACGGTGATGATAATTTCATAGCCAACGCAAACTAATTTTCAGACTATGACAACTGAAGTATGTTTGATGGTAATGGTAATGTTTCTGAATTCATATTTTAGATTTTTTTATAGTAGATTCATTCTTAACGGTTTATGAAAAGTAAAATGATTTTCCATAATGAGTCCACGTTCATGTGCTTACTACTATTTCCCTGAGCGAATTGTTCCTGTTCGATTGTCGATGTTCAGCCTTCTTTTTTATGCTGGTGTTGAAAAGATTGCATTTTGCATTATGTGATTTTTTTTTTTCCAATATTCTAAAGTTGCTTCTTATTCGAGCAATGTTACATTTGTGAAATTCTTCATTAGTATTGATAAAATTTAACATCAAAAATATCCTGAGGTAAGAAACAATTAAAAAATATTCTTTAGCTATAAGTTGATTAATATTGAAATTGTTTTTGCATAATATTTGATGCAAAATTCGAATTTTCTTAGCCTGAACTAATTAACCTAACTAATTAATGCAGTTGATCAGTTTTATTAATTATAAAACATTTTATAATTAAGGAAAATAAATAAACAAACAAACCATTTCATTTTGTAAAAGCCAATAGAATAGCCCAAAAAACAATAGGAATAATGCATTTGAAATGGAATTCGGCCAAGCTTTTTCTCACCACAACAAACAATGAATAATTTACAAATCAATTTTTTTTCAATTTAGCGAAATAGAAAGAAAGGGAAAAATTATACAATATTTAAGATTTGTGCTAAAAAGATTTTTTAATTTACAGTAATTTATTTACAGTATCAAAAATTTAATACTTCTTTTCCCTCATCTTCACTTTGTCTTTTAATGGATGATACTTTGTATAGCATATCTATTCATCTGATAATAAATCGATCGAGTAAATTTGAGATCAATTATCATAGAGCAAACGGTAGCGTTTTCTTAATAGGGGCCCTATATCAATTTATAGAGCTCGTACTTTTTTTTTTCCTTTTTATGTTCCTTAAACAATCACTACTTTGCTGTTATTTTAAGTAAAATTTGATAACTAAGAAAACTATTGTTGGTATTCTGATAAGAAGAATGAATTTCATTGATCTATGTAATATGAATTTGGAATTGTAATGTATAAATGCTATATAATGTATTATTAGATACTGTACATAAATTGGTACTGTAAATCGATACTATAAATAAATTACTATAAATTAAAAAATGTATTATTAGGAACTAAGCCTTACTCTAACAAAATTTTACTAATTCCCTAATTCAGTAAATGAAGATTTTGAGCATAAATGAGTTATGAATGTCGTACTAAATTCCCCTGTTGGAGAGCGCAAGTGATTATTTTAGTGGGCTTATACATAGCACAAATATAAATTATTTTAATGAGCTTATACTTAGCGCAAATAATGCAATAAGGAGAGCTTTCATCTTTTCTTTCACACTTTTCTCTCACCACCTGAAATGAAGAACTAACCCATCACTATGATCTTATTGCCTTTTCCATATCTATCAAATAAAATTGAATCATGCAAAATCCGTGAGGAACAATGCCTTCCTACTTCAGCAAGTTACAAAGCAAACTACATATATTAAGACAAGATTTTTTCTCTTCACATTTTCCTATCAGAAGTGGTATGTTTCTAGCCTTCAGTTCTTCGCTTTCATCTATATGATGTTCATCCAGAAACTTAAAAAATGTGTAGATGATCAAGTACTGGCTTCATTTTTGAAAATTGAACAGGAAACAATTAAAATAATTAGTATAACTGGAATATAGATTCAAAACAAAATTTTTACAACATGGAACATATCGGTTAAAATGAGAAATAATTACTGAGCACTCCAATTTTATCTGGCAGATCACACGATACTGCCAAATAGATACAATGTCATATGAAATACATTTCCGGAGTATCTGGACTAAGCGCAAAACTTTGTTCAAGAGTACGAACATTGGGTTCATTTTCCAATGTTCACTCACTCGTCTGAAATGTAAGCCTGTCGGAATAATGAATTAGTAATTTCGCTCCACAATGTAAATTTGATGGATTAAAGTTATTTTTTCTGACTATGACTTGTACGTTGCAATATTTAACATTTGAATTTACCCTTGCTGCCCATTTTCTATTACTGTAAAAAGCCAGTTGTACATTAAATGAAAAAATACCTGAATTTTTCGAAGTAACATTGCAACAATTCTGAACGAATTTTCATTTTTCTTCACAAAAAAACTAAAAAATATTTCTTCGAATTAGAAACTTACGCATATTTTAAAAGACGCCTCGCTCGATCGCAGCTAAATGGGCATAATAAACAGGTGCTGGTATTGAAACTGATTTATTGCATCGGGCGTACACA
>JBAMDO010000068.1:0-247327 GCA_037074765.1 Mansonella perstans
TCATACTGCCAGCATTTAGCCAGACTTCTCGTAAAAGTTTAAAAAGCCTGCTATAAAGGATAATATTAGAGGACATTATTTATACAATGTCATTAAAGATTTTATTCTAGTTTTTAATTTCTGACTTTCTGACTTTTCTATCACACAATATCACTATTTAATGTTTTAAAAATGATTGAAAATTTTCTACGTGCAATTTTTTGGACTTATAATTATCGGTGAAATTTAACTTTAAAGCGTAAATAAATAAAAAAAAAAGGCTTTATATCAGAAGAGCAAAGAATAAGCTTTGTTTGATACGAAGAGATCAAAGTTAACAGCTGATCAGTAATAGATATCAGTATCATTATCCATTCATCTTCATTTGCACCACGTTAAATGTTCTATGTTCAATGAATTGCATTGTCTGGCAGTGAATAAAGTTTTAAAAGAAGCAGAAGTCATTGTGCTAATTGTTTCATAGGAATTTGCTGTTCCTGAAATGGTCGATGATTTCATTAAATTTTAGCCAAAAGAGATTGATGCACTTAATTTGCACTAAAATTCATCGTATTTTTCAAATGAAAGAAAGAGTAACTCATTAGATGTTCTACTATAGCTTAAATGATAGTTTAGCTTAGAAATGATTTTTGTGCTTTTTCTTGCAAAATTTAATTATTTAGTTAGCAAAGAAAAGTTGTTAGTATTCATTGCACGATGCAAAATGTACGGACAAGATTGATTCCTTTCTGTCCGAAAATTGAGAGTACATAGTTCATTTCGACAAGAGCGTAACGAATAAAAGTTCTTTAAAACAAGTTAAATGAGAAAGCAATGTGCTTTGTAAACAATGAAAAAGTTAGTTGTTTAAGAGAACAGTATATTTCATTTAATAATTTTTACTTGAATTTATTACAATTTTTCCTAGCCCATTCTTCAAAGATAAATTAATTTTAATAAGTTTGTTTTTTTTTTTTTTTTTTGTATTTATATAATATATAAATGATATCACCAGCAGTACTAGTTACATCTTCAGGCTGTTGAAATGACAATTAGGTATATCGTTCTGAATGGATCGATCTTTCAATATTTTTTCATGTGAGGAAGAGTATGTGCAGTTAATCATTTCATTATTCAAGTATTTACATTTATTACTGATGGGTATAGTGATCTAAATAGTTATCATATCTGATAGAATTTATGACGAGCTACATTTCACTCTAGCTGTTCACCATCAATATGTAATTTCATTCTTTTTATTAAAATGTCTTTTTTTTTTACTCTTTTCTTTGATAGAATATCAATCAAGCTGACATTTGTATATTACATTATTATTTCTGCCAGTTACTCTCTGTAAAAAATATTCCAACGAGAATTTCTGTTTTCAAAAAATTGTAAACTTATTAAGAAAAGTAATAGCGAAAGAGATGGTTTGTATGCTATATCAAAATAGAGTTAAAAGATACTGACCGCAGATAATTGCATTATCATTCGTAATTTTCATACTGCAAATAAAAAATATAACGAAGTGAGAGTAGAAGAGAGGCAGTTTCCATTAAGCTATAGTTTCTTCATCCCCTACGGCAATATGGCGTACACATGGAATGAAATTCCGCTCCTCCGGTTTCTTTCATCAACTCTGTCCATTTTAATGATTTTATTCTTTTTTTCTTCAAAATTTCTCAACATTCAATGCTCTTTCTTTCTTTTTGTGCTTAAAAAAAAATTTAAAAAAAAGTTAAATTAAAACACAAAGTTAAACAATAATTTTGGTGAAAAAGAATGGAAATTTTTGATAAACGTTTCATACATTGACATTTAGCATGAAAGAAATGAGCAAATTAAAAATATCGCCATTTATGGATCATTATTATTGCCATTATGTCAATGTGATTATACCATTAGTTTATATGTTTGTAGATATTTCAACTATTATTATGTTTGTTTACTTAATGAGCTAATTTGAACTAACTAATGAGTGAACCAAAAATATTGCTACTGAAATTTGCATGGACGAAATAAGTAAATACCCCGCAAATAAGATACTGGACATTTCAAGTTCAAATCTAATGAAATTGTGACATCCCAGTAAATTCCTTCATCAAAGTACATAATTTGATCCTATTGTTGCTGTTAATAATTCAAACTTGTAACTGGAAATGGGTCAGGTGATATTAATTAATCATAATGTTATCGTATTCGTGAAATACACTTTTTAAGCAAAAGGAAGCATTTGAAATTTGAAATATTTTGATTAAATTTCATCGAAAAATTCGTTTGTGAATATATTAATAGATCAGTTACATTTCAAATGACAATATTTCTTCCCTACAGAATAGATATATCATTCATTATGTGCGACGAGCATTTAACAATCCGATCAGTGTAAAGTTAAATTTAGTCATTAAGTGACTACTTGTTGTAAATTTAATTCAAAAGAGTTTTGATGTTTGGAAATGAAGCTTAAGATCTGCAAAATGGATTCCCAATATAATGAAACCGTACCTTATATTTCAAGTCCACTACATCTTCAATTTCCATTCCTATAGTTCATTTATCCAACTTCTGTTCCATTTCCTTTCTAACAAATGTCAATGGAATGCAAGCATTTCTGTTTTTTAAAAAAATTCAAACTGTACGTGTTTAATGTAATTTATGTTTCAGTGTGTGTCACAATTTGCACCAGCCGGTGATAGCCATGTTTGGACTACAGACGATCTTCTTCCAGCATTCATATATGTGACAGTGCGTGCTCAGTTACAGCATTTAGGCGCCGAAATTCGTATTATCGAAAATTTTGGGCCAAAATTGGAAGGTAGTGGACAAAATGAACTAATTTTTACTACCCTTAGAGCTAGTTACGTTCAAATTTGTAACGATAAGAATTTACCCTGAAGCATTGTCTTGAAATCTTAAATGCTTTCAGAAGAAACGAGAAGTTTTTTTAATAACATATTTATAACATTTGAGGGAGGCTGCTTAATTTCTGATTCAACTCCTTTCACTTAATCTTTTTTATTGTATCCTATTATTATTTGGCATTTTATAAAAATTTCAAATACTCATTTTAATTTTAAATGTTCTCATCATAAAGTTTTTGATATTATGATTCGATTTTTCTCCTTTATTACGATTATTTAATATACACATATTTTATAGAGCTTTATTGCCGTTAAGATTTGCGATTGGGAGGTATTGCTAATTTTTTTGATATTATTCTGTTACGACCTTCTTTATTCGAACATTTCAATTTATCGCAAAGATCATTTTGAATTTCCAGAAATGGAACTGTTGGCACTGCTGACAGGTGTTTTTTAATAATGCAAATTGTTGTTGTTTGTTTGGGATAGTTGTCTTATTAAAATTTTAACTATAATATGAGCAAATATTCTAGTCATAAGTCGATTACCTAGATCAGAAGATGAGATTTATATAAGCATAGCACACTCAGAAGTGGAATGGGATTTCACTATTCCCATCACTACAAACTGATATTTTTTCTTAGAGCTATTCGTCTCAGTTTGTCTGTCTAACATTCTCTATTTCAATTATTTGCCATATATAATATAATCTTTAAACTCCTTTTTGATATCAATTTTTCAATCTGGAAACTTTTATGTTAAAAGGGCATATATAATATAATCTTTAAACTCCTTTTTGATATCATTTTTCCAATCTGGAAACTTAAATGTTGAAAGGGTCTTATTTTAAAATGGCTGAAAGCTTTGGATTGTAAAAAGAAGAATTGCTTGCAGTAAGAAGCGATGACTTGTTTGTAGCTTGGAAAATTTTATTGTGAAAACCAACAACCATGAACAATGAGTGAGATCCTCGTTTTGTAATGAGTTTACTTATAAAAAATTGATCAATCAAATAAGTGTTCATAAAGTTAGACTGTTATATCATTCTTGTTTACATGTTGGTGGATAACAACAGATCATATGTTGGTTAATGCTTGCACAACGGCTTACCTGATGGCAATGGGTATTTACATATTATTACCAGGGACAGCTTGAATATCAGTAATAAACAAGAAAGTTTCAATTGCTGATTATGTGATCATATGTTGGGAAAAATACAGTGCTTTGGGATGAAGAAAATTACAAATTTACTGCACAATAGGAAATTGAAATCAAAATATTGCGTGATGATCTTGTTTTATAATTATAACACAAGATGATTTGGCTTTGGCCAAATAATTTGTAATACAATTATTTCGGCTTTTCCGAATACTATAAACACTATCAGTGAATGATACTTTTCAGTTTTGGCATCGTTTTACTGATTTATTAAGCGTATTTGTGAATTTATAAAGTCCAATTACTATGTATTTGATGAATTACACGATCAGAATACATAAATGAATTCCCAGCTGCGAAGAAGTGCTTTAGCTGATGATATTCCCATTATCCATTGAACGATTCACATATATAGTTTCTGAGGTCATGCTCAGTTCATCGTCTGATTATATTTTAGTATTATTTTATCAGTGAAATGAAAGTTATGACCAAATATACTCTGAAAATTCAGGAAAAATGTCGAATTCCTGATGTTTATTAGTACTGCGAGCAGATTGCATTACGCGATTTTTCGGCGCTATTACTCTTATTATGAATAAATAACCGAGACTGATTGTCATATTTTGCAGACTTCTAAATTTGAATTGAATGGCAAAAATTAAACTGGGTAAATTGAAAATTAAAATGAAAGCAAACAGACAATAAATGAAGAGTTAAGAGAATACACGGTGATTGATGGTTGTTAGATAGCAGTAGCGTCGATGGAGATAAAAACAACATAGATCACTACTCTTTGTAATGGTCTGTACAATTAGTTCACTACTGTATCAAGTAAAATTTCATTTACCAAATGGAGCTCTTTCTGGACATAACACTAAATTTACATGATTTTTAATTCTTTACGCATCACTTTCCCTCTTCCCCCCATACAAGATTCTATAATAGATTTTACAACTTAAATTTTTTACATTGCCGAAAGTTATTTTGCTAGAATCTTTAGCTTAAAATACCTGATATACGTAATCAATTTAGCCTAGGATAGTTTGTCTGCATGCATTCTGTTGCATGCTTTGTGGAAACTTAGCATATTTCATTTTAGTCGAAGTATTATCTGCAATTTCAGTTGTTATCGGATAGGAGTTCGGTTTTTCTCATCAAAAATTTTTTGTAATTTAATGACGAATTCTTCATCGCCCATATGATTTAAATTAACTTTTCGACTGTACTGTTTTCATATTTGCAACTTAATTTATTCAAATCCTGTCTGCACAAAGATCTGAAAATTCGCATTATTAATATCAATTCAATAATTCAAAATTATCTGGAATAATGATCAGTACTGTTATCAAACAGTTTTCTCATTGTCATTTCATCGCGATTAAAATGGTGGAAAACAGCAGTTGATGTGTAGATCAGATGAGACCGATAGATGAATTTTGTGTATGATGCACGTGATTGTTCCCGATTTTCAGCACAGTGTCGTTGCCTGTCGTTACGGTTGGCAATGCTTGTTCGCCATCATTTTCTGGACAAAGCAATATTCAATTTTATTTCGTAGTCATTTCATAGTTCGTCACCGTTCATCGGCACAAAAACTATGAAAATTGAATTTACTGATTGAAATTTGTGTAATTCAAGAATTAATATACTCATTTTGGATGGTTTATGGTTGAATTCGCCGATCAGAGCCAATAAAAACGCCACTTCACTACTTTTAATCACAGTTATGCTATATATCAATTTAACAGTCGTCCATTCTCAAGGACGACAAACAAATATTGATGATAACGACAATCTTTATATTTTCATTGACGAAATTAGTGTCTATACATGTCGCAGAAGAATGCATTTTTTGAGCAGTAATAGTAATTGAGGAAGATTTGTCTTTGCCTCCTTTAATTCTGATCAAAGGGAGATTACGACTTTAGCACTCAAAAAGAGATTTAACATTATGCATTGCTTTTCATATTATTATTTGGAAAGTATTTGTAGTAAAAATGAGATCAAGTTAATAGAGAATGATATTGTGAATGAGAAAGGTAATCGGATATACTTCATCAAAGCATCCGAAAGTTACTCTATACACTTCAAGAAATTTGTTGTTACAAAAGATATTGGATATTTGAGTGGTGAAGTCGGTGTAAAACATCAAATGCCCATTATTGAAGATTCTGCAGATTGATATTCAAATTTTAAGTTCAGATTTTCGAAATCCTTCAGAAAGAAATTTTTCGGTGATAGATTATTATTTCCTGATTGATGCTTCAAGAATTCGTTTTGATTTCTCCTACACAATGATATCGGAAACTGGAATTAGCAAAGGCTGTGATAAACATAGTGCTGTTGTAGAGCGTGGTAATTGACAATACTGGCAAGATTATAATAATCATGGATTGTAAGGAATCTCGTAGGCCTTAAGTTTAAAAGAAGTTCATTCGAAACTCCCATTTTGATAAGTTGGAGTACTGTGGGAGTGACAGCGAAATGTCATATAAGAAAAATTCGGATTTCGGGTGGGATGTATAAAATCAAAAACTTTGGAGTTATTGCTTTTTTCTTGCTTCAAAGGCTAGTTAATCATTAGCATGAAATCAAAATATTCAATACAGTTTGCTAAATCCGGATTTCTCCTCGAAATTCAATTCCAATTTTTTTGAAGGGATAGTATTTCTCAATATATTCTCACAGGAATAATTCTTGTCAAATACATCTCAAGTTATAAAAATATAAGAATTGCCTGAACAGCATGATGTACGTATATACTGTGATGAGGAACTATGTTTATGGGAATATATATTTTTCCGGAAAGGAAAAACCTAGTACGGCTATTTCCTTGTATCGTCGATAATGCTACAAATAGATATTCGCACTGATTTACCAATTTCAAATATTCATATAATTTGAACCATAAAATTTTCTTATTTTGAAATACCAAAAATCTAGATGTTCCAGTCGTTATTGCGATATTTACGGACTTACCGCTAAACTGGAAACGGATTTGAATTAAAGGCCATTTCTTTCTGCCCGAACATCTGGATTTTTTTTTTTTTTTGAAGTAATTCGTAGCACCGAGAAAAAACTTGCGCCAGTTTGTGATCGAATTGTATTTTTATTTACGAGTATTTACGACTTGCCCGGTAGACGTGAATGAGAAGCACGATTCAACAAAAGGTTCAGGGAATGGGCGGTGATATGCTTTAAAAAGTTAATTAACGTCAAGCTTTATGAGAACGGAAACGTGTAACTTTTGCAGACTGATAGCTTTATAACCGGTTTTATTATAGTTAATATAATCAATTTCTCAGCTGTAGTGAAATATCCGGTAAATGAAACGATAATTTACTTTGATTAAATTGACTGAGTACGAAAATGAGACACAGTATTTCTTATTTGTTCATGGTAGGTTGCTGAGAAATCCCAAATTTTTACAGTTAGACCAGCAAGGTATTGAAGATTCTTTTCGGTATAATAAAATAGAAACTAATTCAGATTCAAGTACATAATCGCAGATTCATTCCAATATTATCTTTAAATAAATCAAAAATTTCCTGAAAACTTCATTGGTTGTGTATTTTTAAAATGAGAGTCCTGTTTTCGGAATTTCTAAATGAAAGACATTTCAGTGAGGTTGATTTCAAATATTTCTGAACCTAATCAGTGCTGAACAACCAGCAATCAAGCAAGAAAATTGGTTCGCGAGATCAGCTGATCTAAATAAAGTTTTCTTGCGGTTTTCTTGCTTGTTTTGTTGTAAATCGATAGTTATCGTCTTTTGCTTAATTTCTATGCGATTAATGATTTATTGCTACGTTGTTTTTGTCTCCTCATTGATTATAACAACTAGACAGATAAAAGATTTCCATTGTTCAACTTGTGTGTTACGATTACTCGCTGGACTATGACATGGTCAGGCCAAGAAACCAAACAAACCGTAGATACCATCTTTTGTTAATATTTACAGTGATTGCTCTATAAATGTTCAACTTATTTTCAGTGTTTCAGTTTTATACAAAACTTTCTTTCTACAAAATGAGCTCACATTTCAAAAATTCTGAAACAACCCATAAATCCTTCAACTTTTGGTAGCTTTTGTTCAATATGAAAAAACTTTTCGTGTCGCCAAAATAATGTTCAAAAAAATTTGAATGAAAAGTGCTGAAAATTTCAGTGCCGATGTTGTTGCGATGATCGTAGCGCTCCGTGCCATGGTGTATTAGTTTCGTGCCATGGTGTATTAGGTCTCTTATACTGCAGTAAAGACAAGTGCAAGAATAATTGGGCGCAACGATGTTTGCATCAAACGCTGCTTTGATTTGCATCAAACATCAAACTGCATTCTATACAATTGAATTTAATTACTGTACAACGATATCATATTCAGATGTTGTTCATTTCCTGAAAGAAAACAATTGCCCGAATCAGAAAAGTGTTATATCAATACTGGAAATACAATAAGTTTTATATAAGCTGGAAATTTTCTGATAGATTTTACTTGAATATGAATTTGAAATTTTTGAATTTATGAATTTGAAAGATTTAATATGTTTCGTATTGCGTATATATTCATTTCCTCTTCTTGGCCAGATCACTTAACCTTGATCAAATTTTTCTAATCTTCATACTGAAATTAAAACTTTTTTTCGTCCCATTATATTTCCCCCATTATGATCGAGTTGTTTTTCAAGATCAGGTCATGATATGTCAAATTCACAGTCAACATTCTTCAAAATTTTGTATATCATGTTATAGAATATGTGTAATTATTGTATTACAAGTTTTCTTCAAACTGTTCGAATTTATTTTCAGGCGATTTTCGCCTCATCCATTGGGCACTGTTATCACTGAAATCAGTGATATTGCCCAAAGTATACCCGAAAGATGGGTAGCAAAAATGCCTCAAAAACTGACCTATTTATAGTTATTGTATAATCTTCTGGAATGATAAGCTGTGTTGTCATGGCTTATGTCAGTCTTTGATTCTTTAAATTTAAATTCAACAAAGTTTCCCCATTTACTTTCATTAACGGACGGATCAATCCTAAATATTTCCAATTCATTATTTGGCAATACGACTACTTCGAGTGTTGCGTATTAAAACAATGTATATTCGATACAATTAGTTAATCAACTCGATGATGCTGGATTCTCTGTATATAAATCCCGTTCTGTATCGCTTTCCATATAGAAAGAGCTCACGTTACCAATTATCAAATCACCCGATTTAATCACCTTTGTCGATAATGGACTCTGAAAATTTACATTGACTAGCGATGTACCTCTGTAAAGTTTTTTTCTGTATCGAAAAGAGATTGCTCTTTGGAAAGAAAAGGCGAATGCTCACTTTTAAAGATTTTAGATGAATCTATGCTTTAATCAGTATGATTGACTTATTTTTATTGCAGTCATTGCTTTGTTATTTTGATTCACTTAAACACTTCATGCTGTGCAATATATGTGAAAAACTTTTTTTATTTACCTTCGGTATTCTCTAGTTGTTTTTATTACTAGAAAGAGAAGGATAAAACTATTTAAATTACAATTTTGAGCATCCTGCGAGTTGTTTGATGAAAAATAGATATTTCATATCTGCATTAAAGCTATTCTGTTGTTGTTTTGATAATATTAATGCGTAATGATTCATTCATAAGAACGTCATTCTATAGCATGAAGGATTCGCTCTGAAGAATTATTTTTTCCATTTCCACAATTTTTATAACAGTTCTAATTAATATTATCATTAGAGCTAATTATAGTTTGAAAAAAACATCAATTTATGTTCAGCTTAGCACATCGTTTGATATATCTCGCATCTATTTTGGAATCACTGGTCGTACTATCTGTGTTTCAGTTTCACGTAAAAATATTTAACTTAATTGAAATTTTCTAATCTCTAGATTTTCTTTTGCCTTCAAGCTAAAGTCATTGCCCACGAAACATGTGCGTACTTTTATGTATATGTGTGCATGTGTTTAAGTGTAGTGTGTGACAACCGAAATAGAAACCCAAAATAGGATATAATTTCATTTGTAAGCAGAACTCCTAAAATAACACAAAATGATTTCTTATGGTAAGATAATTAACAAAACTTAGAACAACTCTGCACAATGAATGGATTTTGTTGAATCATAAAGAGTAGTAACCCGGCGTAACTCATAACTTCAAAAGATAGAATTATTTTTATAGATCGTTTACTTATTTGGGAAACAATTTTAATCATTTTAACTGAAGATCGGTCATTTTCATCTTCAGAAACTAAGGCAAGTTCGCCCCTTTCTTATGTTTTACAATTTTTCAAAGTAAGCGAAGAATGTCTGTAATATCCCTTCGAAATGGATTGAATATATGATGGGATTCTATCTAACTTCACAACTTTCTCCATAAATGACATTTTGAGAAAATTGGAAATGTTCGTATTTACTGAAAAAACGAAAAAGTAGAGAAGTTATCACTATTTCACTCTTTAGCGATGAAATAGCTAATGTCTATTTTCTTGCATCTAATTTCATCCATCAGAAGTCCAGTAGGACAATTCATCATCCTTTCATTGATAATGAATTACTAATTAGCTCGCCAAAAGATCATTCCCAAACAATCTGTGCATTAAATTATTAAGAAAGACTTGCGATCAAATAGAACAAGAAATCACTTTTTTATAAGGGATGAAGTAACGTCCAATTATTGCATTAGCTGTAAGTTATTCAACAAATTGGTTACATTTTGCAATTACATCGAAACTATGCATCAATTGAAAAATTATGGACGAATAATGTTAAGCTAGACATAAAATACACGATAATATTAAGCAAATTTCTAATTTTCTGTAATTCTGTAAATTTCAGTAAAAATATCCAAAAAAGCCAAAATTGTACAGTAAGGACAGATGTAAAGTTAGAAAATTAGAATATGATATGGAAGATTGAAAAACTCCTGAATCTCGAATTAAATCTTGAATCTCGAATTAATACATAAGAATAGAGAATAATTTGTAGGATTTTACAAAAAAACAACATCAGATCCAATATGCTACGAGAAAGAATTATTTTCAGAATTCTTGCAGACACCAATTAGCATTATTAATAAGTGCGCAAGTAATAAAAAAGCATAAAGAATTTATTTTAATGCACAAGGCTGTAATCTCGCCCACAATTTTTATAGCAATAATAAAAATATTAATAAAAAAAAAAAAAAAAAACAATAATAAAACAGCTTACTGGTACATCAAATGAGGATGAAAAAAAAACACTAACCATGTATGAAATAATCAAATATTTACAGATAATACATAAAAAATTTCAGTGAAGTTAATCAATGTAATAATTACAGTAAGAATTCAGATACAAATGCAATTACCAATATATTATAGCAAGAGATATTGCTATGTTTCAATTTGGAATTCTAAAATGTATGACTGGAGTAATAAAGAATGGATTATTTATAAATGTTCACTTTTAAATTAAACAGATGAATAGCATTTTCCCCCATTTTTGAAGGTAAACTAAGTTCTTACATCATTCTAAAGACACCTGCTTGGATTCAATGAACCATTTTTTTATTTGTTAGTCATTCATTTTATTTTCCTTTCTAAAAAATGGAAAAACACTTTGCGATCTTGGTAACAACAACATGAGTCAGCCCTAGACACTTCCGCTTTTTCTTCATACAAATTCCAGTCAAAAAATATTTTTTAATTTAACACGACAATTTTAAACGCACAATGATACAAAATTCATCATATACTATTAATAAACTGCAATCATAAAAAATTATCAGTTGAAAATTCAAATCAGAGATCATCAAACTTGCTTTTTCCGTCATCAGCTTTCCGCTTTGACCCAGCTGTCATCGTCGCTAAAACTTCAGCTTCAAAATCAGCGAATTCAATTGATGTCATTGGTCGTTCTATAATTTAAATACTTCATGATCGTTTGGTCAATTATCCATTTATTCAAGGAAAAAATATAAGCAAATCTAATATATATAGATAGATAGATAGAGAGATAGAGAGATCTAATATAGATTTGTTTAAGTGACAAAAAGTTTTCAGTCGAAATTTAAAACGAAAGAAATAAACAAATTTCACCTAACGGTTTAGTTGGCTGTGCTTCGAAAGCCGGATTTCTCATCGTTGAAGGTGGTTTTAGTAAACAGGTCAGAGTAATCGGAGCATCTGGCTTCCCAATTTCCTTTTCAATTCCATCCTGAAAATAAGGGTGATGTGCGAAATTTGTGAAACTAAACAAAAATTTCTGTTATACCAATTAATAATCTTTGTTAGAAAGAAAAGATTAGACAAACATGTTCAGTCACAATACTTACTACATCCAATAATTCGTCAAATTCCAAAATTGCCATGCCTTTACTGCTTGAAACAATTACATCGGAAATATGCCCATACTGAAATAGAGTGAAATATGGCTTACTCAGCGACAAAGTAATAATTAGTTAATCGTATTTGAAGCAACTTCTCGGAATGCAAAAAAAACAATTTTCTTCTTTTACAGCTAAAAATGCCAAGCTAAACAGTTTTTAAAAAATAGTGCACCTTAGCGAATAATTTCCTCAAATCATCTTTATCATAATGACATTGATCATTTTTCCGCTTCCATTTTAATTTGTAACGAGCTAAAGGTCCTGAAAATACAAATAGATTTCTCGGGAAATTTGATTTCGTTTAATAAAACATTTAATTTGAATAAAACCTAAAATCTACAAGGTTTTAAAAAGTTATGCTTACTACTATCTTGTTCTTCCAAAGTCGCATTTCTATGAATTTCTCGTTCGATATTCTGCCGTTCACGCTGCAGTAGTTTGGAACCTTCCATTCGTAGACGCTGAATCTGAAATTTTTCTTCCTTTAAAAAAAAATAAGGAAACAACTCATAAGGAAATGATTGATACTTTTCTGAGAATTCCAAAAATGACACAGAATGAAGCCATACTAAATTATTCGTCAAATTAGCAAAAATGATATAAGTCTTAAGATACCTCTTTTTCAAGCTCCTTTTTCGCTTTTTCTTCATCTTGCTGAGCGCTTGATACATTTGCCTCTCGCCTTTCAAGTTCCTCACGTAATTTCCGTCGTTTCTCACCTTCATTCTTTTGTCTTCTCTGTGCATAAATTATACGCGCTTTTCTAGCAGCCAATACTTGGTCATAAGCAGCTCGAGCCGTTGCATCCGATAACAACTCAAACGCTTTACTTATCTTCAGGAACATTTCCTGTGCTAAAATTAATAAGCAAAATTTTTTATTAAGCAAAGTGTCAAAAAAAGAACAAAACAATACTAAAAAACAGCTTTCTCTATAGAATTCTCTTGAATGAACGAAATAGCTAAGGATACCTGCTTCCTTACGATCAGGGTTTTTGTCGGGATGCCATTTCAAGGCAGCTTTCCTGAATGCTTTTACAATTTGCGTATCTGCACACTCCGGTTTCAAATCTAATAATTCGTACGGATCGAAATCAATCAAGGAATCAGCAGCCATATTGTAGACCTGGTAAAACAGTAATTAAAATTTCCAATGACAGATATTAGAGCTTCAACGAAAATCCCGAAAACTCTGAATGTTTAGTAATACAGTAAAAATAAAATGATAAAAATTATCACTATGATTTGTGCTAGAGATTTTTGCTTTGATATCAATTCTAAATAAACTTTGCAATAAGATATGATAGTTTTATTTGGAAAATATTCGCAGATCAATTCATATATGAATGATAAACTTAACTAGGAGTTCTAAAATTAAAGAAATTTGAAAGCAAAGAAATACGTGCTAGAACAACGTGATATAATATGCACATTTGAACAAACTACGAATGATACTATGATGAACGAAATTGAATGATATTTTATATTATCGCAACAATATCAAAAAAATATTTTTAAAAGATACCTTTTACAATACTGTTAAAAGCATTTTAATGAAAGAATGATCGCAATTAGATCACAAATAATTACAATTTGTGTTCCGAAATCTGCACTAGTGCTTAATCAATTTCCAGGACGAGTATTGTCTAATTATCGCTAATTTCACTATAATATCCAAAATTTTCTTAATCCTTGCATTCACATCCATCCCAAAACCAATAAAATATAGAAGAAATAGAAGCTGTTATTTGCAACATTTAATTGAAATACACACTGATAGTCTTTTGTAGTTTTTTTATCTGGGATATTCCAAGGAATACTATAATTTGTTTGATAGCACGTATAACATAAAGTTGCGAAAAAAATTTTATATGTATATGTCAGTTGCAAATACAAAGAATTTTTTCCATAGTGAATAAATAATTGATAAAACTAAAAATAAAAAAAATATATAAGATATATATATATAAATAGATAAATAAATAAATAAATAAACAGACTATTTAAGTAAACACTAAGAATTGCATCATTGAATGAGAGATAAGATTCTGCACATTTGCTGATGCCAAATAGTAAGATTTCTGTTAGTACTGATGTTGAAAATCCAGTTCGGGTAAATGTACGGATGACGCATGCGCCGTAATTGATGGTGTTGTGCTCAAGCTTGCACAACAAATCTCACAACCATCAATCAAACGAAGAAGTTCATCAGGATTTGGTCCCTAAACAGTAATCTTTAAATTTCAGAAGACTAATTAAATCTAATTTTTTAAAAATCAACTTCTAAAAAAGACAAAGCCATAATGCACAAATTGTCGTCAAACAATGCCTTAACAATCTATTTCTACGAGCTGGACACTCAGTGCGTACTCAGTCACATTTGCTATCAACAGTCAAATGATGAATTCCTTATTTAAAAAATTGCTGGGTTATAAATAAAATATGTGCACTCAATTATTGAAAAGCTTATTTAGCAGCATAAGTAAGTTTTTCTAAAAAATTTGCTTTTTTTTTTTTTTTTAAATTAAGTACTGACTTGCCGCGCAATACCACTAGCTCGATTTGCACATAGTATAGCATTCGTGTTAGCAGATGCTGTCGTAGATGAGGATACAGTACCAGTTGTTTTATCAGCTGTACTTGCTTGATTACCTAATGAAAGATTTAGAAATGATAAATTAGCGTGATACTGATCCAGAGCTGTTGTTAAGTCCCACATCTGAAATAATGCAGAATTCAACAGAATAAATGCATTAGTTATATTACACCATTTTCATATACAGTATTACAGTTCCCGAAATCAGTTTCTGATTCGAAATTATACAAATTCGTCCCAATAATAACACCAGAATTAATATCCTACTTGAACGGAACCATTGGAGGTTCCAGTGAATAAAAATCTTCTCGGTCTCGAATTTACACGTGAGCCTTCACATTCATGAACCAAAAAAGCAGTTATTGCCGAATCACCAACGGTTCGAATGGTGCAAAGCCTGCATGCAATAAATCAATAATGTGCAGTATTTCAATTTTAATAACTAATATCGTATCAGCAAAAAGACACAAGTAATGAATAAAGTTAATAACGAAGACTGTTTTCTGCAAGTGAATAAGTAAATGAGAACAGCAGCATCACTGACCTATCGCCGTTCGACGCTAATCTTACAAAGACCTGATTAGTACCAGGTACTACACGCTGCACAAAAACTTGCTCACCATCTTGATCGCCAAATGGTCCTGAAATATAGAAAAATTGTGCTACAGCGGCACTAAACTAGTCTGGAAAAACTTGAAAGATGTTAAGTAGGTCAGATACTAACATCTAAACAAATATGTTCAAATTATTGAAATTCCAACAAAACGAAGAAACAAAACAAAAACGAACCTGGGTCATTTCCATCAGCATCAAGCATATCGTCAGTGCTATCCAGTGTAAGTACTTTGAAGGATGCCAAAGATGTACTGCCCGGTTGCGTCGATATCATGCCACGAAAACGCGTTACACCCCAGGAACGAACATGATTATATTCACTGCACACTAGAGAATGATAAAAAATATTTTATCGGTATATAAATAGAGACACCTGGATAAATACATTTTGAATTAAAAAAGTATTTTCATGAGTGGAGAAAAAAGTCAAAACTGAGGCATAATTGATAAGTCATCCTCACCGCTGATAAGATGATTGGTTGTAAGGGCAACTCGTGTGACTGGCGATGTATGCACGGTGTATGTCTGGAATAGCTGTGGGCCATGACCGACTGTTTCTGGATGTTGCACGATCACTCGCACGATACCACTTGAAGTTCCATAAGCAATTTCAATCCAATTGCCGCGAAGATCTGAGAAATTGACGAATAATGTGCAGTTAAGAAAACAAGATTCTGATTATTTAAAAAATTCAAAGTTATAATGTGCAAAAATATACTTGTTTTTGGCGTTAGATAAACACTTATGGCAGTGATAACATCAGCGTTTGGATCTCGATAAAGTTCCGTAATCAGCAAATCGTTATCTTTCATACGCAAAGGAAATTTTTGCATATCAATATAATAAATCGACCCATTGGTGCATCCAAGAAGCAAAAATGATCCGGCTGTGTCATAACATGATATCGCAACGACATCTACAATGACGGAAGCGCTATGATTCCCAAGAGACTTTAAAAAAATATGTAATACGCTACATAAGAATGCATAATTAAAATGAACTTCGTGTTTTTTAGCAACATTTATTAATATCTCCCGATTTCCAGCAACAGCAGAAGATCTTTTATTGACCTTGGACTTGCCAATTATGCGTCATCGAATGCCAGATACCAACCTTACCAATTTTACTCAGTGCTACCAGCTGGCTTCCAATAAAGAACAACTTATCAACAGCAACCAAAAGAGTGAATGTTCCTAAAAAGAAATCTCTCGAAATATACCTCTATCATAAGTTCATGCAAATAACCTTAATAGTATATTCTTATATGATCTTTCTCCGATCTGCAAATTTTCAGTTACTTATAAAGAATAAAATCAAAAAAAAAGAATTAAAGAAAAAGAAATCACCAATAAAGAATTAAAAAAAAAAGAAATCACCAATTTTGATTCCGAAATTAGGATCGCCTTCTGAAATATTCCATAAATGTATCTCACTATTGGCTAATGAAACAGCCAGCATTTTTTCACCAAATTTTGCATACAACGCCACATGACAAACGACAGCATCCAAACGTGGCGATATATATAGCTGCTGCCAACCCAAGCTTTCTTTCATTCTGTGCGTGAAATTAAGAATCAAAGGAAAATTTTTTAAATTGCATTTTTTTCTTACTAATAGTTATAAAACAAATGAAAAATTAAGGAAAAGAATTCACCGCCTCAATAATTTTTTTTTTTAAGTGTGTGCAAAATATTTCCACGCTTTAAACGGAAAAAAGTTGAACAGTTTATCTAAACAGATACTAATAGGAAGAAAACCTAATGTTGTTAAAATAAGCACAGTACCTATAACAACACACAAAATTTGAGTAGCCTACGGCAACTGCATTATAATGCGCTCGAATCACTCGAACTCGCAGCGGTTCTGATAGCTGATCAGATATCCGCGCCGAGTAACGCATCAGCAATGATAACTCGCCTTTCAACTAAAATTAATTTGAAAATTTAATAAAAACAACAAAACTGCAATGTGGTACATTCATCTCAATGTTTTTGAATCTTTTGAAAATATTACAATAAGCAGATCAGAACTGCAGTTTAGCAGAGAAAACAGCTGAAGTTCAAAGATTTTTCTGTTTTATAGAGTTTTGTAAGTAACGTTTTGGTAGAACAAAAAATAAGTCAGAACAGTCAGAACAGAAAAGTTCGAAGTAAAAAAAGTCAGATGAAGCATCATAATGTAAATGTATGGAGAAGCAGCTATTAATGATGCGTCCTCCAAAAGTCAAACTGATTTAGATTTTCACCTGACGGGTCAATTCAAACGAATTCTTTTTCAGGCTTTGGCAACTTTTAAAAGGATTATTGCAGACACTCAAAGCGCTCTGAAATAACTATATATTAATAATCATTCTTTAAATTTACATAAAGTAGTGGCAATTATATGACTATTGAAACGTCGTAAAATTTGTCGCTATTAATGATATATATTATGATCTAGGGAAAATTATAACTCAATAGATATTAAAAAATTAAGCCATAATAGTTTATACATATCTCGAATTGCTGCTCGGAAACTAAACAATCTCTATGAGTAAAAGAAATTCAAGATATACCGTAAAATCTGAGTTAACTGTTGGGAGATGTGAAGGAAATGTGAAAAAATGCTGTGATGTGTTCTCTGATGTGCTGCAGTTTGCTATATCCAATTTTTCCGTATTGATTCGAAATTTTGGATCTAGAAGTTGAAAATATATTTGAAATGATAGTGCGTGCAACGAGCTATGGTTTACCTTCACTTGCAAATGATGGATGACTTTCAGCCGATGACGGCTGCTTTGTTGGCAAACTTGAGTTGCCTTTCAAAGCCTTATCAACCATTACTTCCATAGCATATGGAACCTGAAATAAATTAATATCGGCATATCTTCTCACCTTTCACTTATAATCTTCATCACAAGAAATAAAAGAATATATATAATGTTCTTCCAGTTCTATTAGCATCAGTCTTTGGCATCGCTCAAATAATTCAATTTGAAAATGTTCCCTTTTCCACATCAAGCTTCTGCACAAGATTAATTTGAAAACCCAGTCAAACTTATTTGGGTTATAACAACAAGTCCACACATAACTCGGATCGTCACCTGAAATTTAGCTTCCATGCTTGGGAGTAAACGTGGCTGTTGTGATGCTCTGGATACAGAACTACTTGATACCACTTCAACTGCAGGCACTGCTGTAGGTTCATTTACATTGTGCGAATGAAGAGAAGGAAAGGGAACCGAAACTAAGCCACGTGAACTTGATGATGAGTTTGATGGATTCTGGTTGTTTCTTGTAGAACTTGGTGATGAAGATGAGTAACCTTAGAAGCATAGCTTTGCTAAGCCAATTTTTGGTAAAAATGAGATTTTCTACACTCTAAGGGTATCATTTTGAAATTTCGTAGGAAAAAACTAGTTAACTCACATACATGACTTCGCTATGCCAATTTTTGCAACTCAGAGATTGAAATCAGCGAAAAAAAGATTTAAATCAAATTCTGTTCAAGTTTATCAAAACATACCTTCATTCAACGGTAATGCGGGCGGAGGTAAGTAAGCATTAAAAAGTACATCACCACAAGCACAGTCTTCTAATTCTTCACACAAAGTTAACCGCTTGACCAGAGGACCCAAACCGTAGTATTGTGCTTCATGTTTCAAATTCATCAAACTCACTCCACTAGAAAAGTTATTAAATATGAATGTGAAAAATAAATAAGCCAGTAAAGAGAAACAGAAATTAAAAGGAAAGTGTTGGAAGAATTAATTTTACTTTAAATCAATCTGCTTTGTCCGTAGATAATTTAAAATTATTCGAAACATTTCTGGATCTCGATCAATGAAGATCTGAAATTAGTAAATAATAAAACATTTGCAACTGCATTTTCTAAAAATATTAAATGTACGATCATCATAAAATAACGATAAATAATAATGAAAAGAAAAATCTTCTTTCGACATGATCGAAACTAAAGCGTTAATGCTAGATATTGAACATTTTGTTAAATCAAGAAATCAGAAGCACAAGGTCAAAAAAGGAAGTTATTACATATAAGTCAACCTAAAAATTCATTTACAACAGCAAAGAAATTTACCGCATTTGTTTCATCGCGTACAGTAGGAATTCTTCCACTTAACAAGCTGAAACAACAATCTATATAAGGAATTTCAGTAAATATGTTACAAATTTCATAAATTAAGCACATTATGAATGATGGGATTAAATCAACTATCCCAACAAACTTTCACCAACACGAACTACCACACAGTCCTTTCAGTGTTCTTTCTGACTTATTTCAGAGGGGTTTACAAGTTTCTGCAGTTTATAAAAGTCACATGCAACCAACCTTGTAAAAAACGTGTCCGGTATCCATGTCAAAGTTTGGCGTGAAGTCGCAAATTTATGCCCACCAACATTCAAATTAATAATCTGTTCTGCCATTAATTGTCATCAATGATTGAGAAAGAACTTCGGCTTGTTATTTGTTGATGTCGTTTATTGTACCAACAACATCAGAGATATGCAAAATGAACTGCAAAAACACAACCTAATTCCTTTTACCAACTCGATAATAAAACCAAATTTTCTCTCATTTGGAATATACCAGAAGTAGACTTATTTCTAGATCAGCTGCGAACTACTCTTAAAAAAAAATAACAAGCTTGCGGTTATTTTTATTAATAGAATAAACAGAAACCTGCACACAATTAATAGTTTACATGCAAATTCTATAAACAGTTTGCAAAGAACCGTCTCATTGATGGTAATATTATTAAGAATAACTTTCAACTTGCAAAAATTTTACAATTTTTTTCACAGAAAGTATTCTAATTATCAAAATAAAGCATAAGAAAGTCTCTGGTATGGAACTTTTTTGTGCGTATTAAAGATGATATGAAACGCGACATAACATCACAAATTGTAAGTTATATTTAATCTGCAAAACTAAAACACAAATATAGACAAACTAAAAAGCTCAAAACAATAAACTCATTCTTTACACTAACGGAATATGCTAGTCTGTCTGTGTGCAACCAAAATAATGTAGCTTTAACATTTACTTTCTGAAAGTGCACTGCGCTTGTGAAATGCCATTAAATTTATTTCAGTTGCAAAAAGAGACAAAATCTCAATGATAAAATGGAAACAAATAGCAATTATCGAGATACAATTCCTATTATATACCAATGGATGTTAAATCATGAAATTTTTAATGAAATATAAGTAAAAACATAAGATTTATACCTCTTAGCTTTTTTTAAAATCTCTTACTATAAGTAAAAACAGTAAAAATGTTACCACAATAATATGTATTGATGCAAAAATGAATACTGTTTTTAAGGTCCTCATTTACGTTTGAAGTTTGATTCATTTGCACTAAAAAATTTCAGAAGTTGCTAAAAAAGCAAGTTATGATAGTTATAAACAAGTTGAAAACTTAACAACAAAATGTTACCGAGGACAGTAAGGAAACTAGTTCATACAAAAGAAAAAATTGCTTCTTACATTCAAGAAAATCTTTTTTTCAGGGATTCATTGTACAAATCGTAGTCCTTGTCCAAAAATGTAACAAAGATTATTCTGTCAATCTAAAAATTAATCAGTATTATCATTTTTTTTTTCATTTTAGAAAAAGAACTATTAACAATGCTTGAGGCTTAAAAATTGAAACAATTGAAAAAATCCTTACTTTGTTTTTATTTTCTTCCAACCATGCCAAAACGGAATTTACGACGACGTTACATGCGTCATCATTTGGATAACCATACACGCCTGTCGAGATACATGGGAAAGCCTGAAGTTCTTCAGTTTGAATGCCACACAAAAATGCTGACAAAAAAAGCAAGTGAACTGTCCACAGGAGCTTTAATTTGTTAACATTTCAAAATGCAAATTACTTACAATAGTCCTCAAATTATTCGCAGCGGCAGTATTGAGAGATTCGATGTAGCAAGATTTCAACAGATTCCGCTGTTCTTCGGAAACTTTATGGTGAACTTGGGGACCCACTGTGTGTATTACATCTAAAAACAAAATGTAATATACAGCAGATTTTACAAGAAGAAATGGAGATCCATTTTGAAAACATACGCTTAATATGCTTCATATCGTAAGCTCCTGTTATTTTAGCTTCTCCAACTTTGCAACCATGCAACTTTTTGCATTCATCATATAAGCCTCGACCTGCTGCACGATGAATAGCTCCATCAACACCACCGCCTTGAATAAATAACATAAAAATGGATGGGCTAATTTTCAAACAGAGCTTCCAATAATTAAGAACGAACTTCACGTTTGAAACTCAATCCAATCCAGGAAATCGAATTGATTTGAATAATTTCGAAAAAAAAAAAAAAAAAAACATACCACCTAAAAGTGAGCTATTAGCAGCGTTAACGATAGCATCGATTTCAAACTTAGTAATATCGCCTTTATCAACGGCTACAAGTTTAGCAAGCGGATTGTTTGATTTTGTCAATTCAGCAACTGTTGTAACTTCGCTCCATTTTTTCACTCCGGCCATTTTTCCTATATTATTGCCAATTCATTAACATAAATTATTAATTCATTTTACATTCAATTTCGAAAATATCGCATAATCATCCGACAATATCAAGTTATCTGAATATACTTAATGATAGCTTTTTAATTTAGTCTATAAAATAAAGCATAATCTGCTCGATTAATTAAGCATCATTTAAAGCAAAACTAAAGTATGCTTTAATTATATAAGGGATGAAACATGGAGAGCTCTAATTCAGCTAATATTACAAAAAAGAATTTCTAAAATATCAAAATTAAAAAAGATAGCCTGAAAACTAACCTATAATTGATGAAGTACTAAACCTTCTTATCAGCATACTTTGCATTCTTGCATAACAAAATAACCTAAAATCAAAAGTGAAATCTATTGCTAAAATCTCAAATCACAAAACTTAAATGCCAAACAAAAAAAAAATTTTAGTGTCGAATTAAAATTATTTCACTTCAATGCGGTCGCATCACGTTTTAACGAAAGATTAAGTGGCCGAAACACTGTCCAATAATCCAAGTATCTGTCCAATAATCCAAATGACCATTAGTTATCCATGACAAAGTGATTTATTCAAATAGAATGGTCATCAGTGTATAGAATGGTCATCAGTGTATAGAATGGTCATCAGTGTGTCGCATTATTAGCAAGGATCGGATGATAGCAAATTTATATATAATTTACAATTTGTATTTTTAAATTTACATTTTTTACAATTTACAATTTTTGAGTTTACAATTTGAATTTACAATTTTTACAATTCACAATTTGAATTTACAATTTTTACAATTCACAATTTGAATTTACAATTTACAATTCTTTACAATTTGCTTTTACAATTTATTTTTACAATTTAGCAGATTTACAATTTACAAATTTACATTTTTGCGGAACATTTACATCTGTTAGATTAGAGATGAGAAAGGAAAGTTTAGAAGAGTTGAAGTGATAAATGTTGCAATTATACTAAGATTCATCTTAAAAGGTGCTACAGAAAAATTTTTATTAAATTAAACGAAAGTACCGTAATGATAAATTAAAAAAATCTTCAAAGCATAAGAAAATACTGCTAACACGTTCTAATCTCCTTCATCTGCCATATATTTTTTTGTATTGCTGTTAAGTACTGTAATTCACATCTATTATTTCTAATAGAAACTAAATGAGGAGAAAAAAAAGACTGGGAGATCGTGATTTAATGATTTACTTCCTTTAAAATTTAAAATTTCATCTGAATTTAATCTGTTAGCATATTAGGTTTGCGATACGGAAAGATACAAGTCATATCTATTACTTTTTTTTTTCTTTTTTCTTGTTTAGTGATGATAAAGATCAGTAAAAATTATTTGCTCAAGCTAAATTTAAAATATAATTTAAAATAAAAGAATTTAAAATAATAATGAAAGGATTATCAAAAATGACAAATTTATCTTTCGATGGAATTGGGACAGTGAGAATTTTTAGAAATATGCATTACACTTTAGCAGAGTTGTAAGAATATTGTGAAAAAATGTTTTATACTTTTAAATTATGTAAATTATGCCAAATGGAATATTTTGAAAAGCAATTAAAAGCATCGAGAAATCCTGGAACGGTGTTATTTTTCATTCAACGCTGTCGATCGATTCACCTTATTCCAGTCAGGTGATCGCTTTCATGCAATCTCTTGTTGATAATGCAATAAGATTGTTTAGGATTATCTTGGGCTTCCGGATGCTGTTACAATTATACCTTGAATAAACTGTTGATCTTTGTATTAATGCTTTCTTATTTTGCTTTTTTTAAATAGTAGATTTTAAAGAAAATTTTAAATAGTATATTTTAAAGAAAAATATTAGATTTTTATCTAAAATCCCAGGAAAATATTGTCAAAACAAAAGCCAAGCTTATATTTTTTGGAATATTTCTCATACCAAACTTAGTAAACAAATTTTTACTATAGTACTATGCCATTTAATGATTAATGTACTTTTAAAAATTCCTTCGAAAAATCAGCGTTATGGAAATGTTATATTTCTAACGCAACACAAAATATATGATTCAAAAATCACAATAATTTGTCTCTTTGATTCAATGTTTTTCGTATTTTACAAGCACATGATAGAGTTCCCACTACAAATATTGTATAAATTATAGCTGTTCAACTCTTCAATTTAAATTTCAATCTCTTTGGAACTTTTAACTCTTCATGACATATTTGAACAAGTAACTTCAAATTAATGAAATCATTTTGCTTTCTTTCATTTATCAATCCGTTAAATAAGCTTTGCTTCCAGATAAATTGCAAATTTGACTGCAGGCATATTTAATCTTTTGCATTCTGTGTAGAGCAGGTTTCTGAAGGTTTGATTCCTCTTATATGCCTTGAAATCTAATGATGTGATATGTAGCTTTTTTTTTATCAATGAAAAAGAAACAAAAGCAAATGCTGAAGTGGAAATAGCTGAAAACATTATGTGATAAATGCTTAGAAGCACAGAATAAATTATGTAATACCATGATATTCCTCTTATTTCTGTACTATCGAAACATTTCCAAACACTTAACATACACAGTTGAAATCTTATGAAGTTTAAAATTATTTATTTCCTCATCTCCAAGAGAAATATCTTTATTTGAGTCATTTTAAAAAAATTGAAAAAAAAAATTGAAAAGCTGGCTAAAATCAGGGGCTTACTATATTCTTTATGAATTTGGTTTCATAATTCATTTTAACAGAAAATTAAAAAAAATAATACATTACTATTTTATAAATTTTGAATAAGAATAGTTTTTAAGCAAGATTAAGCATGCTGAGTAATGCAACAGTAAAAATCATTATCGGAATATTCGTCACCGCAGCTGCAGGCTCCATTTTACTGTATTACTTCCGTCAGAAAAAGGTCTTTATTTCTGGTATTACATTTGCTTAATTTGTTTAAACTACTAATTTATTAGTGTCGAAAACTTGTCATTATTTAATTTGAAAGAACTAATTAACATTAACTTGAATATTTCGACTTAGACTGATTTTTTTAAAGCAGGCTTTTTCGACTTCATAGTGCACTTCAAAAGGAAAACAAAAACTAAAGGTATTCTTCGAATTTTGACATCTTTAAGACTTAAAAATAGAATTGCAATTCCAGGAAAGAACTCGTAGAAAATCATCAAAACGATCAGCAGCCAAAACGGGAGGACGACTTCAGATAATGTCACCAAAAAATACGTAAGTGAGGACCATATCAGTTAAACGTGATATTGCGTTTTCTAAGAGTCTTGGAACAACAAAATTCTTCAAGATCTAGAAAAATCAGCACAATGGACTATTTGCTTGAGTTTGATAAAACCTTTTGATCATTATTGAAGAATCTTATTGAAAAGTCATATAGTTGTAAGAGAGAATTTCAAATCATATATAACAAGCATTCTTTCATTTTTTATACAGGGAAAAATCCACTGATTCCACAAAAGTGAGATATTCCACTTCCAGTGCAATCTCTAGCGACAGCACAAATAAACTGGTTTGTTGATATCAAAAGAAAGCGAATCATTCTAAAACTCCAAATTTATTTACGAAAATGATGAGAAATAATGAATGATGATGATTCAAATAATCATGCTCTCATCTTTTCAGTCATTTATAATTATTTCCATTTTATGTTTATCTTTATTTTAATTCGTCTAGTCAATTCGTTTTGATAATATGCTATAACTTATGCTCTTATCCTCATAAAAAATTAAACAAAAATTAGAAGTAGAGAAATCTTTCATTTTTACATAAAATAAAGGGAATGTTAAAAAATCGAATTTATTGAGGGAACGAAATAAAAGTAAAGAATAAACCGGTAAAAAAAATCATATAATTGTTTCTAAGAATTCTTTTTGAGAAAGGTTTCCGGGATTGGATATATATGTCCTCAAGTTTCATCAGTGTCATTTTTTTACTTGAGTAATAAGACTTTTTTAATGATTATCATCTTGCAACTATATTCCAATTAACAGCAGCATTTAAATAGGAGCTTTTTAGGATATGTCGAGCAAATCAAGAAAAATCAAAGATTATTCCTCAACGTTGGTTTTTCCTGATTTTTCGCCAAAAATATTCTAATAACAAATTCGGTGCTGATGTAAAATTAATAGATTTAGTTTTTAATTAAATTAACTAACGCTTATTAATGTTTAGTGTTGAAACATTGCAAGCCAAAACATCATCAATTTCTTCATCGGTAATTTTTATTTCAAAAAATTCTACCAATTTTTAGTTTACGCTTATTAGATGTTGCTGCATGATTTAAAGTACTGAATTTTTTTGGTGATCTGAACAATGTTTAAATTATTTAAAAATCGAAGCCAATATTTGGTAAAAATTATTCCCCTGCAATTATCTGAAAGCATAAAGAATTGGTAAGCATTAGCAGGTTTCACCATAAATTCATTAATGTTTATAAATAATTAATAATTGATGAATTGATGGCTGGGACTAGTTTTCTATCGTATGACATAGTTACTGCATTTAGATTATGGTTTCACAGTAAAATTTCTAAAATTTGCTGGCGTTTTGATAACCTCGCAGTCTTTTAAATGACCAGAATGTCCATCTGCACTTTTTTATTTTCAGTCAAAATTATTATTGTCATCAGGAAAATTAAAAGGATTGCAGGACAAAAAGGTGACGAATTAAAATGAATGGAGAGAAAAAGTTGCTAAAGGATTATTCGGGATTAATTTTCTCGAATCGTGATTAAAAATTTCTTTGTTCATTACAGATCATGTCAGGCGAATCTGTCAGTGCTACAAAATTCCATGTAGCGGAAGAGATTCCTTCACTCACAGGGATTAGTCCGGTAAAATATTTCTGCCTCAAATTTCTAGGATTGATGAGTTGCTGACCATGATATAACCGCTTCAGTTTGCTTATACTAAATCGTAAAAGCAATTTTGGTCAATCAGCATAGAATTTTGCAATGATTATCAAACTTTTCTTTGACTAGCTTGGCTTTTACTAACATGTGCAAAGTTTTTTTTAAATCTAAAGAGCCTAAATAGATATTTGGATAATTAGATTAATTAGATTGATTCATACTGTTAAAGCAATAATTAGATTGATTCATACTGTTACTGCGGTCATGATATGGCAATTTCTTTGGATGGAACGGGAGAACTGGACGAAAAGTGCAAAGTGGAACTGCTGCCAACAATTGTGAAACCAGTTTCATTTGATCCTTATTCACCGGAAGACCTAACTCAAGTGGAAGGTAAGTAAGCTCGTATACAGAACTAATCCATGTTTTTCTGTTCATAAAAGATCATTGAACCATTACTAATCTATTCATCTAATTGTCCATTTTTTTCTGGACTTCTACCTCCCTGGAATAGCGAAATTATTCAATATACAGTCAATTTATTGAGGAACGAAATACATAGTTCACAGCACTTATAAAAGTCTTGCCCTGTATACCGTAGCACTGTACCTGAATCCGAATTTCATCTGAATCGAATTGAATCAGGAACTGATCAAATAAAGGCAGTTATAAAGCAAGAAATAATTGATATTCATTCTATTCTGTGCATTTTTAATTCAAGTATTTTAGGTGCAAGCGATGAAATGAGTAAAAATTCGACGCAAATGGACCTAAAACCAAAGAATCATCACATTATCGTACCTTTTTTGCCTATTTTACATGCTATTACCTATGCATCCAAGCATTGTCAACTCCTTCAAGAACTTCTTCAGAATTATGACTATTATGAATCACAGTTTACTTAAAAACTAGCTGAATCAAGATTCAGTTGACGTTATGCATTATATATTCCAGATAAATTGTAATCTTTTCATATGTTATTGAGAATATTTCTTACAACTTACTGCTGTGCTTTAATAATTCTTATAAGAGTATTCTTGTAAAATTTAAAATTCGAAACTATTGCTGTCTTTCCCAACATGCATAAGCTTAAGTTCAATATTCATTCCTTGAAAACTTTAACTTTTTTGCATTACTTGTGATGCTGGGAGATAAATCAGAATAGCTTTAAATTAAATAATTAACATTAGTTTCACTCTATCCACATAAAAATCGATAACAAAATTTCTGCATATTCCCTACAGCTATACTATCCCTACAGAATTTTTTGAATTCAACTTCAGATTCATCTGATGAAGTCAAGAGAACTTAACTGAATGATTTGAAAATTATGTAACAGATAGATGTTATTTTGCGGAGTCTTTAAATGAGACTCATTTAAAGTTTTTAAAGAATTTTTTTGAAGTTTCACTAATGAAGTTTGAAAGTAAAACCAAAAGCTTTATAGAATTTGCTGCTGATGTGATATTCTTTCAAATGTAATGATAAAATATAATGCTGTTTATAAGAACTTTGTGATAGCTCTTGATGTCTGATATGTACTGATAAGACTAATAAGTAACACTAATAAGAACTGAAATTCAACTTGCTTGAAATCAGTAAGTTCAACTAATAATATTATTTCACTGCATTTTCCGAGCAGTTTTTGCGGAATTTTTTCAAAGTCTTCCGGTAAGTTCGTTTTCAAGGCTTTTCTATTTTCTGATGTGTAATCGGAGTACAAATTGTCATAATAGATTTTTGAAATTTAATCTCTAACTCATTTCTTTTTATTTGTCGCTATTCCTTTTCACATGACTTTTAAGGATTCTTTTTTGTGCATAATTTCAGCCATGGATTATTGAAGTGGAGATAAGAACATCTGAGATTCAACGAACTTTTTATTTACAACTCTTAATGCTAATGCCGGGTTAGAAGATCAAGTATCCGAGCAAGCATGACGAATGCTAAATGCTCCAAAATATAATTGAAAGAGACTGTTATTTTCATTTTTAGGACAAAGTCTTTACTAACAAAGTGGAATCAAATTCATTTTATTATTATGATGAGTTCAAGAATAAAGTGTCATTTTTGATAAGTAAATTTAGAAATAGCTATTAGTCATAGCAATCAACAGATAAAGAGAAATGCATCATCTAATCACCTCATCCAATGTTTTCCCTTAGGACTCTGTATCTAACTGCTGGAACCTTAACGCAAAGTTAGCAGTCAGTTAGATACTTTTGCAATAAATAAACGAAAGGGAATGTTTCTATCGATTTTTCCTCTGATTAGCTTCATATTGTTAGGAACTAATGAATTTGTAAGTTTTTTTGTTGTTACAAGTGGTCATTCTGTCCTTCTGCTAGCAAACATTTCGTGCTTATAACTCTGCTTGAAAAATATCCTGATAATTTTTCGCTTTCAAGCTTTGTATAATTAAGTGAGCAGATATAATTATTGAAAAATATTCCATAATCTTCACTTTCACACATTAAAATTTTTTAGCAACTAGAATTTCACTTGCTTTTATTTCAAGCTACAGTTAAAATTTTAAGTCAATCTCTATGTAAGCTTATAACAAGCTAGTTTTTTTGCATTTCTTACTTGGTTATGTGGTTAACTTAAAATTTTTTACCCTTGATATAAAATGATTTTCTATAATTAATTACGAAACTCGCATTGATTTCGTTTAGGCCGATAGTGCAACTGAATTCCTTTTTTTACAAGTAATTTTCGCAGGATATTGCGCTAAAAATCCTGTTTTTTTCTTTACGGGCTTAATATCATGCAAATTTTAGGACCTATGAAATGCTAGGGCTTTCTTGGCTTATTTTTTTGGCGCAGTCAATAAAGCGTAGTCAACATTAGTTCATTGTTAAGCGGGATTATATTATCTTCGTCTAATCATAGCAAACAAATTATCTCACGAAATTACATGATTGGCATCGTAAAATAGTTAATTGATAACACTAAAATTAATAAGTTTTTCATACATTTTCAAAAATTTTTGAATAAATGACTTCCAAGTATTTTCAAATGAATTATATTAGATTTTAATTAAATATGTTGAACTGAAGCTAATAGCAGATTTCGTCAAAACAGAATTTGCAACGTCCAGCTATAGAAATAAAAAAATTTTCATAAAACTGAGCATTCGTAGAATTATGCGCTTAAAGATCTTTCAATTTTTTCTTAAACCTTGAATAAACAATTTTTATGAGGTGAAAACAAAAAACTCTTTAAAGCATCAGTTTATTTTAGCCTTATTTCAAATTTTCAGTTCATTTAGCAAACTCCTGCTTAGCAAGTTGTTGGAAGCGAACACAATTGTCTTCAGTTTCGATGAAAGCTGATTAACAATTGCAGATTGTTTGCTAAAATTAAAATATCAGGGAAAAGAAGAAAGAAAACTTTCGGGCCAATACTTGAGAAAAAAAGTTGGAATTTTCTATTCATTTATATTGAGCCAAAATGGAGCTGAAGTGGAAAATTTAAATAAGTGATGGTTTTGAAAAAAGAAAAGAAAGAAATTACTCAGTTAGGTCTTATTCAATCTTACTCATTTAGGCTTTATTCAATCTTCTTTGTAAACAGAGAAACAACGTAGTATTTCCTTTTATTTATTAATTTAGCACTTTATAAATCAAACTTTGCTCTGCAATAATGAGCATATATCAAGCTTGATATCTTTTTATCCTCTCCTTATCATTTCACTCTTTTTCATTTCAATATTTTTTTCGTTTCAAGCAAGTTCATGGAACAAGACCAATTTATTTTCCTTTCCGAATGACCAAAAATTTCTGACTTGCGATTAAACTCAAATATAAGATAATATGAACAATAGTGTAGCTGTGACGTATAATTTATAAACATAGTAGACTTAGCAGACAATAACTTATAAACGTAGTAGATTACTACATCTATAAACATAATATAACTTATAAACATAGTAAACGTATCTAATTACTTATCTATTCTTTATTAGTTTCGTTGCATTCATTCATGTCCTATATTACTATTAACATCTTGTTACTTATGTATTCTAGATTTACGAAAAATAAACTTGTATAAAAATCTAAATGGATGTGAAATTATAATTTTTATTGATTGTTCATGTGAACAGAATTGAACAAATCAGCTTGCCTCAATTTTATCATCAGTTCAAACAATAGTAATATCTTCTTCTCTGTTAGTTAATGATTAATTTAGAGATACTCATCGAACAAGATGGTTGCTAAAAATAGTGCTAAACAAAAACATCGATTTAATTTTCTTTCATCCGCAATTCTTTTCTCTATTTTCCGCTTGAAGAGGTTATTTTCAAAAAAAGGCTTAAGAATCTCATTTTCGCCATTTTTAATCTCGTGTGTTCATGTATGTTTTCTAGGCATTTCCCTAATTCCTTTATCTATTTATTCTATACAATTAATTCCTTAATGATATTTAAAATACATTTTCCACAGTAGTCCGGCGACAACGAGTTCGTCTTTGTCCGAATGCAAAACTCGTGCATCAATTTCGAAATATATGCATCTAAGCGCTGCATCAATCAATTCTGAAAACAAGCTAATGATGTAGACCACTTCCTGAATTGTTTTTAATCTACATCACGTCATACATCTCTCATACATCACGCTTCGTTTCCCCTTTTAAATCGTATGCAGCTGATATATGGGATGATTCGCATGCTATCAGTGATTGACTCGTTGTCAGTTTCATTATTAATTAAGATTTACGATGTAAAACGCTTCATTTGTAACCATTTCTTCTGAATTCTATTTGTTGCTTCAAATTTCGATAACTCATCACTATGGTTGCATCAGTTAACCATCAACGGCAACTTGCCATCCCAAATTTCATCCTAGATTGGCACAAGCTATCTCGATAAATAAAGAAGTTAACAAAGCATTTTGCACTTATCAATAACTGTTTTTGCAGATGTCTGATGCAGGTTTGCAGGAACGATTGGCACCACATCGTGGCTTTGCGATTAAAGCTCGTGAAGTACTATTGGAACCACCAGCGCCATTTGCAGTTGTTAGCGTAAGATTCTGTGGGATATTCGTTTCCTGTGCTCAATTAAAATTTCACTTTGTCGTAGCTAGTATCTTATCATAATTTAAATGCTTTGTTCTGTTTTCGAGATTTTTATTTTGTTAATTAGTCTAAAAAATTTTTTTTTTTCATCTCAACAATTCGTCTATTGAGTTAAGCCAAGCATATTTAAAAAATATTATTCTATAATCTTAAATGGTCCATTTTCAACCTAAAATGCAAATTCAGATTGCAAAATTAATCGTAGTAGTCTGAGAAGCTGGTCATACTTACTTACTATAACTCTCGATAACCGACAGTATGTCAGTATGCATCTAAAGTTTTGCAAAATACATTGAATCGATTTCGCTATAATTTCAGATTTTGCTAATGTAAAATTGCTCCTGCTATTCCTTTCTACTTATTCCTTCTTTTTTATTCATTTCTTTTTAATTTGCATTCTTGCAGACTTTTTGATGGATTGAGATATTGATTATTATCACCTCCAATCTCAGTTTCAGGCCTTTACCATAATGTTTCTTTTTAGGAAAGCGCTGGAGGTTCATCGAATGATCCCACTTCTTCGAAGTTTCCTCATCGTGGTTTTACAGCAAAAGCGCGTGGAATGCTTGTAGAGAGGAAAGCACAGGACAGCCATCACAACTCAAAACGCAAGTTTACAGATTTTTAGATTTTTTATGCTAAGAAAATTATAAGTTAAATAACCTGTGCCCAAAAAATTATGTTAGAAAAATTTTGTGCTAGAAAAAATTCCACTTTTGAAACAATGGAAGGGCTAATTTGAATATTTTTCGTGTTTTCAAACTTTTTTGATCCTTCAACATTCGACAGATCACTACAACACATTGCAAAATCTGATTCTTTAGTTTTAATAAAAATATGAATTTAATATGCATAATATCTTACAAGAACTTTAGATTTTATTGAAGCAATCCTATCCGATTTGAGCAAATGCCACAAACAACAATCAGATTCAGACGAAGAAATTTTGGATAAACCAACGGTGCAGCAAACGAGCATTGGTGCTTTTATGCGTTACATTTTTATTTATTTAATCTAGACTTGTTCACATTATTTGAATCCACCCCAAAAATATTAATATTTTTCACCAGTTGTTTTTTTTTATCATCTGAATAACATGTAGATAAGATCAAGTGAAACATGATAGTAAGCAAAAACAACACATCCTATAAAATTTCGAAAAAAATAATTGGTTATATTAAAAATTTTATTACATGTTGCATTTAGCTGCTTCTCTTTACTTTTCTTATCTTCCAATGATTCTCAATTCCTTAATACCGTCATGATCATTATCACTTCATATAATCAAAGCGTAAGATTTCATTTCCTTCTAATTTAGCTGAAAGAAAATGCAGGAATTAGATTTAAGATGCAATAAAGATCGTCTACATAGTGAGTGGGAAGGAAATGTTGATAATGAAGAATTGCATCATACCAGCGTTTGCTGAAATAGAGGAATCGTTTTCAATGTATTGTTGTAATTAATCTCATTTCAGTTTGCAGCCTTCTCCAAAGAATTGAACGGTTATTTTATAGAGCTTTAATGATGAATAATTTAAGAGATGAAAATGCTATTATGTTTTTCTGTGTCAGGCAATTGTTTCCTCTTTTAGAGCTTGCAATTATAAAACTGAAATTTTATTCCGTGTCATAAAATTAGTTTTCGAAAACTTCAATGATTATTGATTGCCGACTTGAAAAGAATCAGATTCTATCTTGCAGAAAGTGATGATAGAACGTTTTCAAGAAACACTTAAAGAACAAAATTATGCATGTGATTTTTAACGGTCAAAATCAACATCTTTGTAATTCTTTGGTCCTTCACTAACATTTCATGCATATTACATGCAGGAAAAGATCATTTTAGTAAAGCCATGCTTTTATCAAATTGTTTCACCTTCATCTCGGAACTACTAAGCGTTTTAACGAATTTTTAGAAATTCAAATTTTGCATTAACCTCATCACATTTATTCTGGTATCTGATTTTTACTTCAGTAGAAGACTTCATTTATTGATATTATTTTAAACCAACAAAATTCCGACTTTGTTTATAGCATTAGATATGTAACAAGATATTCTAGAAATGTAGATCAGTTATGTATCATTTATGTATCCGCAATCCGTATTCCTTTCTCAGTTATGTGTATCCATAAGAAATTATCACTAATTTTCTGCAAAGCAAACGAACTTTCAAACATTATGTTTAAATGTTGAGCAGATATATTTACAGGCTATAGAAAAAAGGAAGCTTTTATTCCTCATTCTAAGTTGTCAAGTATCAAAGCTCGTAAAATGCTCGGTGAAACTGGCGAAACGCGATCAGCGAATGAAATTTTTTACGATAAATATGCGAAGCAAATACGGAATCCAATATTTCATTATAATCAGAAAGTTAAAAGGTTTTTTTTCTGACAATAGATTTCACTTCATAGATTGAAAACTTCATAAAAAAGGCAAATTATGAAGTGGTAATGATGGAATTACCTGGAATGTAAGTTGTGGAATTCATGAGACTCGAGAAACGAGTAGACATTTCAAGAAATTTCAATTTACAAAACCGAGAAAGCGTGACCGGTTACTATCAGAAAATTCTTATAATCAAACAAAAGAATTCTCAGCCCAAAAATTTTCAGTTTTGAAGATTTCACAATGGGATGTTCGGATTCGCAATGTTCGGATTCACAACAGTTAGTAATCTTATTTTTGAAATTTTTCTTGAAAATTACTTCAAAACCTGTATTGTAGCAGTTTTCAAATGATGAGTAACTGGTCACAATAATCAAGAATGCGCGCGGCAACATCTGATCATTTCTGGACAGAAATGACACCGCGATCTGTACTTAAGCATAATTTTTTGGAACTTCAATCGTTCAAAAAAAACATGGGCATAACTTTAATAAGTTTACATGTTCAAAATTTGAAATCCTATGAATCGATATGCTGCAAAAGTTCTGTTGCTTGCTTTTTTCAGAACTAGCGCTTCTGACGGAGATATAACAGTGGATTATGTAAAGTTTGAAAAGCTGCACATAAATGACGAAGACAAAGAAAAATCGGATGGCCAAAATAAAGAAGTCAGTAGCGGTACAGAGTTATTCAAAATTTGACTAATTGTACATTACAGAGTTTGAAACTATTTACATGTTTTTTTTCGTTGAAACATATAGTAATTTCAAAATACAGTTAAGTTACAGCGAAATGTTTTGCTTGAGCTATGTTTTTTCCATTTATTATATGAACTATTTATTCACTGTTCAATATTTAAAATTTTCATGGTGAATAATATCGAAATTGCTACATGCATTAAAATCCTTCGATTCTGTAACATTTCTTAAAATTTATGATTAATGAGGCATAAATTAAATCAAACTAATTCGCCCATGTTTCTTGAAGCAGTTCAAGCTGTTCATTCACTTATTCAGTATTAAAAATAATTATTATTTATAGCATATTCTTCAGACATGCGAAACCACGATCTATCTACATAACGACTGTCAGGTTTTGACCTATCACATTATTATCCATTAAACAATGATTTTTAAACCAAAGCAAATAGCGATATAAATGATCATTTTCGTATCACCACATGATTTCATTTTAAAAATAACTTAGGTTCCTAACAATCCTCAATTGCTCGAAACATATTTCTTAAGCCAAAATTTTGTTTTATTTGCCAGCGATCTCGAGAGAGGAGTGTTTTTCTTTCATCACTTATTCTTTACTATCAATTTCATCCTTACCGTTTATGGACAGCAATATTACATGACATTTTCCTCTTTCCATTTCATTTATGTAAATATTACTACAAAATTCATTGCTTAAGCGACATGCCTTTGCAACTTCGAAAAAAAAAACGAGAATTCAGAACAGTTATATCACACAGGTAGATTTACCAAAATAATTCACATACCGAAATGAGGGGATTAATACGGTAAATTATTATTCAGTTTGCAAGTTGGTATGACTAAGTGTAATTTTTAGCACAAGGAACTCACGACGATCAAGACTAAATCATTATCATCTTGCTGCAGTTAAATAGTTATCATTCGAAGTCATTTTCACCCAGTTCGATGGCAATTATGAATCAAAACATCAACAGTTGCATCTTGTAGTTTTGTTAAAAAAGAAGTCACTTTTTTGAAGTAAAAGACGAGAAGAAATATTTGATTGAAAATTTTTGAGCTGGTAGTACAATACAAAAGGATTGCTCGATCTGTTCAATTTTTGTTAAAATCAGAAAATTTGGTCTTGCTAAAACGTTACTGTCTCACACAGTTTTACTGCGATTCTCATCATGGACGAAAAGTGATAATAGTTGGGTAATATCGCAAAAGCCTCTACCTAAATGAAATGTTATCCTTCAGAATCGATTTCGCCGAAGTTAAGAGATTCTAAAGAAAAACTCTCCGCTCTTTCTTCAATTTCTTTGCGAGATTATTGTTCAACATATTTCCGACTATTACATACCAAATCTTATTCATTATTTTATATTATAGCAGAAATAACTAATCAATCTGAATTTTATGTCATGTAAATTGATTTTGTCCATTAAATCATCTTTAGCTTCAATAATAACAAAATATTTCCAAATCATAAGTGATTTTGCCGAACAACAGATGAATTTATTTTTTACTTTAATAATGAGTTTGCTCATTCCCCAGTTTTAAAAAGTATCTGAATTTGCAAGCAAATTTAAAAAACATAGCAGTACTGCACTGAGTTATTTCAATTTCAGCCTGCTTTAAGATGACATATTCCTTTCGATAATCTCATTGGATTACTTAAATATTCGGCTTCATACGGTTATGATATCCAGAATATATAGAATCAAGCGTTTAAAATATTCGGAATACAGTTTTAAGAAATAAGTTTTTGTAATTTAGTATAATGTTTGTGAGCATTTGAATTTCGTACAAAGTTCTGGGTTTTCTCATCAAAATGTCAGTGACTTTCCAGTTATAAACTTGTACCATTATTTCACTTCCGGCTTTCTTATGAAGGCGGTAAAAAGAAATGCAAATATACAAGCGAGAACATTATCATGCTAGCAATGCCGCAAGCAATGCAAACGACTGTAAGTATATATAAATACTTTTTGCCTGAAAAAGAATTATAACTAATTAACTTTTGCGAATCACTTTTACAACAATGCAAGAAGAGACTATCCTACTTTAACAACCTGAAAAAATTAAGAAAGATGCAGAAGTGATCCTCACAAAATTTATCCCTAATTGTAGCACTACTGCTTGTTCATGAAGCCATAAAATTATTATACTTCTAAGTTTAAGAATATTAGCTGAGCAGAAATTTAATGTTATGATGAGAAAATAGCCAGATGACTGACCACTTTTTTTCGATTCTTTCTTCTCAGATAATTTCATCAACAAATTATTTTGAAGTGATAAATTCTTATTATCTAAAGAATTATGAATTGAAAGCCATATAATATGAAAAAGTATATTCGGAATTATTGTATAAGAATATAATTACGTGCTTCTTCACAGGCACTGGACGAAGAGAATTCATATTAAATTTTATCACAGTATTTTCATGAATTAATGTCAAATAGACTTCACTACTAAGTGTGCTTACGTAAAAAGCACTGAATTGATTAAGAAGAATTCATTCTTTAATAAAGATAAAGAGAAAAAATTGAGTACTAGTAGCGGATGCCGGTAAAATTTGGGTTTAATTAGATGTAATAACTTTTTGATGAGATTTAACATTTCCTGAACCAATTAAAGAGTAAAAGTAACGTATAACTTGAAAACTAGGAATAAATCATTTCAATTTTATATTTGCATTGCCCTAATAGATGCAAGCATCAGACCGGATTATACATTACCTGTTTGGATGTGAATCATACTAAGATTGATTTCTTCCGTTTTAAGTTTTCACGAATTGTACTTCATATTTGATCATTTCCTAATTTTATCTCCCATGATGAATCTAGACTAAATTTCTCTTAAGCTTGGAAAACTATACTTGCAGCTGATGTTGTTTTGCTTGTACTTCGAGCTGTAATAAAAGTAGTTGCATTTGTTGTTTTAAATGTACGATTTGTTAATTGTTGTAAACTGCTGATCATCTTTGCATTGGAGTTCACACTATCATAACTTAACCAAATGGGATATTCCGCAGAAACATTTGTTTCTGAAATAGAAAAACTGCCCACTTATAAAGACCAACTAATCAAAAAATCAGGCCACTTGAATCTACATATATAAAGTATTTAAAGCTTACAGGAATAAAGGTATTTAAAATATTTTAAAAAATCTCTAGACAAGATTTGGTGCTTGAGAAGCTGGTATTTTACACTTAAGCTAAAGGTGAAAACTGACCCAAATACCATGAATTCAATTATGCTTTCAAAAATTGACCAAATTAAAAAAACCTAGCAATCATTTCATTGCAATTAAAAGCCAACTTTTAATCTAAAAAACATTACCATCTAAAGCTCCTAGAATGAGAATCACATGGAACAGAGTTATTGAAAAAAGTCTAAGCTCATGTCCTTTAGTAACATGAGAATGTGAATGCAGTGCATACACGACAAGTAATATACCAGCAGAACCTAAAGTACAACCATCCATCAGAGTTATAAAATTTGTAAAAAGCTACAATCACCACGCCTGTAGTATTTTTATGACTTATGGTTATGCAAATGTTGAAAGCATTAATGCTTGAAAAAAATGATCATAGTTCATATGTAGATAGAATGATTCATTAAGTTCAAGAAGTGATACATTTTTTTCTGCATCGTTTCGAAAATTATCTACATGAATCGCTACTACTATTTCTTGAGCAGAATTAAATCCAAATAAGATTTAAATCACAAGAAATTTGTATTAGGTAGACCTTTCAAAAAAAAAAGTCTCACTTCAAACTTTGCGCTGAAATAAAACGCTAAACTAAACTATAAGGAGATTGTAGGAATAAACTTGTAGAACCAAAAGTACAAGTAAGAAAAAAGCATAAGGAGCTAAATTTAACAAAGAAGCATTAAGAATGAAGTTAAAAGTAAAAAAAAAGTTCAAATAAATACGGTTAACAAAAAGACATGAAGTGAAACAAAAACATAAGTGCAATGTGATTATCAGTAACGAGTGAAAATGAAATGATTTCATTCCTATAGGAACATGTTAGAACTACAAACATTCAGAAAATTTTTCGTGCTCGGAGTATCCTCCATTTCCTTTAGACTTTCAACGCTTTGCCTTGCTTCGAATGTGCAACGTACACCTCGGTCTTGTGGAAGAAAAGCTAGTGCATCTTTGTCAGCTTGCAAGCTATACCTGCAGTTTGGTATCCCATAAGGTTTTCCATATCAAACAGGTTTCAATTCAAAGTATATCCACGGATAAGAGGGGCTCATTATATTTCAGGAAACCATTACTGGAAAAGGAAACTTGAATTCCAAGCCCGGAGAGACAGAGCTTGATTAATTCTATAAAGCCATTAATCTAAGAAAAAATCCCTATCCAAGCTCGCACAGATAGCCACCGGTTGAACCGGGGGAAGTTTGTAATAAAGAGTCTTCGTGCAAGATTGTGCATTCTTACAAAATCGGCAGCACAGGCCGAAGAATATAGTTATTTAAATTCCCTTCAAAATTAGGCATTAAATGTACGGAGATTCCCGATTTAATTTTATTCTGTAAGAAGAAAAGAAAGGTATTTTTTTTCATATTTTTAATGTTTCATAACATACACATAATTTCCCCTAAAAAAGAAAAACAGAAAGAAACAAATTGTATGGTACTGAAAGAAGTCGAATAATGTAAAACACACGACAAATAGAAATTAAAATCACAAATCTGGAGAAAATACTAACACTGTCATCCGGTTTCACTGCAAAAATACATGTCATCATAAGGATATTATATGTATGATAAAAAATCAAAATATACTTTTGTAAACGAAAGCAGAAAAAAGATAGGGACATTGAGGACATCAGCTAAAAGTCAGATATGCTGAGGTAAGCTCGACATACTTATGGATAAAGATGAGGAACAGTACCTCAATAAATATATGGCCAGTTGCAGACTGCAGATCCGAGTTGTGATAATCCAGCAGCTCAATCCGAATTGTTTCATAGAATCTTGTTAAATTTAATGGCAGAAGATCAGAAGATGTAAACCTCATTGTTTGAAGCTAAAGTTTTTGCAATCTTTGAAGTCTAATGATTGCTAAAATATAAGTAAGAGTGATCGTAGAAAATAAACGAATTAAGTTAATTAATGATTCTGAAAAAAGATAAATTGTGCTCAAACAAAATGTTTTGTACAAGATAGCACCCCAAGGAAGCAAAAGATGGAAGAAATCAGTATCACCCTGATCTACACCTGAGTCATCCAAACAGTTGACATATGATTTATCCGGATCCATGTTTGCACTGGGAGTTTAGTGCGAACAATAATTTTAAAACATGGTAAGACATAGAAAGGGCCTTTTTTAGAATTTGCAGGGAATTACAAATCACATAACAATGGTTCATAAACTTCAATGAATAAACAAAACTTCACAAAAAGATTTTGATGGAAAGTAAAAGCAAAATTTGCATTAATCGATATTGCTAAACCGATTAATAATTCATGCGAATATAATTTCTCAGCAATGGATAAATGCTTTTAAAATTGCAGATGTTAAGCACAATTGGGATTCATAGAAATAAGTAAAACTGATGAGCAAATTTATTTAGAACTTCGAAGCATAGAAATATTCGGTATTTCATTCAGCTAAATCTGAATGAGATGGTACACGTATAAAGCTAGCGCTTGCACTTAGACCCAGCGGAGCAATTGTTGAAGCTCGATTCTTTGAGCGAAGCTTTGCCAAGGAATTTTCAGCAATATCCGCCCGTTCATTGGCATCATCAAGTTGTGTTTGCAGCTGTCGATATTTGCCTAGATTAACTGCAGCTACTTCTTCCTGGAATGAATTACAGATTGAAGGGACCAATGCTAAACAAATCAGTGAAGATTTCAGATTTGCGTTCTATTCTATTAATCTGAATTTTTGGTTATAAAAGTTTTATTATTTATGACAAATCATCAAAACTAAATTTCTTTTGTTTTTTCGATTTATATGAAGGATTCTTCAAATTTGAACTTTTTATACCTTATGTATGAAGTAGAACAAAAAATTTAAGCTTACCGCCTCTTCAACCTGCCGTTTGAATATTTTTATTTTCATTTGCAGTTTATCAACTAGTTCCGTTAACCGATCATTGTTCTTCCTGTCTTCTTCGCACTGCAACATCCAAATAACAATTTGCAAAGAAAAATTTAAATTTCTTATCAGTTAATCGAAAATTTTAACGTTTCAACTTATACTTACCTGGAATAGCAGTTCTTTGATTCGTCTATCACTCTTTTTCAGTTCTTTTTCATAATCTGAACTTCGTCTTTGTTCACCATCCAACTCCTGTTCCAGTTCCCGGATGCGCATCTCCAATTTGGCAATGATTTTTTGTCCACTACGCAGTGCTGCCTGTTCTGCTTCGTCCAAACGCATCTGAAAATTGAAAAAATTATCATCCTAAAAAAAGGAAAGGGCTCTTTAACTTCTTTGAAGATTTTATTTCATCAAACTCTGAAGCCTATAAATTACACATTGCCACGGTAAACCTTTGAATTCGTACCAAAATTTTACCTGCATTTCTTTGATTTGTACTTCGAGTGCGCGGCGCATTCTTTCTATATGCGACGAGTGCTCTTGTTCTTGACGCAACTCTTCTGCAAGTCGTGCTGCATCCGCGGATGCTTGCTTTAGCATTTCATCAGTATTTTTAAGCTGTGATATTACGTCGTCTAATTCTACCTGAAATTCCAGCCAAAAACTTTTCCCTATTTTCTCGGAAAAATAGGAACCATATTCATTTAATTTATGTTTAAATAAATATTTCGTTTTTTATTGTAAAATTATAAAACAGACTGTAAGAAATATAAAAGCTTACGTGGACAGTTTGTAACTCAGACTCCAACTTTCTCTTTGTATTGTTAATCGCATTAACCTGATTAGTTAAATCGTTTACTGCTTCACGTAATTCAATAGCATCCTGCTCAGCTGCGCGACGAGCACGTTCAGCCTGTAATCACATCAGAGTCATGTTTACTACTTTCTTGAATCCGATGATTTTAATTTACTGACTATATAACCTACCGTTTCAGCTTGATTGGCAAGTTCATCTTTTTCGGCTTGCAGAATAGCTGCCCTCTTCTGCATATGAGCTAACTGCTCCCTGAAATCAAAATTATGATTCTGATCTGATTCGATTAGAAAAAAAGAACTATTTCTTATCATTGTTTGCAACTTTAACTTCGAATTTATCTATAATTAGATTTTATGGACAAAATAAGAAGGAAACTGACGCAAGGTCATCTTTTTGTCTTTGCTCATCTTCAACCTGCACCTGCAATTCTCGGATCTGTTCCTGATACCGCTTTATTGTTTTCTGGGCATCTGCATTTGCTCTGTTAGCATGGTCAAGAGCTACTTCAAGTTCCTGAAAAGAAACGTGTTACATGAGGTCTGGCATGAATTTAATCGAGGATTATTTGATATTAATTTATAACTTATCAACCCGTTGCTAATGCTATTCACTTTTGAATATTATAATGAATTCCGCTCCAAAGGACAAAAATTACTGACATTGATATCTTGCTCAAGTTTTTTCTTGATACGTAATGCTTCTTGTTTAGCTTTCAATTCCGCTTCAAGAGTTGCTTGCATGCTTTCAAGAGCTCGCTGGTGATTCTTACGGGTATTCTCGAATTCTTCTTCCTTCTCCTGTATTCTCTTCTCGATCTCAGCACGCACTTGCGATACTTCCACCTACAAATGGATAGTATCAAACATCAATTAATTAGCTTTTCCTTCCAAAAATTCTTTCTCTTCCCGAAGTTTTTGAATTTTAAACTGACTGCCATATTTCAACTGCTATATTTTTTTTCACGTTAAAAAAGTTACCTGTGCTCGCAAAACTTTGGCTTCTTCAGCTTCCAGAGCAGACTCAGCATCATCCAGAGCTTTCTGCAAATCCTCCTTTTCACTTTCAATACGACGCAATATTTTCTGCAGTTCGTGTACCGATCGTCCACCTTCGGTTAATTGATCAGTTAGATCCTTGATTTCTAACGAGAGCGATTTGTTTTCGCGACGTAAGCTTTCCATTTGCTGTAAAATTTTCAGACTTATTTAATTCAAAAATTTTAGTTTTTATTTCACTGGTCTGGAAATAACTCATTCAGTGTCTATTCATGCATACAATTCACTATTTCTCATTTTTATATTTTTTATAAACTAAAAAGTGAAGGTATTCACTTCAAGCAATTCATCTTGTGCACTCTTGGCTTTGAATAACTCGGTAGAGAGATTACGATTGTCACGCTGGGCCGCTTCAAGTTCAGCTGCCAAATCATCACATTTCTTTTTCCATTCTTCGATTATATGGTCAAATAACCGTTGTTTTTTTTCTAAAGATGCTGCATACGCTGCTGCACGTTCGACATCAACCTGAATTTCTCATCATTTCAAGTAAATAAATTTCATTTTTTAAAATAATAAATATTTTAATGTCAACATGAATTTTTATATCTCACACTTATTATTAGTAATTTTTGTAGAAAATAAAGGTATGTTGTTAGCATTATTTAAATATTCTTGAAACTCACTTTTCATGGGAATTAGACATTGCTGCACATAGACTTTATAACTAACAGAATAATCAGCCAAGTAAGAGTTTATCAAATGAGCAGAAAAAGTACCTGCGCATCATCCAAATCGCCCATCAGCTTATGCCTGGTCTTTTCCAGCGACATAATTTTCGCATTTGCTGCTTCATTTACATCCGTAAGATCTTGCACTTTTTCCATAAGCTTGCGTCTGAATTTTGAATTTTGTATGCAAATTCTATGCAAAGAACCAATTAATGCTTAGGTCAAATTGTTGAAAACGATTAAAATTTCTAACCAAAAACTTATTTCAGTTTCAACAATTTCAAGACTTTACTTGGCTTCTTCAATTTCTTCCATCTTTGCCAGTCCTTCTCCCTCAAATCGTGCTTTCCATTGTTGAATTTCAGCGTTCAGTTTACTCATTTGACGTAAGCATTCTGCTTTAGCCTAAAATAAAATAAATGAAAGGTTGTGAAGAAACAGAAATGAGTAAATTTAAAGTTGAAAAATGAATAAGATTATAACATGTTATAACCTCAGATTCTTCATCAGCATGAATGCGCAGATTATCATTTTGATGCTCCAAATTTTTCACTTGTGCTGTGAGATTCTGTCGTTCTCTAAAGAACATTTAAATTTTGGTTGCAAAATTGTAAGTGTTCAGGAAATATAAAAGAAAGAAATGAAACTGCAGGTTTATAAATGAAATTCGGAAATTTTATAATTTAATTATGTAAGAGTACGGGTGCTTTTAACCTTGATTCTTCCTCAGCCACACGTTTCGCTTCTTCCAGCTGACTTAAAAGTTGCGCTTTTAATCGATGAAGTCCATTAACCTATAAGAATCAAGCCAGTTGAACTTGTTAAAAACTTAAGTCAGTTATCGTAACAAAAGAAACGACTTCAAAAATAATATTCTTTGTTATAGTAGCTAATTAGATTAATATCAGAAAAATGATTAGCTAAATTCAATTTAAGTCGAATTGAGACATTTCAAGCAGTTAAATGAGAACACCTGATTCTCCAAATCCTCTAACTGTCGCGACAAGTCGTTATTCTCATTCGATAGCCTGTTCTTTAATGCCGTGAAGTCATTAATTGTACGCGTCTAAAAAAATTTCTTTAATCAGAAAATTATATCGTAATAGCAAATGAACTAATTTCCGAAATGATAGTTTGAAATGAATTAAGTATTCCAATGTCATATAATTTTGGAAATTATAATATACAAAAACAGTCTGCCATTCTTCGTTTGCATAAAATGTTCTTTCGCCGCATTAAAATCCCTCAGAAAAACATATTTTCTCTTCAGCTCAGTACGCCTCCTAGTAAACCACTGGTCCTGATTTTGCTTTTTTTTTGATGATAAACATTTAATTTGCATATTTGATTCAACTTTCGTTACCTGTTCGTCGGCTTTTGTTTGAAGCTCAGAAAATTGCATTTCCAGCATTTTGGATTGTTTCTCAAATTCCTGCTTCTGCCTGCTCTGAGCATCAGCATTTGCGTTTGCTTCTTCCAGATCTCGAAGCGTTTGTGCTTTATCTTTATCCAATTTAGCTTTCAACTTCTGCAGCTGTTCTAATTGATCACTGAGTTCCGCAACCGCATCATTATGTTTTTTTCGCAGTGTCGAGATTTGTAACTCGTGGTTCATACTGTTTTCCTAAAATCATAATGGATTTCTGAGTGAGAGGAAAAATAATAAAATTGAAATTTATTTTGATAGATTTTATACAAATAATTCGAAGGAAATAAGCTTGTGTACTTCCAAGTCCCTTTTCAATTTTGCCATTTCGGCTTCACGTTTTTTATTTATTTCAATTTGCGCCGCAGTAGCACCGCCTTGTTCATCTAAACGCTGCGTTATTTCATCCAATTCGTGTTGTAGATCTCCTTTTAAACGATCTAATTTACTACGTGATTGTCGCTCTTGCTCCAAATCTTCTTGAAGTTCAGCAATACTGAAACAAAACAGATAAACTAATTATTAGCAAATCTATTTAAATTTTTACTTCATATGAAAAGTTTCTATCATCTAAGTGCTTATCGGAATTCAGCCATATAATTAATTAGTCACCGCTCTTCCAGTTCCCTGATTTGTTTTTGAAGCTTGTTGACCAACGATTGTTCTCCGTCAAGCTTACCAACTGTAGCCATCAAGTCTGCATCTTTCCTTCAATTAAAATGTCATAAATTTGAACAGAAATTAAAGGAAAATTAAAAAATCAAATCAGATTATTCTCTTTTTACCGTCAAATCACAAATTTACCAAAGCAATTTTAAGCTATTCTGATGGTAATTATTCAGTCTCACTTTACATTCATGTTCTCCTACCTCTTTAGAACTTGCTCAATGTCATGTTTTTGTTTATTGATTTCATCCATATTTTCTTGGGCAACTTTCAATTCACCTTCCACTTTTCTCTTAGCTTTTTCCAAATCCAAGCGCATACGTTTTTCACGTTCAAGTTTTTCCTCCATCTAAAAGTAGTCAGTTTTACTTCATCAAAATTAGAACAGTTTTGTTGTATCATTTTTAAACTGGTTCATTAGAAATTATAATTAAACAGATAATTTCTTGGTAACTTAGCTACGAATTAGTCAGAATCCATAAATTTATATATGGCAGAGGCAAAAGCTTGTGCTAACATTATCCAATTCCTGTTCGATTTTTGTCTTAGACCGTTGCATGTAATTAACTTTGTCTTCTTCGGCTTGCAGGTCTTCCATCAGTTTTCTATTCATCTAGAAATCCATTACTAATAACATGAATTCAGAAGGAAATTTACAACTCTTTTTGAAGTAAAATGTGGTTTAAACAAATTTAAAATAGTTCGCTAATACAGCTTGAATAAAAAATTAAAAGGAACGTGAAAAAAAAGACAAGAAAAAGTAAAAAAGGAAATAAGTAAAAATTTAAAATAAATTAAGAAACACCAAGAAATTGTAATTTGAAATTTTTCAATTTATCCATTATCCTTTTTCGCTCAACAATTTTTGATTTATATTTTGCTTTATTTAATTTTTTCTTAAATTTGAAAGTAAAAATATTAATTTGACACCTCTTCTTGTTGTTTCTTTTCTTTGCTCATGCGAGCAACTGCTTCATCCTGACTAGCCATTTCTCCTTGCAATGAACGAATATTCTGTTCACGAGATTGCTTCTCACTTTCAGCTTTTCGTAATGACATCTCTAGTTCCTAAATTTATTTATTTTAGATCAGTTTTATTGTTCATTAAACTACTGAAACAAATAATGCAAGTGAAATTACATTTCCGTTTGAAATGATTGAGTTTCATACCTGATTTTTTCTTTTCAAGTCACTGACTTCTTGTTCACTCTTCTTTTTAGCACGATTCAAATTTTCATTTCGATCTTCCATTTCTGCAACGCGATCGCTTAAGTCTTGCAGTTTCCGTTCCATATCCGCTTTCATTGCGTTTAATTTTTTGACTCGTTCCTCAGCATCAGCTGAATGTGCCTTTTCTTTTTCCAAATTTGCAAATAATTGATTTTTCTCATCGGTTAAACCGGCAATCTAAAATTCGTCTCCTTAAGTATATCCTTATTATCAAAAGAAAGAGGGCTGATTCAGACAAAATAATACGCAATTTTTAAGCTTCTTTTTAGTTCCATTCATTTCTTATTATTCTCTTTGTCTTACTTATTATAATTTTTATAAAGTCAAAAGAACTTCATTATAATCATAGTGCAACAAAACAAAAAATGTTAAGAATAAAGTCATAAATGATTTCTGCCTGGGTTGTATTGGTGTACTTAAAATTGTAATTCATTTTTGTACACACTGAATTAGCGGAAAGGTTATGAAAACAATTGCTCTACAATCTTTTCGTCCTGCGAAAATGTAACTTTCGAACATCAAAATGCTTTTCGATTTGCAAAAAGCATAAAGGTGAATAAAATTTAATTGAAATAAATCAAAATTTTGCCAATTTATATTTAAAGAGATGAAAAGATGATGCATTGCGAAAACGAAACTTTTTCGATGCATCGTTCTGAGGATATTTATTTCCAAGTGTCACATATACCAGAAATAATTAATCATTCCACTTTCTTTCTTTATCTTTATGGCAATAAACTTTTTTTTCCGCTTCGTTATTCAGAAAATTTTGCTTTTTATTGTGAAAAATGGAACAGTTCGTTTTGTACCGAATGAAAGGTCAGGCTATTTTGCTCAGGTAGTTAAAATTCGCAATATCTTAAACTAATTTTAATAAATTGGTGGAGTTTTTGAGGTAACAGTGACAATTCTAATAATCAGTAACATTGGAAGAGATACAAACTTATAATTTTAATGATAGTATTAGTTAGTATAAAAAATTTTTTTGCATTATAGCCATTTTTATGAAAATACTACTGAATTAGATATCATTCACCTGTGTTTCTAATTCTCTTCGATTTCCTTCCTCTTTCAGCAGTGCTTCTTCTAAATCCTTAATTTTTTTGCTCAATTCACCCATTTCTTCCACTTCCTTGCCAGCCTTCAACATTGGCTTTACACGACCATATAATTTAAACCAATCCCAAGTGCGGACTAGACACCATATACGAATGTTACGCTGGATCATCAGCAAACCTGAAATTAACTTTTTTAGTGTAGAGATATCAGCTACCAAAATTTTGTAACTTATTTCAAGCTAAAAAGTATCAAAATAACGCCATTCTTTTTGCTGAAAAAACGATTGGGAGGATTTAATTCTAATGCATGATTTTTTAATGCTATTTCATTACAAATTGCATTCCTTAATTTATTTAACGGCGGAAATCCATGCAAAAGCAATAGAAAGTCGCAAATTTTTTCCAAATTCAAATAAAAAAGAGTATCTACTGGAAAGGAGTCCAAGGAGGAAAGAAATAAACAAGCTATTCCAAAGCAAATTTAAGGAAGCAAATTAAATTACCTGACTTCTGATGCATCCGACGTTTTCTATCAGTTAAACCCAAGAAACCTCGAATATGCGACTGCAAGTTTGTCATTATACCACGTAATGCTTCGTCACGCAAATCCTCAAGACGAGCCAAGATACCGGCTTTGAAGAAGATTTTGGTTGAGCCCAATTTGAATTCGTCTTCATTCAATTTACCAGTACTACACAAAAAATCAGTGATACCCTTTGATGCAGCTTTCTCATCTGCATTTTTCGCTGCGTCAGCAGCAATGACAGCATAACGATGTTTGAAATCAGAATAGATCATCCTATTCGGAAAGCCTTTACGACAAATTCGAATACCCTCTAGCACACCGTTACAGGTCAGTTGATTTAATACCAATGCCGAATCGATAACACCTAAGAATCATCATTCAAAATGAATCAACTAATCATTCATATGCTTTAAAATGTATAGTACAATATTCTTGCTTTGCTTCCCAATAGATTTTCATTTAAATGAATCTTAAGTAATTTAATGACGAGAGGACGCGGATGCCGCTTTATTCAGTTTCTTTCAGTCTGATACGTATTTCCAATTTATAACTTACCACTAGCTTTCTTTTCGTTTGGTATAATACAACGGATGAAGTGCGGATGTGTCTGATAAAGCATAGTCATTAAGTTGTTCAATGATTCGCGATACATCATGGAGACTGTCATAAATGACGATGATTTACCCTTCTTACGTCCACCCTCTAAAATGATCAGAAAAAGTTCATGCTAATTTGCTGATCTGATTTACTCAAGTGATGTTGATAACTTAATACTATTTAAGTTTCTCTTTCATTTAAGCCCACTGTTGTTAATTTATCCCAGCAGAAAAACTAAAAGCCCTCCTATTCGCATCTTTATATAAATATTTGCATTTTTTCTTGTCAGTTTGAGAATTAGTATAAGTTCTATGATTAAGATTTTAGTTTTTCAGGAATAAGTACTTTCTTCAAGAAATCAGAAAGGACTCTATTTCTATTGAAAACAAAATTAAACAAACAGTTTCATCACTTCTGAAATATTTTGTAAAAATTTTAAATCTCGTTTTCAAATTTCTCCAGGCTCTCCAAATTAAGTCTTAATAATCCTGGAATTGAAATCGCATTTGACGCACCAATGCCAGCTTTAGCGGCTTCTGCTGCTTCTTCTTGAGTTTGATAATCAGCCCAAATATCCAGCAATAACTGATTGTCTTTGCAGTGCTTCAACACGGCAACAGCCGAATCGTTCAGAGGATCCTTATTCTTCTCCAAAAAATTTGTGGCATTGTATCGCACCTATATTTTTACCCGTGTGAAATACAGTTTAGAATTAATAGGAATTAGAAGAGCTATGCATTGGTTGAAAGTCATTCAGTAAATTTCAAAAATTTAATATGATTTCTCCAAGAAATCTTTCTTATTGATCGACTGATTTTCTAAAATCTCGAAAAGTCCGGATAAAACTAAACTTCAGAATACAGTGAAGAGTCAGTTTTTATCTTCATTACCCCATTTGATTTCTAATCAACTCACTATTTTTCGCACCTTTTAGGTTTGCTGTATTAGAATAAGCTTGATAATCTTTTCTTGCTTGTCTGAAGATTTTTTTAATATTTTGCAGCTGAAATAAGAAAATTTACGGAAACATACAGTCCCAGCATAATGAACAATGGCAAAATGAGCATCGCTTTGTTTTCCTTTCGGTGGTCGGGGTTTCTGGAAGTTAGGATGTTTACCAAGATGTTGATCATTTAACTTCTCCACCAATGTCATATCAGTTGCTTTTGGTACGATACATTCTTCATCCAACATCGAAATAATACCCAAGGGCTAAAAAATTCACAAAAAAATTTTCGAAATCAAATAAGCGATACTATTTTCTGTTCAACTAACTTCATCTGTTCCTATCTCTATTAATCCTTAACTTTATTAAGCTCATATTAGCGATACGCAAAGCAAAAATGCAATTACTTTTTCAATCAATTCAATACAGGCTTGTAAATCGAGACCAAAATCGATAAAAGTCCAAGCGATTCCCTCACGTTTGTATTCTTCTTGCTCAAGAACGAACATGTGATGGTTGAAGAATTGTTGCAATCGTTCGTTGACGAAATTAATCCATAACTGCTCGAACGAATTAAACTGAAGAATAATTTTTAGAAATTCACTTCATTAGCTAAATTTCTCAGCGCTAAATATTTCAGAGTGTATATTAATAATGCAATTTGTTGGTTTGTTTTTAAAGTTAAAAAAGCGGAAAATTTACGTCGAAAATCTCAAAGCCAGCAATATCCAAGACGCCTATAAAATACATTCGACTTTCTTTATTTTGATCAAGTGTTTTGTTGCACCGATCGATAATCCATTTGAACATTCTCGAATAGATTGCTTTACCAAGACCATCTACAGCCCAGTGAACCTGAAAATTTTTTATTTCCATTTCATGCATTAATGTTACTGATTCACGGGTAGAATATCTGCACCTCTTCGAAAGTTTGGAAATAAATTAAGTCAAACTAAAAATTCAGTAAAAATTCTTTCCTTAATCTCACTCTGCATGAAAAGTACCTGTTCTAAGTTCTGACCCTTGTTAACCCATTCTGTTCCAACGCGAACTTGTGGCCTTGTTAACGCTTTTAAAAATTCTTCATAATCAACGCCGAAGCAGAAACCAGCATTTTTTGCATCTAAAATTTGGTGACAGCAGATTTTTGCACTCTTTTCAAACAATAATTTAAATTTCAAATGTTCTAAATTTTCACTAATCACATTTAGAGTATGATAGATCGAAATAAGATGAAATGAAAAATCATCCAACCTTCCTCCCCATCCGGTTCTGCTTGCTCTTCACGTGGTCGTTGCTTAAATTTCATTTCACCCATATGCATAATACCGGCCACATTGCTGTACAGATCATGAGTCTCATGATCCTCAAAACCCATAATATCAAATGCTTCCTGAAAATACAATGGAATCACAGAACTGAAATTTGCAATCATATTTATTTTGATCAGTTTAGGTAAACAATTATACCTGCGTGAGTTTCATTTCCTCTTTATCATCCACACCTTCGATGGTTAACTCTGCTTGGGAACAAAAGTGATAATATTTGATATCATTAGTCAAACGTAATTCTTCTGCAAATTAATATCACGACTGAATGTTTTATTACCATTTCCAGAAAAATAGAAAGCCATACTTTTTTGTATTTCAAAAATTTTGTTTTTTTGGAGACAAGTAGAAATGTTAATGCTGACCTCTTATTTTAGGATGAAAGCCGGACATAAGCTGATAATAAATGTGATAACTACGTTCACCAGGAGCTTGCCGCACAACACGTGACTTCTCAAAAAGATCTGAAAAAATTTTTTGAAAAAATTTTCATAGAAAAATTCTTAAATTTTTGGGCGAAAAAAAAAAATTCTCATACAATTCTTAAAATTTTTTTTTTAATTAATTAGCATGGAAAAAAATCCGAAATAAAAAAAAGTTTGTCAACCAAAAATCTTCTTTTTTCAATAAAGTGAAGAGATAGACTGACAGTGCTCAATATCGCCACCACTGAGTTTTCCAGCCTTGGTGAAGTGGGTTCGGATGAATTTGCCGAATCTTGACGAATTGTTGTTTCGAACCGTTTTTGCATTCCCTATAAATGTCTCAGAATCTCATCGCTTCATTTTTGTACATTATTATGGACTAATAACACTTCTTTACGCTTCTCATAAAAAAACTGTAAGTGCTTAAATTAAAACATCCTTCAGGTTATTTTTAATCAAAATAAAAAAGTGGGTACAAAAAATTAAATTCTGCTATTTTCTTTGAGATTGCTAAATTATGCTACCTAAGATATTCCTTAAGGTTAAATTACTACAAATTGGGAATACAGTAAAATTTTAAATTTATCAAGCCTTGGGTATTGAATTGCAAAAAGTTTTTAGTAGAAATATATAATTTTTGCACTTAACTTACCAAAAGCTTCCAGTACTGGATTAGTTTGCACGATTTGTTCCTCCAAAGTTCCCTAAATTTTAAACAAATATCAGTTTTGGAAAATGAGTCATTTAAGTTTTGGTGAAATGAATTTTCATAGAAGTTTTTTAGAATGTTGTCTCGTAAAAAATTGACCGGATGGTTTAAATCTAAACAGAAGCTGGTTTAAAAAATCAGTCATTAATAGAATTAAGAAAAGCTAATATTTTCAAAAACATTTTCAAAACCAACAGCGGGCAAGTAGGACTGAAATTTAGCCAATTAATTTGCTGATCTTTCTTCTATACGTTGAGTAATTTGAAACTTTTTCTCAGTAGTTTAAAAATTGTATTGAATTAACACATACTCCTTTTTTGCCTTCTTCCTTCTTCTGCTGCGTGGCACCAACAATAGCAAAGTATGTTATGACTTTCTTCGTATTTTCAGTTTTACCAGCACCAGATTCACCAGTAATCAGCATTGATTGATTCTCACGATCTAGAATCACATTAGCAGATGCTAGAGTTATCTTAACTGAACAATAATCTTACGGCATGCAGATACCGGAATTGCGTCATGATACTGACTCACAGCGTATTAAAAACAATTGGAATGTATAATACAGTAGTACTTTAAAGTTTTTCTTATCATGTATCTTGCCTATCTTCTGATAACAATTGCTAAGTTTGATACCAGTGAGAATATTTCGATATGCTTCATCAGATACGGCGAATAAATGTGGTGGCATTTCATTTCGTCTTTTGCCCATATAATGCTTGATGATAGATGGGCTATAGATGGGCAAACGCTTATATGGATTAATCACCACACAGAACAGGCCCGAATATGTCTAAAACATATGATCATTACCAATTTGCTAATTCTTTCAGTATTTGAACACATTTAATATTCAATATGTGTTTACGATGATTTCCAAGAAAAATTCGAATTTTCATAATTATGCAAAATTTGATCACAGTTGATGTGGGAACAATTAATTAAACTTACATAAATCATCATGGAATAATATCGCTCTTTTAAATTCTGAAGTACAGAAGCTTCATTCAGAAATGTCAAGTTGGCCATATCATCGGTTTTAGTGAATTTAGGAGGATTCATTTCCTGGACTTCTTCCTTTTTCACTGTAATTTCATGTCCCTTTGCAGTTACCACCGTCACATTATCGCCTGCTGTTGATTTTATTTCAGCGGCAACAAAACCTGCAAATTTCATAATTATGAGAAATTGCTCTGTAATAATTTTATTTATTAAACTTTATGTGTTATGGGAAAAGTCTCTCTTCCTTTTGTCACAATTTTATTTCTCGCTCTTTTAAAAAAAGTTCTCCAAAATCTTTGCATACCATCGTCAGCATCGGGAATCCAGCAGTTCTTCTTGGAATCGAATGGCTTAGCAGCATTTATTGATCTCTCTTCTCGACTAACTTCTAAGAACGGATATCCTTCATCATCTTCAAATTTGCAAAGTTCACCACTTTTTTCAGCTGCAGCCATTTTAGCTTGAGAATGCTAAAACGAACAAACATCTGCATTTATCATTTTATCATGAAATGCATACAAATCGAAATAAATAAACTCGATGGAATCTTCAAGTGATATATACATGTACTTCTTTTATTACATGAAATAAACTTCAAATGTGACATTAAATTTCTGACATTGTTTCATTATTCGGCAAATTTGTGACAGTCTGGAGATTCTCAAAAAAAGAGGGTGAATGTTTCTATTCTGATTTCATTACTAATCTTTGTCTATGTTTTCAGCATGATAAATTGGTCACCTAAGATCTACAACTTCGTGGCTACCTCTAAGTTGCATAGAATTTCTAAAAAAGTTCGAGATCTTTTACTTCTCTTACTGTTTTGGTAAAATTTGGATTAAGTGTTGAAATGTACATAAATGATAAATATTGGGATAACAATTAATTAATGATCTAGCAAAACTTAGATAAGCAGTTGAAAATTTTTCATGAAATACATGTTCGGTGGTTAAAAAATTAACTCACCTCAATGAGTTTATGGATTAATAAACGATGCTAGATCATTAATTGATTTAAAACAGATTAGGTGAAGTACGAAAACCAAAAAAAAGTTGAGCGTTAAATAAATTATACATAAATGATAAATATTGGGGTAACAATTTCTTTAAGTATGTAATCAACGAAAATTTCAGTATTTTGTTCTTATTTATCTTTTTTTCTCTTCTTTTTTCTTGATTTTAATTACATTTTTAAAGATGTAAGAAATGATTGAGGGACTAAAATTTTTTTCTTAACATTAAACATTGAAAAATTGCTTCATAAAATTTTTTATTTCTCTTGCTCATCCTCAGGTACAAGAAATATTTCTTGCTCAATAAACTTCGCAGAAACCAAATTCATCTGTCATCCGATTACATCTATTTGAAAGCATTTAATTCACCTATCCTCCACGATCTTTTTTTTTTAAATAAATCCCTTCCATCAGATACCAATCTGTTATTTGATCTGCTTATTTTTCTGCGGTAATAGAAAAATACGAATACGCTGGAAGTTAAGCAAATGAAGTCAGACATATATACATGCTAGCATGTATACGTCTGATTTTCTAACAGATGCAAACATAAGATTTTTGAAATTTCGGTTACCACAAAGCGATTTCAAAAATTTCAGTTATCATTTTTAAAAGTGATTTGACTTTTTTAATAAAATTCGTCTAAAGAATATCTGCCGGGTCAATTTTAATTCTGGCTTACGGAAACAGAATGAATGATCGAAATCTTTCAAATACAGAAACATAAAATAATAATTGAGCAATATAATTATCTCAATATTTGCAAATGTAATCAAACTGAAATGAAAATGTTCTGCGATAGATAAGAGGATCTCAAACAAATTTGTAAAATCGAAATGGAAATTTAAAAAAGAAATTAGTTTGCATATCAACAACTTCAAGTTATCAAAGTGATCTAAATGTGGTTCTTAGCTTGTTTTAATTATAATCGAAGCTTCAGAGTAAAAGTACATGGGATCATTAAGATCATTAAGTTATTCTATTTCAGATTTCGACTTTCTAACAAAAAGCTATTCTATATTTATATGTACTTATAAGTATGTGCAAATGCACAAAAATTTATTAAAAAATAATCATTAAGAAAATGAACTTTTATGTCCATCTCAGAGTTATCAAATTTGAAAATGTCAAAAAGTAAACTTTTCGCTTTTTATAGAAAATTTCACTTCTGTCTATTAAAGAATAGCATTTGTAAAAGAAATTATCCGTAATGTTTGCACAAAGATAATAAAATTTGATACTCATTATGAAATGATAATTTACAAAGTACTAACAAAGAGATTTCAGGTTTCTCCAACGAAATTTGTGAAAAATGTCAAAATTAGAGATTTTATAAAAAACTATTTACTTAACAAATAAAAGTATTATGTGAATATTTTTTGAACAAAAACACTGAATTGTGTTAATTAAATACTTAGCAAGTTGAGTTGCTCAGTAAACAAATTAGGAATAATAAGCAAAAGGAGAAGTATTGTGAAATAGAATAAGTTTGGCTGTCGTAGAAAGGAAATGAGTTGATATTCATAACAGTCTTACAAGTAGGGAAGAGATGGAAATGTAAATGTGATGCGTTTCTTTCTGTGGAAAGAGGTTCTGGCAAGAATTCCACAAGATTTGTGTAATATAAGCTTTGCTTATAGTAAAGAGATGACGGCTGCTTTGTACCACCAAAACAGACGATCGGAGAAGGAATCAGTAAAGATTAGGTAGTAGTAAGCCTGCTCCCCGAATGCATTTGTTGTGTTAGGCTTCTTTCGTCCGCTATTATTGTAAATATATGAAAGCGAACTCGAAGTTCAGAAAGAAGTGGAGAAAACAGAGAGTGAAGGAAATAGGCTAAAATTAAACTGAATATGTGGGTGTGGTATTGACTAGCAGCAATTTGAAAAAGAGGTAGTTAATAAAAATTAGTGTGATCAACAAGTAATGCGAAGAAGAATGGATAAGATAGGGCAAAAGAAGTCGAGAAGAAATGACGAATAAAAACATCGCCGAGATTTCAACTTCTTTTTCTTTTTCATTTTCCCTTTTTCTCTTTTCTGTAATAGCTTTGATTTCGAGCTAACTCGAATTTTTTCTAATTCATTGAGACAACAAAATAGAAAAATATCTCGAACGTTAACTTTACTGGCATTATCTTATAAACATAGAATGAACAGTGTGTCTTAGCAATAGGAATGTATCTATCCCACTCTCTTAAACTATGGAAAAAATGAAGAAGCTGCACGTTACTAATGGAAACGATAGGATCGAAAACAAAAGTATTAATTTAATTAATCCATTTCACAATTGAAAACTTGCAATGGTTAATGAACGCCAACTAGCTAATATTGTGTATTAATGAACGCCAACTAGCTAATATTGTGTATTATCTTTCCCTTATCTTTGTAAGTAAAGTAACATCGCAGGAAAACTTCATAAATTATTTGCTGCATTATTTCCGGCCATTAACAAACCAATTATTGTGTTAGAAAATATTTCATTAGAAGCTGTGATTTGCAGTTTCAACATTTAACAAATTTTGTTTTAACTGATAATATAACTCGGGCATATGTTGTGAAATATTGCAAATGAAATTTTCATTTGGCACTTGTTTGACATTATTTGCATTGCAATTGAATGGGAAAACTTGAATCATGATTGCAATACTTCAATTAAAACAAATTAATTTAATAAAAGCATGCATCTGATTTAAATTATTATTTTTGCGGGAATTATTAAATATATTTAATTAGATTTGCAAGCATAAACGGAATGCAATAAACTTTTTTTTTCACCAAAAATTTAATTTATCATTTTTGAAGGGAAAAATGATAAATTAAATTTGCAAAGAAATTGCTTTTACCAGAAGAAAACGTTAGAGTGTAATAATCCCAACTTCTGCATAGTGTAAAGCATTTTTTTGCCCAAAATTTCATAACTTTGCAGACAAAAAACACGAAGGACTCATTGCATTTATTTTTTTTTGAAGCGAGGTATGAGTATTTTTGAAGCGCATTTGTACGATGAAAGAAGCACAACAGTAATACAATTAACTGACCATCTAAAAATGTTCATAAAATTTTAATGGTGAAAAGAAAAAAAAAACTGCCGATTTATGTCATTGATTGTTGAGTATATTTAAAGTTCAGCCATAGCCTCAGACAATTACCTGTCAGAAGGATATTGACCATTCTTAATAAAAGAAGAAATAAATAATACAAAAACTAGCAAAGAATCAAAAAACTAATAAGAAGACAAACTAGCAGAAAACAAAACAAAATCACTAAAAAATAAAAAGATGTTTTTGAAACATTCAATTTAATATTTCAAAAAAAAAAAAAAAAAAAAAAAAACTTTCTCGGAGAAGTTATGCAAATACGAAAGACGAGCATAGCATTTCTTCTGAAATTCGATAGAATGATTCTATCTTTAAACTGTAATAGAGGTACTGTGATTGCGTCTGTGTCAGAAAGCGGGAAATTCAACGACCGTTTCAGAAGTATCATTACAGGGAGCCTTCCCATAGTTTTTTAATTTCCGATTTTCCAATATGTTTCAAAACTAGTGATACTAAGATTTAAGATTTATTACATTCGATTAAGTTAACATTAATTAAACTGATATCAAGATTTATTGCTTCTCCTGTAAAACCACGAGTACATTTAGCTGCTTTTTCCAGTATTATTCGTAACATTTCTAAAAGATCAAGCAATACTGAAGATCTTATTAAACTAAGTTTCTTTGCAAATATATTCATTGTCATGGGGACCAAATTAATTATTTATTAACATTTTTCTATTCCCGATTCCACATAAAACATAAAATTATCCTTTAAAAATTAACATAACAACAAATTATCCTTTAAAAATATTACCAAAACATAACAACAAATTTTTTAGAATCCTTAATTGGCCAAAACAAGAACTTAACATCTGCAAGAAATTTGAATACAAAACCCTTCACAATCTGAAAATACTAAAATCAATCTGGAGAAGCTATACAAAAGAAAATATTACTTTATCACATATCATTCAATCATCATCGATCACTGTTAAATCTTGTTCAATTTTTTTCTTCATCTTCTTTTGCAGCCGAACTTCACTTTTGTTACTGCTGCAAAAATCATTTAATCATTTGTGTGAGAGGAATGAAAAGTTCTGCCAATAATTAAATGAATTTAATCTATTTTAGGAAAAGTGAACATTGGCAAAAGCTCAATAGAAACTGCAAAACTTCACTCCAAAACAACAAGATGTAAGATTTACTTTAAATTAGCAGCAGCTTTTTCTCGAAGTTCTTCCACATTACTGTCTGGCTTAGCCCATTCCAGAACTAATCTTCGACCATAGAAATGGGTTGAATGAACTAAACAATTGAATGCACGTCTAGCATCAGCTCGAGTTAAAAAATCAACAAAGCCGAAACCACGGTGACCTTCCGCTGATGCACCAACCTAATTAAAAATGAGGAAATAGCGTAACCTCAGAAATGGCAAAATTAAAACAAAATATCTAGAAATGTTTGAAATAATCATGAAAAAATTTAGCAAATACTAGAACTTTGGTTAACTGAACCACTAATAGCAAGCTGCAATAAAATAAGCGTTTTCTTAGCGACAATTGATTGATGTCCCAGAAAACTAATGATGTTAACACTAAAAGAATCTTTTTACATAAATAAATGAGTAAAATAAGCTTGCCTTTTTCGGCATCCTGAAAGAGCGAATCTCACCAAAAGTAGCGAAAAGTTGCTTGATTTCCTTTCGAGTTGCTTGGAAAGGTATATTTCTGATCAGAATCTGGCAAAAGGGATGATAAACAAACTGTCAGTAGAACGAATATCTTATGGCTAATCTTTCCCATCCTAGCAGTTTCATTCAGAATTTTTCAAATGAATGAGCTGAATATTGACATAGTAGATGAAGATGGTAGGCGAAATGAAGGAAACTCAAATTTACTCAATCTATCCACTCGTTAAGCTGTTGAAAGTATAAAATCTCAATAAATTATAATGGCGCATATCAAATTTATGAGAAATTTACAGTATTAAACTGTTAAATTTATTAAAAAAAATTGTTTTGCTTATAAAGCTCGTTAATCAAATTAAATACTTGAAAAGAAGACTAATATAATCGTCATTTTTTAAACCACATAAATGAGATTCAGCCAAAATAAAAATTACTTTGGTAGCTTCGCCTTGTTTCAATTCATCAACTCCTTTTCTCGCTATAATCTTACTTGTTGGAACTTCTCTGTGGGATAATTTCAATAGTAAGCAATGGCCATCCAATAAAACACCCTGGAAGTGAAAAAATAAATAAATAAAATCAAAAGATCACAGTTAAATTTATGATTTTAAAAAACTTTTCGAACACCCTCTTAATTTACAAAAATTGTCATATAAAAGTCACACATGAACCTGCATTTCCTTTACAGCTTGCTGCGCATCTTCAGGTTGATAGAATGTAACAAAACCGAATCCCATTGAGAGCACTTTCGTCGGATCTACAGCATCTGAAAAGATATGGTGAAATTTTAAAACACATTTAATGTACTACTATGTACTAATGGTATGACACTTTGTCATCAATGCTCAAAAAAAAGAGAAATTTGATTCTTTAACATTTTTTGCTGCCAGTATCTCCAACAAGCATTTGCTTATTGCGGAAAAGTTGCAATGAATTATTTAAAAAAAGGTATAATGAATGGAATTGTTTGAATTATAATTTATGATAAAAATAACAGAATTCTGGCTATCTTACCGAATAAAGCATCTTCATAATACACTAAATATTACAACGCTGATAAAAAATCACCTCGTTTTTTGGAAATGATAGCATCCCGTATACGAAATCGTGCTTCAAATTTGTTCTTTAGCTCTTCATCAGTTGTTTTGAAACTCAGATTCTTTACAAATACTGTCGTTCCTGGCAACAATCGGTCATCTTCCTCTTCAACGTCATCACTATTGTCAATACTTTTAATTTCAACGCTACGTTTTTCTTCAACAGCTCGTTGTTGCATGTCACCATCTTTCACTGTCGTTTCATCTTTGATTGCGTTAACCGATTCGACTAAAAACAATAGCTGATGCTACAAGATATTTTTTAAAATCTTTAAACGCAAATTTAAAGGTGGTTCGAAGGCAGATCAGCTATTCATATGCAAAATTTAACTTTTTCATAAAATTTGATAAACACAAATACTCCAAATATATCCCTCGAAATTATAGGACTATTCTTTTGTACCAGCCAAAAACGAAATACAATAAATATTTAGACTTGAAGTAAGATAGTTTCGAAAGGAAACTGAGATCTTATGGCAAAACATTTCAGGTTAAAAGAAATCAATACATCCATCAACAACAAACAGTTTTCACTGACTTTGCTTCCACCATTCACTAAATTTTCACTAAAGTTTTCAAGCCCTTTTTTTTGAACCTGCAGTTTCCGTAGGTTCTTCAATCATTCGGTGCTTTTTGCTTCGCCGCAGCTTTTTCTTGTCTTCTGCTGAGAATTGACTATCCTTCTTTTCAGCTTGAATTCCAAGGCTATGCTGTTCTTGATTTTCGTGTTCATCACTGCCTTCTGATTTTTCTGGAAAAAATTGAAAGAAGTTAACTTTTCTATACGAACTAATTCCGTCGTAAAGTCGAAATTTTCCAAAATCAACGAACTTGACTTAAACAAATCGCATGGTGCCCATTCAAGTAACAACGGTTGCGACCGAAATCGAGCATATGCAAGCATGCTAAATGCTTTCTGAGCATCAACTGAATTTTCCATCTCCAAGATAGCAGTGACACCTCCTACAAATAATCCAGAGATTTTTTTTGGAAATATTTGGTCCTAAAATTTGAACTGCGAGTGTAAAAAGCTAACTGCTGAAATCAAAAATTGCTTGAAGCAAACTACTTCAGTTCACAAACCAAATGATACAGGCCAACTGACAAAACAATAAAATAGTAACCAATAAGGAACTTATCCAATGGAAAATTTATCTCTCTCTAAGAAAAACAATGTTTAATTCAAAAACAATGTGCAATTTTTCAGCTTACCGGGAGGCATCAGCAGTCGCTTTACGGGGCCATGTCTTTCAAACATTCGTTTTAATTCACCAGTATCAACCTTGGTCGTTAAATTTTTAACGATAATTACAGTATTACTTCGTTTTGCTGCAGGCCGTGAGAAAACATCCAGACATACATCATTGGCTAACAAATATTTCCGAGTTTCGTTGACTAGCTGTGTTTCCGCAAGTGCCAAGCGTACACCAGCACTGTAAAATTAGAAAAAAATAAGTTAAGGATTCTAACAAAATCCGCTTACTTTTCTAATTGCAAAATAAGTGGTTCATAACAAGAATTAATCGTATTTGTTGCTTTTCTATGAATCCGCAACAGCTAGTTTACAGGATCATACCAAACAAATTCGCAATTTTCTGATAATCACAGACGAAAAATACGTTGCAGTTTAAGTCAAAGCTAGATTCTTTTTATCAACAAAAATATGCCTTATTTCTCCTTGTCCGAGCAGCAGATCACTTTTTTCGACATCCAATTTTTCAGCCAGTGTTTCAGCAACTGCATTAGCTCCAAGAAACAACGTGTTCCACGAATAAGATTTTCCAGCATCCTTCTAAAAAAATCATAAAATAACTCAAGTAAATAATTATACTGAACTACGCAGAGACGAAAATTACCCTTAGTTTTGCAATTTTTGCTTTCTGAAATGTCGATTTAGCAATGATGTCAGTCTCTTCCATTTCACGCTTCTCTTCCCCAGGTAAAATATGAAGCATTCTTCCCTAAAAGTTCATGACGATAAAATAGAAAACTCTTAATATGGAGAAAAGCAGAATAAATATAGCAAAACCATGAACCGTCAATGACAGTTATGAAATTTAGGTGAAAAAAACTCGCGAAATTAACCTTGAAAATGGAACCATCCAATGCTGAAAACGCTGCAACAGCAGATTCTGGGAAAACATAAGTGACAATAGCAAATCCTTTACACTGGCCTGTTTTTTTGCTAATAATCACTTGCAAATCGGATATTTCACCATACTTTTTAAACAAATATTGGAGATCTTCATCACTGCACACGTACGGTAGATTCCGAACAAAGAGTCTAGAAATTCAGATTTGAACTCAAAATACAGCTTTCAGTATGCAATGCAGAAGTGCAATCAGGAAAAAGAAATAAATTAACCTCCCAGTTTCCAGGATCTTTGCCACAGATGCTTCAACTTCTGCTTCTCTCGCCTTATGAATATCACCTTCCATATCTCCATCAGAAATCTGATTGCTCGGTACTTTAGTTATTTCCAACTTAAGAAAAAGATCAGAATCATTGATATGTTTTATCGCAGTAAATGGACTAGAAAAGATTTCTTTTCTTTTCATCTTCCTTTGTCGACTTCCAACGCCACTCAACAATAAATCATAGCAGCGCTTCTAATTTCATTAATAGAGACATCAAAAGAGCTTCAACAGAATTAAAACCAAGCATTAATTTCATTAATAAAAAGACCTTGGAACCACCAAAAAATTGTCCATTCCGTTGCTGTGCTTTTCTTGCATCAGATTCTTGAAAAAATGTTACAAAAGCAACAGCTTCAGTTGAGCCACGAACAAATTTAATTCCTTTCAATTTGATAGGACTAAACCAATCTTTGATCCCTTTTCCTTTCACAGTTTTCGGAAGACCACGTATTATTAACGATAGTGACGTGTCCCCTGTAAATAATGTGCACAGTAATTTATAAAGGAATAATACTGCAGCATTCATGGAAGTTAGATAAAACACAGCCAAATTCTTTTTACATAATATTTCCATTTTATTACTAATTTTTCAAGAATTCTTAAGAAAAGCATACAATTAACAAACATATACATGCATTTTACATGCTATTTTATTGTTTCAACGATTAAATAATTTAATATCAAAAGATCATCTCAGATTTCCAACAAGAAATTTAGCCTATCCACTTGTATGGGAGCAATCGATGTTTAGTATTGAAACATGAAGAAACATGTTTCCTGAAAGTTTCAAACATACCATAAGAACCATATGAGAGCTAATTAAGTGAGGACGGTAAGAACTATCAAAAGCTTAAATAAAAACCGATTAAAGTTTAATGGATGATATTATATGCACTCCTTGACTGGCTTATGACCAGCCATGCTTTGCATGCAGAAAATTGCCGACAGAAAACAACTTTGAAATCTGAGTTTACCTAAACTAGTTTCTATAAATATCTATTCCTTCATTCATTCTAAAAACTTACCACTGATTCCAGACAGTAACTCTTCCATTATACTGTTATTGTTGCTTTCATCATTGCTGCTACTTGCAGTTGGTCGCGCACCCTGAAAATAAAGCGAAAGTTAAGCAAATAAGACAAAAAACAAAACAGCGAAATAAAATGCTTCTTGTGACAGGAAAAATCTCGAGCTTCCAAAATTACTCAAGAATAGCAAAATTGAATCAAAATAAATTAGAACAAGACCGAAGATTCGAGAATTCAAAAAATAAATCGAAATTTATATTTTTGATATCTTCACGGATCGTTGTGAATCTTTTCATTAAGAAGTGAACAATCCTCATATGTGTAAATATAATTAAGGACGTGGAAGATTAATTTTCTAATAAAAGTATTAATTATTTGAGAAGTATTAACCTTCTGCATTTCGACGAAATCATAAAATCCTTTTTCGTTATCATTTCTCATTTTCTTAGCCGACGATGAACTGTCTTCTACTGAAACGATCTTCGTCGTTTTCGCCTCATCTTCCTCAGGATGCAAACGTTTGTAAGCACTAAGAATGCCATTGATAATCATGGTTATATAAATGCTGACAAAATTTTATAAATTAAATTAACTACTCTATTACCTGCTTCCTTTTGCATATTTACTCCATGCTCTAGGTCTTGTTTCATCACCGAATGGTTTACATTCTTCTACCTAAAATCAAAATAGTCTTCAGGAAAAACTTTTTAGTGCTGCTTATTGAGCATAACAGTTACAAAGGAACAAATTCGTTGAAAAAGTAAAGCATAGTGCCAAAAATAATTCTTAACTTTCACACATAACTATTCCTAAAATTTCAATCATAAAAAAAGTAATGGCGTCAGTTTAAAAATAAAAACTTACATTTTGACAAATTATGAAAAAAGAAAGAAATTCATTATTACTAAATGTTAGTAACTTTTGTCGGCAAAGTTTAAAAGAAACGTGTAAAATAATTTCTACCGTCAATCGTGACGCTCCCATAAATGTGTTGTGTAGACTTCCACGTGCTTTCTGCGCACTTTCATTTGCTTCGAATCCAACAAATGCAAAACGACGAAATTTCCCATCTTTAGTGTATTTCAATGAACAATCAGTGATTTTTCCAAAACTTCCAAAATAATTTCGTAACTTTTCTTCCGTGCAATTTGATGGCAATCCTTTAACTATTAGTCGGCTCATCCTTTTGATCTAAAGTCAAAAATATTAAATTTTAATAGGAATGGCTAATTCTTTTGAACAATCGTTACACAGTTCAAATATTGGCTCAACATGAAAAAGCATGTCTCAGTGGGTTAATTTTTAAATAGTAGTAAACATTTTAAATAACAGTTCTTTAAATACTATTATTTTAAATAGTGGTAAAATAAACAGCCTAACCAACAATTCCTTTAAATTTTTTAAACTATTTCTTGATCCTTGCCAAAAAAAGTACTTCTGAAATTGTTGATTTCGCGTACGAAAGTCTTCTAAACTCCAGAATGAGTCTTGTAGTAATAACTCCAAATATTAATAATACCAAAAAAAAACCAATCCATTGCCAGGAGAATCGATCATATATAGAAGATAAAAGTCATTAACTTTTTTGTGAACTAAAAAAAATCCTTCTAAATTCCAGAATGAGTAAGGAAAAAATTTCCCATCATTCCCAATGCAGAACTTTCAGATAATATCAATAACGATTGCTGATAAGTCTAAAATAATGTTTGAAGTGATACTCCATTTCTAGTTGTCACTGAAAGTCAACCAAAAATGGAGACCTAAATGTATTTATCCTGCAAAGTACCACTCTACATGAAACTCTTCTATAATAGCATACACACAAACCCATGCATTTTGTATATGCTTTGTTTTCTTAACAAGCAGATATTTTAAAAGACCAAAGTTGCTGGAGAACAGTACTGATTAGAGTTTTTAAATGTTATGCAAGGAAAAAGACAGGGATATTAATTAGTTGCCCGAAATTTTTAATGTAATTACAGAAAAATTGCAACCAGAAATTTTGAAATTTTAGTGTGAAAAAAGTTTGAAACTATAAAAATTAAAGGTTAAAACCTATACAAAACTGGTAAGTTTTTCATAGACTTTTTAATATTCGCTAACTTTCTTTAATCTTCCGAACTTCTGAGTAACAAAGAACTTCCGCATAACAAAAAAAGCGTCCAAAAAAAAAAATGCTAAATTAATTTATGCAACAGAAAAATGATGTATAGACTGCAGCTGTCAAATTGAGCGCACCGCTTGAAAAAAAATTTTGTTCGGAAGCCATTTAATCTTCATTGCATTGCTTAGTTGAAACTCAACTGTTAACAGAAAGAATAAGAAATTAATAAATTTACGGGAAATGATGACACCTAAAGGTCTTCAAATTTACAAGTCGGTGCGCATTTAACAAATGAATATAGGTATAAAATCAACAAATAACTGATGCAGAGTACAACTAAGTAATTTATGGTGTAATAATGCTAAGATAGTATTTTGTTTCTTCATTTTGTAAATCACCAAGGCACTAAATTAATTAATAACCAGTAAAGCAAATGCAAGTATGTAGTAAATTCATAAATTCACAAAGCACGGCTAGCAGTAAAAATGTTAGACACATCCTCGACAACGCTTTTGTTGCCACTAGCTGGTGAGAGAGCCGCATTTGGTTCGAGAATGACACTTTCGGTGAGCATTTCTTCTTGCAGAAGGCAACTATTCCGGGATAACAACGATAGACGATTATCCACAACCTAAAATCATTTTAACAAGTAGAAAAGAAAATTTTGAAATCTTTCTGATTTCTATCTTAATCCTATTCTTTTTTCATCTTTATTTTATCACAGAATGAATTGCTGCCTCATAATTTCACTAGTCTGTTTTTCTATCCAAAAAAATAAAAAAAAAAAAAATACCGATATTAAGGTTACTCTCAATCCCAATTCGAATGCATCACGATCATAAGAACCGCAGCAAACATCTTCGGAAGCTGTAGATTTACATTCCTCTTCATTTATAAATTTGCATTTCGTAAAAGTAAGCCCATTAAAAATAAAGCTTGCACATTTCACATTTTCATATCTAAAACTTTCCAGTTTAAACAAAATATTGCAAAGAATCAAACATTTACAAGATATATTACTTCCAACTCTTCAACTTTCCCATCAGATTCCTACTACCAATTTTTATTACCTTTTAAGTCGACGTCTTTGTGCCTCTTCGCCCCACAGTAACTGAACATAATACTGAGTATTCCCTGTTGTTGATAGCATTGAAAACGAAGATAAAGGAAATGAGCGATTTGAATTAGCATTGCTTTCTTCTCCATAGAGAGAAGGAACTTCAATATTGAACTTCTGTAAATTTAACAAAATTCCTTCTTAACAAACCAAAAAGCCAACAGAATCACATACTATGTATTAACATTTTAAACTGCACTTAAATTAGCAAAAATTAAGACCAAGAGAAAATATTCAAGTCACTGCTCTTCGACTTCTACAAATTGTAATCTACAGAAATTCCAAGAAAAGAAAATCTGAAAGAGTTACTTGTTTGCTGCGATGCAAGATGGAAACACAATCAGATGGTGTAATAATGCATCGATCGAATGTTTTTTTTGTCTCTTTATTCACTACAACGACACGTACAAATGCATCTCTGGAAATAAAAAATAAACAATAAAGGAGACAAAATATTTCAGTGAATTTCGAATAAGAAAAATTCTTCACAATTTAGTTCCAAAAAAAAGAATATGGTTTTGGTCAAAACATGTGGTAGCAGTTGTAAGGAATTTCTACAAGTAATTGAAAACAGTTCAAATGCTATTAAAAATGCATCACCCATGTTACAAAAGCATTACAAAAAAATGAATTACAAAAGCAATAAGGATCGTGGACTCAACTCAAATTACTGACTATAATGGAGTAGGATTTTTCTATTTTTCCATTAGGGTTAACTTAGGGTAAAAGAGAGGATAAAAATAGGTAAGACCGCTTATTAAAAAAAGTTCGCAAATAAAATACCTTAGACCCTTATTTTCAACATCGAAACTAATATTTGTAACTCCTTGAGCCGTCAGCACAAATGAGCCATCACGCAGCATAGTCAATCCCGATTGTGTCATGACGCGTAGAGCAGCAACTCCACCACTCCCAAGCAAAGGAATCTGAATTTGATGATAACGCCGAATGCTTACTAGATTTTTTTAATTTTTAATTTCGACATAAGTAGCAAAAAACAGCAAAAATGTTAATAAAATATAATAAACATAATAAACACTCACGAAATAGTTAACATGCTCTGCGTTGAGAATTCTAATAGTTAGAGTATTTTGAAAACAAGCACCAAAAGGAGGTTGAAATATGACATGGACCAAATGGATTTCTTGAGGCTTCAACACAACAATCCCCTGCTCTTGTAACTACAAAAATAAATTTCATCTTCATGAATCCTCTAAAACTATTGAAACGATTAAAGAAATAAGTAATAAATAGTGAGCAACAAACGTCGTAATTTAAAATTTATATCTGAGAATAATAAACAGGTACTTCATAGCCTCTACTCATGCTATGCAATTGTAGTCTGAGATTTAGCGACTTTGAACTGATGTTTCGCAATCTAACTGTTCTATTTACACGACACTTGACATCGACAAATCCAAAATAAACAAAAGACTGATCACATGACAGAAATTTGCCCTGACTTTCCGCATCGATTTGACAAAGTGAACCGCTATAAATAAAAAAGTGATTCAAACTAATATTTCATTTAATTATTTTAGCAATTACAGTACTTTAAGAGGCTTTGCCATTAGTTACTAACACAATTTCATTCTTCGTATTTGGATATTTTATCACAGGAAACAAATCAAATTTCAAACCCATATTTTATAACAGTTATATGACCAACTGATCGTGGGAACACCAAATGACAGATCCGATTGAAATATGGAAAAACGATAGCTATATAACTGCATAACGTAACGCTTACCAACTACTGCGCGCTTTTAGACTTTTACTTTTCCACTTCGTTTTTAAGACTGGCGGCAAATCTCCTGCAGTATTGCTATTCTCTCGCAATGAATTAAGCTCTTGTACAGTTTTTAGCTTCTTCGTTTTATTGGTTAGGCCTGATCGGTCATGTCTGGTAATCACTGAAAAAAGCTGTTCTTGTCAATCTTAACTGTAAATGCCAAATTCGAGAAGAAAAGGGTATGAATGACTTGGCGATCCTATCCATTACAAGTGAATGAAAAAGGACGCTGATACCAACCTTTCTGTACTTGATTATGATCATTGGCGTTAGAAACCTTATCCAGATTGCCCAATGACTCTTCTCGCTTTAAAGAACGCTCGATTTGTTCTAAAACAAGTAACAATTGCGTCATCAATGAACATCAACACTCTTTCCACTACTGTAGCACTTTGATTTGTGACATGAAATTAAAAGTGTCGTCAGAATTTCCCTCAGTTGCTTACTCGGATCCGTTCTTAGCCTATCCATTTTAACACAGAGTGCAAAAAAACCTCTAAAATGCAATACATTCCTATATCAAATAACATTAACAGAAGTAGACAATTTTCGCCAAACGGTAATCCAAAGTAGAGAAAGTAGAGACTGTCCACCCCTGAAATCTAAAAACTTCCCAAAGCATAGATATAAACAGACCAGATCGTTCGTCTTCAAGCATTTCAGGAAGCTTCAGCTTCAGACGAGGGCGTGATTTAGCTTGCAGTAATGCTTCAATGAGTGCATCATCATTTTCAAAATTCTCCATCTGTAAGAAACATTTTATAACATACTTTTTTATTCATAGTATCACTTCAGATCGAACTAAAGCAACTTGCATTTAAACAGGAACCTCAAGAACTCGATTGATGGCAGAACTGCTTAACGATGGTTCTTCCACAACACTCGACATTCTACAGGGAGCCCTGAGAAAACTACTGGCCTTCAAATTAATCCCACGAACTAATTTAGGTGACGCTGTTTCCGGACAAATTGATGAGATGCAATTTATACTCAAATCTCGAAGCGAAGTATCTGTTGCTGAAATATATAAACTACTAAAATAACAACAGCTTAAAGTACATTTCCTTCGACATTTTAAAATTTCGACTTTCAAGAAATCTAAGAAATGGAAGCGGAGAGAATTAATTTTTGCTCCATACTAATACTGAAAATAGCTGAAATTGAAGGTCTGCACCAAAACAGAAAATGGATCGGATAGAAACCAATACCCTGCATTCATGATAACACGAGAAACTTATTAATCCTTAAATTCCTCAATAAGTAGAAAACGAACATCATGTAATACTTACATTTAGGTGTAGACATTTGAGGCCCTCTAAAATTCAGTTTTGATTCATTTCTTCTCGAGTGTCGCACGCATGAGGAATTACGAGGTGGCGTGTTTTCCATATTTTGGCTTGCTTCTTTTCGAGTAATAGATAAATTGGAGGGTATTAAATGAGAATCCGTCATGTCTTTGAATAAAAACAGTAAATTACTTTCAAAAGCAAAATTCTGTATTTTTTATTGCAAAGCGTCACGATGAACTCCAAATAAAACTCTTGAAATATGGAAATTTTTTTTCTCGTTATTATTGGTTTTAAGCAGTATAAGATAGTACTTAATGTACATTAATTCAGTTTAAAGGAAGAACTGAAGATTGTATTCATGCTGAAAGTTAAATATTCAAATTAAAAGTCGATGAATTCAAAATTTGTATCGAAATTTTCACGACTTCTAACAAAAAGAATTACTTTAATGATTAGTGATGGCATGTATTGGGGGGCACGTGGTTATCCATTTATTTTTTAGTATGCCATTCTCTTAAGAGATTGGCAAATTTGAAATTTCTGGTTGTGATACTGTAATCCTAGATAATTCGATACGAATTCATAAAGTAAATTAGCTTTTATAAGCGGTATTCATAAGGAGACATACCGGAAGCAGCAAGTTCATTGACGTAGATTTTTGGTGATGGTGGAGGTGAATGATGAATAGATGGTTCCCAACTATTCTCTTTATCTCGATACAGTTTATTAAAACGAACATCATCTCGTGCCAGATGGTTGTATTTATAAAATGATTCCTCATCACGTTGCAATTTCTCAATACCTGGAAAAAATTGAAATCAAATTTAATTTATTTCATGGAAGTGAATTACGAAAACGGGAAATAATGTGCCAATAATAAATTTGAGAAAATGTGAGCTTCATTATTTAAAAACGAAAAACGTTGAGTGAATTATGTTAACGAGAGTAACTAGATATAAAAACTTTTTTTTAAATATAAAAACTACCGTATGATAATAAGATGCATACTTGATCTAATGCTAAATATAACTCGGTCGTTTTGAAAACAAAATTATTAAGAAATTCTACATAACTCTGAATTTTACAATGACAAATAATAAATTACAGAGAATTCCAGAAATTATAGCATTTTAAATGTTTAATGTTAAAATAAATATCTTTTTCTGAGAAAATGTGGATAAATCTGTTATGCATTTTATGCATAACAAGCAAAGTAATAATATTTACCTTCTTCTCCATCTTTAAACAGTGAACTTCCCTCCATTATATTAACATTTTCACCACTTAGTTCCCTTCTTAAGCCAGATCCGAAGACTGAATCAACATATGTGGCCTTTCGTGCACCAACTTCGTTTCCTTAAAGCAGTTAATCATAAAAGATATTATATAAAAAAACTGACTTCTGACAACCATTCTCAAAAAAAACCAGCAGGAGGAATTATTGCAGCAAAACTGTTATATCATTTTAATACAACTTTTCAGATTTTCTCTGAAGACAGCAATCCTTATAAAATAATAATAACCTTCTGTCACAGTATTTGATTCTTCTGTTATAGTCGACAGCCTCGGTAGCACATGATTTGTAACTGTTGCTTTATTTAATTTTTTTTGCTCCACGACTGCGGAATCTGAATTATTGTGCAAAACTTGTTATATTCATAGTTATCACGCAAAAGTAAAAACTTTAAAGTTTATCTTTGCTACGAGTGAACTTCTTAAAAAAACATTATTCAACTATGACCGATGACAATCATTACTTCTAAGTTCAACTGCAAATAAAATATTTTGACTTCATAAATGATGATTTACGAAGGCTTTACTCATAACGTGTTCTTGGAGGCATAAAGTTGCTTTTTATGTGAAGCATAGCGTGCGTAAAAAAGCCTCTTTACTTTTTACTTCTGCGGCACATCTTTCAAATCCAAGCAAATTGGACGTTAATAACAGAATTTTCAGGTCGTAGGTTGGTCACAGCAGCTTTATTTTAAATAAGTGGGTCTTACAAGACTAAACAAATTCCATCTGTCTGGGTTTTTTTTGGAGTTACAGTTCATAGGATCAAGTGAAATTCAATAAAATATAATATAAAGTGGTAACAAACTAAGTTGTAAAATTATACTATCAGTTTAGGTCATAGGTCATATTTAATAGATTGAAAAAGAAATATGCAACAAACCATCAATGTAGAGATCATCTTCATAAACAGATAATTTTTCATCATTTTCTGAATCAACATCATCGAAACAGTCCTCCTGTATCTCCCATGATGAGAAACTCATCACTTGAAAACGTTCACTCGATTAGCTCTCCTACGAACCACGTAAAAATAACCGTAAGAATTTTTTTTGCGTGCACAAAAATAGGATAAAAATAGAATACGTGTTCCAGGTTAGGTTAGTACCAACAATGAGTAAATGAAAATTTTTTGAATATTTTTGATAAATTTATGCAACGAAATATGCAAATGTTTCGGACATGAAATATTAGAAATGAGAGAACGCTGACTAAAGGCTATCAATCAAAATAGGCATTACTATAAAAAAAAAAAAAAAATCATCAAAATGCCATGTATAATCAAAACAAAACTATAAACTTGACCTTTACTAAAAAATAAATAACCACCTGGACTAGAAAGTTTTAAATGAATATTTATTCGAAACAGAACAGCTAAATATTCGAAATAGGATTGTTTACTATCATTGTTAGGAAAGATTGTTTGTTTGTAAAATGAATTAGGCTTTTCTTTAAATAATTTTTAGTAAGTTTGTGTATACAAAAAATGAATAAATATTTGTTGAATCAATTGAATTAAGCGAAATTATTAAAACAATAAATGTTTACTGTTAAATGAATTATACCATAAACTCTCAATGACACTAAGTCAAAGCAATACTGTACCAAATTCAATGACTTAAGTTTATTAAAGAAAAATTTTTGGGAATATTTGCATTAAATTGAATCCTCTGCTTCTTCAAAGTAGTTGTAAGATTACATTCACACGTTACATTTACACGTTACATTTACACGTCATATTCACACGTTACATTCACAAGACTTGACGTACGTGAACAGAAGTTAGTGAACTTGCTTGTTGAAGACTTAATAAGTGTAAAGCATTTCAAATTCATAAAATGAGAAAAAATTTGGAACGCTTCACGAATTTGCGTGTCATCCTTGCGCAGGGGCCATGCTAATCTTCTCTGTATTGTTCCAATTTTAGTATATGTTCATCGGAATGAACATGTATAAAGACCTCAATCATCTATATATACAACACTATTTAATGTGCATTTGACTATGAGTGGGATGAAGAGAGGAGATTTGAGAAATAACACTGATTGAATGGAGTGCACAGTATGCTAAAGACTCGTCTCTTTCTTCTAACAAACCACATTAGCAGTGTAATCAATTTGGAAATGCCTATGATCTTCACGAGAATCACTTAAACGGACGTGTCGTGGGGTTTATAGGTTGTTTCACAGGGCTTCTAGTAAAGAGCAAACGTTACATTACGTGGTCAAATGTTCGGCGCAAATGGCACGGACGGATTATGGTTTGGTTCGTCATTTTGCACGTGTTTTCGTCTGGTTTCTAGATGTCTCGATAGTATTCATGTCTCGGAGTATTCATGCCTCGGGAGTATTCTGATTTCTAGGTGTCTTGGTAGTATTCAGGTCTCGAGAGTATTCTGATTTCTAGATGTCTCGGGAGTGTTCATGTCTTGGAGTATTCATTTCTCGGGAGTATTCATTTCTTGGGAGTATTCATGTCGCGGTAGTATTCATGTCTCGGGGTATCCTGGTTTCTAAATGTCTCGGGAGTATCCATGTATCGGAGTATTCATGTCTCGAGAGTATTCATGTCTCGGAGTATTCATGTCTCAATAGTATCCTGGTTTCTAGATCTCTCGGGAGGATTCATGTAAAGTGAGTATGAGGTATTTCCGACATTCTGTATTTCATTAGCCATATCGGTGTGTTTAAGGAGATTCGGAAGTGGTAATAGTTTGTATTTGAATAGTATTTTCTTTCAATGTGATGTTAACCTAATAACTTTATCATAAAGTTTAATTGCAGGTATTTTTACAACATATGCGTTTGAAATCAATGTATCTGTTGTGCTTATGGAAACGAAACTTTACTTGTTCTCGACTAGCAAGTAAAGTATGGTCCGAAATACCACAAACTTTTGAACTCGATGGCAAGTTTTATATCTTTAGCTAACTGATTTTAGACTTTTTTATAATTTCGCAAGTTTGTTGAACTTTACAATTAGATGCTTTATATTAAGTCTTAATAATGATCGAATTTATTTTAAACGGAAATAGAAATAGTTTTTACCTGAGGAACTCAGTTTTTTATCTGAGAGAGAAGATAAATGTATTGCAGGGCTGTCATTATCACCAGATAAAAAATGGAATTTATCGCCAGCTGTATTGCGAACGTTGCAGAGACGTTTGCTTTTCGAAATAGACAATCCACTCTATTTGCTAAAGCAACGCATCATCAATTTTTTTTACGGCAGATATCAAGTGAAAGGTGGAATTACAAATATTCCGGTCAATAATTATTTAAAAACTTTTTGAGATCAATAATGGTTTTTATAATTGGTGATAGGTTAAACCTACAGTTTTTGTTAAATTGATAGCAACTTTATTCATTGAACAACAAAGCGATTATCAAACAGTTTGATCATTAAATGATTTCTTTATCACCCATGACTTGAGTTTTAGGTGGAATGTCTCCGCAATTCGCAGTAATCGATAATCAACCGCGAGCAGTTTCTGTATTTGATAATTTTGATTCCTTGCTTGTACCTGCAAACCATGTCAGTCGAAGTGTTCAGGATACTTATTACATCAACAAAGATTATTGCTTGAGAGCGCATACATCGGCACATCAGCATTCTTTGATCAGGCAGGGTTTGTTTTAAATCTTTTATTCTTGGTCAATTAGTTATGCTTTCTTCAAATTTTCGTCAATAAACTAAGAATAACCAAGTCTTATTCGCTTTAATCTTATGCTTTATTCGCGCCAAAATCTTTCCCTCACTTCATTATATTTTTCTGTGTTTCAAAATCATCTGTTTATTAAAGCTCAATTACAGGTCCAATCATTTTCAATTTTAGGATTGGATAACTTTCTTGTGATTGGTGATGTATATCGGCGTGATGCAATCGATACCCTTCACTTCCCCTGTTTTCATCAGGTAGAAGGTGTACGCTTGTTTACCGCTGCTGAGTTGTTTAACGATTCTTTGGATCAAAGACTGGTAAAATGTTATATATTATTTGCTGTGAAAGTATATTATAAAATTTGTATTCAAGTTACATTTCATTTGCGTGAGAAGGCTGCTAGTCGCAAATAAAGTTTTGCCATAAAAAAAAAAGTAAATATATCAATGGAATTTCAGAAACCACTTTTTACGAATGATAAAAGAACTGCAAAAAAGCAAGGACAGCATACGAATGATGTCGCAGAATGTTTAACCGAAGATTTAAAGGTTTTAATGGTTAAATTAAAGTTGCAAAAAATACTTGGCATTGTCTTATTTCGATTATTAAGCTTTAATTTTACGCTGAAATTATTGAAAGCACATTACTGTTTATTTGCTTTTTCGCAAGCATTTATGATGATGCATTTAAGGCAACTTTGGAGAGTCTCTGTTACCACATATTCGGCAATGATTGTGACATGAGATGGGTTAATTCAGATTTCCCATTCACTTATCCATCATTTGAACTTGAAATTTATTACGAAGATAAATGGATGGAAGTTCTCGGCTGTGGTATTATAGAGCAAGATCTTTTAAGAATGGCTGGTATTGTGGACAAAGTTGGTTGGGCATTTGGCCTAGGCCTTGAAAGGCTTGCTATGGTAAATTATGTTTTTATAAAATACTGAACGTCTTTTATTGATTTTAATGTGTGACAGTCCGTTTTTGCAAAATGGTTACCAAAATTGTACTGATTTTAAAGTTTGCCAGAATGCATTTGCTAATATCTTAAGCTTCCTTTAAAAGGTTGATTCGAAAACTTTTAATTTTAATAAGCTGTATTTTTGCATGGGATGACAAGTTTTGTTCTTTACAGGCTTTATATGGGATTCCGGACATCCGGTTATTTTGGAGTCGTGATTCAGGGTTTTTAACACAGTTTGCTGGGAAATCTCCCAATGAAAACTTCAAATATAAACCTATCAGTATTCATCCGCAAGTACTGTATGATCTGTCATTCTGGCTTCCAGAAGGTGTTGTTCCGAAACAGATGGCTGCTGAAACTTGCGATTTAATACGCTCCATAGGTGATCAACTTATTGAGCAGGTAAGCTATGTAAACGTTGTCTGACAAGTATTATCCGGAAGAAATTTTATAATCTGATTGTATAATTTTATAATCTGATTTTATAATCTGATTGTTCATTAGCTTCATTTACCATTAATGAATACATGTAGAAGTTCATCATTTCAAAATGAAAATTGTACTTATTGTAGGTCAAAATAATTGACACATTCGAGCACTCAGAAACGAAAAAAACTAGTCAAACGTATCGTTTGGTGTATCGCAGTCATGAAGAAACTTTAACGAAAGAGCGGGTTAACCAGGTTCATTTGAAAATCAGGCAAAAAATGGTTGAAAATTATGGCGTCATATTACGGTGATGCCTTATCTTTGTTTTTGAATTTTTCAAGGATATGTATTTGTTAGTGCTATTGCATTTAGATATTTGGGCTCATTTAGGTATGTTTATATCGTTAAAGATACTACTTTAAAAATGATATTGCATCAATTTGTTATAGTTATACATCAGGGATATTTATTGCTTTTTTCTTTTCATATCATATTGTGTGTATGTAAGGATTAATTTTTATTGCTTCAAATTATTAAAAATTGATTTCTCAACTTATCTTTTTCTGGACTAATGTTGTTATTACATATATTTTCATGTGCTGAAACAGTAGTCAAATTCATCGTTGTTAATGTTGCTGAATTGTACAATTATGATTTGTCATTTGGCTTTTTGAGGACTCTTATGGTGAATTTTTGGCTACTCAATTTTTCTAATTAAGAACTTGTGGATTTTTGAGACTATTATTATCATAAAGTTTCTACATAAAAGATTAATACGTAGATAATTAGTGTTTTCAGTATCTTGAAAAGTGAAAGCGAACTGATCTACTTATAAGCACTCTTGCAGTATTATGTAGTTTTTCAGTTCTTGGCTAATTTTCGGATTGCCTGGAATATCATAATATGAATGACTTAGCTCGATTATGACTGCATATCTTCATTTATATGCTTGCCATCATTAGGTAGTAATGAAATGGCGATAACATATCCACGAAATATTTGCTTATGTCTGCGCAAGTATCCGCATTGCTATAGGAAACACACTTCAGTTCAGGACACTAAAAGGTTACTGAGTCATTCTTATTCAAGTTCGATTTATCCAATGTTATTAGGTCACATTAATTACGTTGTATGAACTAAATGATATTAGTGTCCATTTCTTATCATTTTTTGGTAGTTTTTAGTTTTTGATGTGTCAGAAATAACCAGAATTTTTTTTAATAAAAAAAGAATTACAAAAAATGATTTGATATATCAGGAGTCCTTCCTTCGATATAGATAGTGTAATAAAGAGCCATGAAAAATGGATAAAATATGCTGCAGCAGTACCAACAAAAGAATCAGATCCCAGAACTTACAGGTAAGACTAACGCATTATTTCATTTATCCCATTAAAAGAATTAATATTCTGAGCATTAATTTTTTAATTTTTTTAAAATAATTAAAGGGTGATTCTACCGCCTCCAAATGTTACTGGCAATCTTCATCTTGGCCATGCCCTGACAGTAACTGTGGAAGATGCAATGTGTCGATATCGGCGTCTTCAAGGGCAACAAGTATGCGATATACAGTTGAATTGAATTAATTAGATCTTCAATTGAAATGAACGTTTGGTGAAAAACTATTCCCATTCTACTGAAATTTCTTCCAGTATATAATTTTTAGGTAGCATGGTACCCTGGGTTTGATCATGCAGGAATCGCTACACAGGTTGTTGTTGAACGAATGCTGTGGAATGAAAAAAAGTTGCGAAGACATCAGATCACACAGCATGACTTTCTTGAATTATGTCGACAGTGGAAGAATGAGTAAGATTTTTTTAACGATTAGTTTATTGGCATAGGTATGTAAGTTAAAAAAAGAGGTCAGTTTTCTTAACTTACCAAAGTTTAGATTCTGAATAGAAATTTGACGATAACTTCATATTTCAGACGTGTGGACGATATTTCAAAGCAGTTAAAAGCTCTTGGTGCAACACTTGATTGGCATAATATGTATTACACATTAAACGATGTAGGTGGGTTTTTGCCTTTTTGATTTAGTATTTAACTTTGCATCGTGTAGATGGGCATGTATCATTAGTTCTTACTATACATCAGAATAGGCAATAAATAAACAAAGTATTGCGTATTTGATTCAGTTTGTAATTTCTAAATTAATCTTTTCTTTTCATGTATAAATCTTGAAGCTGAATTATTGAATATTTTTTCTTTTTTAGACATTTTCTGAAGCAGTTAATGTTGCTTTTTGTCAATTATACAATGATAATTTAATATTCAATGATTTGAGAATGGTCAACTGGTGTCCGACTTTAAGGAGCACTATTTCCGATCAGGTACACTTCTACATCACTTCATAGTTGATCCGCAATATAATTTAAGAAGTCACTATACGGAGATAAGTTATATATATATATATATATATATATATGCACTGTTATAAATATAAATGTGTATTTAAAAATTTTCAGGAGGTTGATATTGTAGATGTCGGGAAAAATGATTATTTCTCGTTAAATAAATCTAATTCAAAAAAGAAACATGTAGAAGTGGGTCTTATGCATCGAATTCGTTACGAACTTTTGATTGGAAACAGGTCAGACATCATTTTATTTTCTAGTATAATTGTTGCATTTGATCGGAAGTATAAATTATGTAAACCTTTTCAGCTCATCTGGCAGTAATTATTTAGAAGTAGGAACAACAAGACCGGAGACGTTGTTTGCTGACTGTGCATTAGCAGTCAATCCGAGTGATGAACGTTATGTGAAGTATATTGGTTTGCGTGTTCAACACCCCTTGCTTCCAAATCGTACATTACCCATTTTAGCTGATGAAACAGTGCAGACTGACAAGGGTACAGGTTGGTGATACTTCATAAAATGTAAATAAAATGTTGTAATTAGTATACTGTAATTAACTTTATAAATTCACAAAAATTATTTCATAAAACTGTTGTATTGTAATTAGCTTCATAAAATGTAAATCAAATTTATGACAAGATTGTTATTAGGATGAAAAGCATTATGTTGTTATTCTGTTTAAATTTATGAATATCGTAGTTCAAATTTATAAATTTCTGGGTCATATGTTTTTTTAAAAAATTATCTTGACTCGGTTTTTTTGCTATTTCCATTTTTCAGGAGTTTTGAAAATAACACCAGCACACGATTTTACTGACTTTGCTATCGCTAGAAGTCATGCAAAAGAGCTATCTGATGAAGACTTCAGTCGATCTTGTATCGATGAATCTGGTTGCCTCATAAATTCAGCCGACTTTAATGGAATGGATCGGTTTGAAGCTAGGGATAAAGTAATTTTAATCTATAGGAACACCTTTAGGTCTCAAAAAAACATGAATGACATTGAAGTTCAAATTTAGATAGTATCGAAATTGGTTGCATGTGGTAAATATGGTGGAACCATGCCCTATTATGAACAGCAACTAAGGATTTGTAGTAGAACTGGTGATATTATCGAACCAATGGCCAAAAAGCAGTGGTTTATGGATTGCGCTAATATGAATGACACAACTCTTAGAGCTATTGAGCAGGGTTTGGTATGTTATTTATTCAAAGTCAAATTGTATAATTTTAAACAGTGGTGTTTTGGTGCTTAAGAAGTCCCAAAATATTGATTTCACAATTTCGTCTGCCTTCGCAGATGAATCTTTAATTTTCGTTCATTTATTACAGCTTACTGTAACTCCGAAACACATGCAGATACATCTGGAAAATTGGTTGAATAAAAAGGAGCCCTGGTGCTTAAGTAGACAGCTTGATTGGGGACAGCGGATACCGGCATTTCGTCCCGACTCCAATAGGTTTGGTTGAATTTGAAATACATATCAAATTACTGTGCTAGGCGCTAACGTTCTGCTAAGTTTTTCAAGAAATTCTTTCATTCAGCAGCTGGATTGTGGCCTCGAATATGGCTGAAGCGTTGCGTATCTGTGATGGAGCAAACACCGGAACAGAGTTGGAACAGGACAAAGATGTCTTGGACACATGGTTTTGTTCATCACTTATACCTATCGTTTTATTTGGTAAATATTTATTGACTTTCATAACTGTGAAATTCCGCACAGTTTATGGATCGCGTGATTACAGAGGTCTGTAAATTTTAGAGAGAAGCAGAGACCATGCATTTGCAGGTTGGCCAAAAAAACGAATTGATCGCATTCCGCTATCTGTACTGGAAACGGGATACGATATTGTTGGGTTTTGGGTGGCGCGAATGGTTGGAGTTTGTCACAGGTTTTTGATTATCATTCTATAATATTTTACTCTTTTAAAATTTTCTCCGTTTTGTTCCCACTACGAATATGAGTAATTTTTCCATTTTGTACCTTACTACAGATATGAGTAAATGTTTTCATGTTTTCTCCAAGTTTTCATATGTTTCATAGATGTCATCAAAATGAATTTTCAGTTTAACGGGTTATTTGCCTTTTCCGAAAGTTGTGTTACATGGTTTAGTGCGTGATGAAACTGGAAAAAAAATGAGTAAATCATTGGGAAATGTAATCGATCCAACGGATATTATTGATGGTATTTCAGTTCAGAAAATGTTGGAACGTCTTGACAAAAGTACTCTTTCGGAAACAGAAAAAAGTGAGCTTGCTTGATGAGAGTTATAAGATAATCTACTATTCATACTTTTATGCTGTGGTTATTACTTTCACCAATGACGACTACTCTACAAACTGCAAAAATTACATTTGCTTTATGATATCAGTAAAATTCGAAAAAATTTAGAAGCGGCAGCAAATTCATTGAAATCTCGATTCCCCGAAGGAATCCCTCGATATGGTCCGGATGCTTTGCGTTTTGCTTTACTTCGTCATGATGTAGGTGCTACGGATATCAATATCGATATCGTGCAAACAGCTGAGGAAGGTTTAAAGTGCGATTTCAAGTTCATTTTATAACATATCATACATATCAGAGATATATTGCTCCATAATTTAAGAATTTCACTGAAACATAAAAAAATTCAGGTTTTGTAATAAACTTTGGAATCTTTGCATCTATGCCGAAGAAATATGGCGAAATTGTTGCGAAGTTCCTGAACAAGTTTGCAGCAGTCATATCGAAGTTAGTGACTTTCACATTTGATTTCCGCGTCTAGCATTTGTACTGATATTCAAAATTCTCTATCGCGGCAGAAGAATGAAGAACTCAGCACAGAATGTATAATTTAATTTGTTCTCATTTTTAAGCTTAGAGTAAAATAACCTTTATTAAAAGCAGATTATTATTAAAAGAAACTAGCTACAACTTTCAGGATTATTGGATAAAAAGCCGTTTGGAAAGTTCTTTAATGATAATGACAAAAAAAATGGATTTAGATTGTCCTCATTTGGCGCTCAGTGCGTTACACAAATTTCTGTGCAGTGATCTATGTGATGTTTATATCGTTAGTTTCTTCTTTAAATAAATCTATGATAAATTTGAATTTCAGAAACTACAAAAAATATTTCGTGCCCCGCTTTGCTTTCTATAAGCTTTAAATTGGAAAGCTAATGATTTTGTCTTTGTCCACTTTTTGAAAAAGTGAGCTTTAACTGAGACATGCGGTAGGCCTTTTTATCATCAGCATTATTCAGGAGACTACAAAGAAAGCATTATGGTCAAAAGACTATCCAAGACTGAGGGTAGTTGCTGATGTTTTGCATGATGTTATTGAAAAATCGCTGTTTTATCTTTCGATTTTCATGCCTTTTGTGAGCCAGTATCTTTTTGATCGCATCAAACGAGAAAAAGGAAGCATTGGTTTTATCTTTAATCTAAAGATGGTAATTTCATTTGCTTTTTATCTTCGTTTTCATCCTACATTGTTTTATTTATCAGCTTTTCTCAACAGTTGATTCATAACTTTTGATTTATGTATTAGGAAAAGTTAAATTTTAGGATTTGAAGCCTTCTCATATCGATAAAGAACTTGAAAACAATATGTCTTTTGCGCTGGAAGTGGTTAAAGCTGTAAGATCTGTCCGGGCACAGTTTCGGATTCCTGTAAAAACAACTTTACAAGGTATTTCCTAAAAAATCATATTTTGCTTCATGATTACTTTCCTGCCATGTCTAATCATTTGGAGGGATGTCCGGCATTAATATTGGGAAAGTGTTTCTCTGATTTCTCTTTAACATAAAGTTTCTTTTTTGCCAATTTTCAGTAGCTTGCTTCGGAGGAAGCTGTGATCTGGAAAGTTTCCAGTCTGTTATTCAAAAACTTTGTAACGTCACGCTTTCATCGGCAGTTGCAGCAGAAAACAATAATTGCAATCTACCATTTCCTGTGCACGGTTATTCAGCAGAAATTCATGTTGCTGTTGTGGTGCGTGATATAGAGCTCTTGAATGATCAGTAAATGCGAAGTCGAATTCTAATACTTCATTGCAGTCTTACTCTCTTTAATTTGAAAAAAAAAAAAGAACTCTTAAAGTAAACAGTTTTATATTAAATTTTTCCTTATCATTTTGCAGAGTGATTATGGTTCCTTAGTCAAAAATGAATTGCTGAAGCGATTACAGAAGGCAGAAAAAAGGAAAAGACAATTTTTATATCAAATTGATAAGCATGAGAAATTGGCTAGAAGTGCAACCAGAGATGATTTGGTGGAAAGACATCAGCGGAAAATTTTGCAGGTAATCCATGACAAGCAATCATATAAATTCTAAATATTTGCAAAATCTTATAGCTTTCTGGATTTCAGACCTTAAGGATTTACTTTTTAGATTTTACATGACATGGAGTTTTGCTGTATCAGTGGTATATAATGGTTTATTTTAAGGGCATCAGGATTCACTCTCCTGCTTTAGGTCTTCCATTTATAGATAGTCTGCTAGCAATAAATGATTCTCATAAATTAATTTGTTTTTTTATAGGAATTTTCATCGCATAAATCTTTTTGTTGTCGCAATTTTATTCATTTATCTTTATTATTTATTACAGGCAAATTCAGTGGTGACTGGCATGACCGAAGAAATCTCAAAATTAGGAACTTTAATTAAAAAATTAGAAGCATTTTGATCAATTATAACTGTATGAAAAAGTTGATGTTTATAAAAAAAAGATGTATTGGACCAAATGTCTTTCTTTGCTAAGTCGATAGGTTATTAATTTCTGAAGTCTTATCTAATATGTTCATTTGCACTTATTTCAAGCCTATTCTGCCTATTTTCTGCATTTATGTTTTAAATCCATAAGTAGGAGTTGTTTGTTCTTTTTCTTTCCTTTCTCTTCTTAACTGCATACAATCATGAAATGAATACTCTTTTCCGACTTTTTATTAACTTTCGTAACTGCAGATTATTTACTTGTCTAACTTGCTTAGTTCACTTTGAATTATCACTGAATGACATTTGGGAAAAAGTTGTTAATTTTATTTCATGTTTGACAAACTCATGATCGAGATGGAATACTTCCTTGTTCTCTTGTTTACATAATTTTTTGTTTATTTATATTTCAAGTTAATAAAATAGTTCTTACAAATAATGTTGCTCCATGTATTCGTGCACTAAAATACATTGCAATATCCTCTAACATGATTGAATTCAAATTTTTGCATTTAATTTTGGTTGTTTTGGAATTTAAAAATTTTTTTTTTTTTTATGAATTTGATCATCATTGAAAGCATGGATAGAAGTAAACGACTTTCCAAATGGCTTCTGATAGGTGTATGTGTGTTTCATATAATAATGGCACCTTATACAAAAGTTGAGGAAAGCTTCAATGTACAAGCTATCCATGACATTTTATATCATCAGTTAAACTTTGCTAAGGTAAGATGTTATAACTTTTTTGAACAAAACATATTTATGAAGTTGTAAGTAGTAGCCATTGTTTTAACGAGTAATTTAATCGTGTAGATTAAGCTATATTAATTCCTATGTGAGTGCATTTGAACATGAAATTCTTGTTTTGTATCACTTGAAAAAAGTGGAATTTTAGCAAATATTGATCACAGAAATAGCTAATGATTTAAGAATATTAATCATGGTCATTTTTTCAAATTATAAGCTGCCTTAAAAAATTTTATCATTGTCATGTTGTGTTATATAAATGAAATTTGCTGTTGTTTTAAAAGATAGAGCTCCTTTGTAAGATCTACTCTTGGGAGCACTTCTGAATTTCAATTTTCAGTATGATCATCACGAATTTCCCGGAGTGGTACCTCGTACTTTCATGGGTGCAATGGCAGTTAGTACTCCACTTTTTCCTGCAGTTAGTTACTTCAAGTGGAAAAATATTACAAAGCTTTGGATTTTGTACGGCAGTTCGTTTCAAGTTTTAATCTTATTGATAGTTTTCGTTTTATTAAATAGATTGTGATGACTAATTGTAATTGATAATTTGTTTTTTATCGCCTTGAAATTTTGTAAAATATCTTCAAAACAAAAAACTGTTTTTCAAAAAGTCCATATTCTAGTGAGACTTGTGCTTGGTCTGTCAATTCTATTCGCATTCTGTCATTTTGCTGAACGAATCGAGAAAAAGTTTGGCAAATTATCTGGAGATTTTTTGAGGTACTTTTCTTTCGTTTCATACATTTCGATTTAGATTTCAAAATTTAAAAGTTTACTAGCAGAAATCATTGGCTTCATCAGTTGATAAATTTTCTACAAAATAATATGAATTGCGATTTAGTGGAATGTAATATAGTTTGAGGTAATATATCATTTCATAATTCAGCAAGTTGTTGTTTATGCCTTAAAATTTCCAAAAGTTTTTTTTTTTTTTTTTTTTTTTTTTTCCAAATCTGTCTAGTATGTATGACGCACAGAACAATAAACTGAATTCACTTTTTCGTGAATTGAAGAAAAAATTTCAGATTGATTGTGGCAACACAATTCCATTTTATATTCTACTGTTCTAGGCCTCTTCCGAATACGTTTGCCTTACTTGGAGGTAAGATTTTTCGACCTTTTCTCATAATCTATTTTCCATTCCCCTGCTTAATCGAAATATTTAAGTTGAATTAAAAATTGTTAGAATTGCTTCTTTTCTATTTTTTCATTTTGTTTTATTTTTATAATTTACAAACTACAGTACTGTGGTCCTACCAAAAAATTCTGGATGGACACTGGTTATGTGCAGCACGAATTGCCACCTGTTTCACACTACTATTTCGATGTGAATTGATCTTATTTTATGGCTGTATTTTCATATGGCCTATCTTAACACGTCAATTTCCTATATTTGGTTGGAATGGTGCAATTATTCATTGTTTGTATACTGCGTTGTTCACTCTAGGTTATCATTTATATATACTTTATCTGTACTTTCAAATTTGAATTTTAAAATATATTTGAATATGATTTGTATAAATTTAATTTACAGTTTCTGTCTACTCTTCATATATTTTGATTTGATTTAGCATAATGAAGTTGTTCAAATTTTTGCTGACTATGGAATACTTACAAAGGATATACAAACCATTTAGGTGTGTCCGTGCCAATAGATTCTTTCTTGTGGCGACGATGGGTATGGCCTGAAGGTGAAGTATGGTGGTTCAATGTAATATTGAATAGAAGTCATGAATATGGCGTAAGTTTTACTTCTTCGATTTGTATTCAGTAAAAGCTGTAGAAGAATACTGAAATCTAGAATAAATAAAGAGCGGTATTCATAAGCAAAGAATTCTTGAATTCAAAAAATTTTAAAGTAAATTTTTCTAAAAAAGAATTACTTTTATTTACGAGAATGCGGTAATCTTTTGTTCTCTGCAGATTCAACCCTACTTATGGTATTTTTATTCCGCGATCCCACGGACAATGATAGCTTCAATTCTTCTTGTACCTTTAGGCGCAGCAATTGGTAGGTAAAATTTTTTGCATTCTTTCTTCAAAAAACCAGCTCGTTTCTGCTCATTTAAAACCTTCAACAATATCAGTTCTTAATTATTCGAAATTCGTCGTCGAACATAAATATTTTATTGATTATATATACATCTAGGAATTGATATATATAAACTCATTATGAAAACAAAAAGATTTTTTCAGATCGTCGTTTACTACAATTTCTAATGCCTGCTCTATGTTATATCTCCTTGTATTCGTTCTTACCCCATAAAGAACTTCGATTTATCATCTACACATTGCCGCTTTTGAATGTTACATCAGCAGTGTTTTGTGCAAGAATGTAAGTTATTTCTGAATTACAAAAAAAAAAAAAAAAATCTCAGTTTTATAAAAAAAGCAATGGAAAAAGTTTAAATGTACATTTTGAAAAAGAAAAGTAACCGTTTTTATGATATTGATTTTCTACAAGTTTTATCGTGGATGTATATTTTTGTTTTTTATTTGGATCAATCGTTGGAAGTCGATGTTCAGAATGTTGATGGCTGTTGGAATAATATTACATTTGATAGTGAATGTTATCGGTACTTCCATCTTTCTACTTGCGAGTTCAAGAAATTATCCAGGCGGTGAAGCACTGACTTCTCTTCAGGTACTTTTTACTGGAATTCCCTGTAATTTTTTTATGCTGATTTCCGTGAATCCATTCTTTCAAATTAGCTCGTATTTTTCTCAAAATATCATCTGTTGTTGTTGAATTAAAAATAGTACAGGTTGAGACAACTTCATGCAGCATTTCGGCATGAAAGCTCTGGGGTTAGGAGATTAGCAAAGAAACAGCACAAAAAAAGTGTTATCGTATAAATCGAAAAAGCTTTTGGTGAAAATTATTGTCAAAAAATTTTTTTTCAGTATTTGTTATATTTAAAACGAAATAAACCAGTTTCTGTCTATATCGATAATTATGCTGCTCAGACAGGTGCCAGTCGATTCTTGGAGTGGTATGATGCTTGGGAGTAAGTAATTTAATCAAGAATTATGTTGAACTCGATATGTATATTAGGAAGGTTATGAGCAAGAAAGAACCAGTCTAAGGCATAAATCTTAAAAAAACTATTACGAGTTTTTATGTTTCCGTAATATTTAAAACAGTGCCGATTGAAACAATTTTGGGATAATTCTCTTCACTCCGTCTGAGGTAGTTTTTACGTTTCAAACAATTAAGGGATGGTAAATGTGTATGAGTTTTTGTAAAATTTTGAGAATGGGATTCAAATCATAAAAAATAAGCTGATTGGAAGACAGTCGTATTCTCTACATTACAAATTATGCTGCTGTAAATATAGGTACAATAAAACCGAAAATTTGGGACCATCACAACTTGCACGATTCGACTATTTGTTGATTGGTTCGTACACGGAACCGGACATTGTCAATTCCACCGCACGAAATTTCTTTGCTACTCATCGCATTTTACATGATGTTGAAGCATTCCGGTAACTTTGTTTTTTTTGCATTAACTTATTTTTAAATTTTGATCGTCCAAAATTTGAAGATTTGATAGCTTATTATTCCATTTGCAGTTGAAGTTTTCATATTTGTTCCAAATCAAAAGTATATCAGTAATTTGCAGCATAGGGACTCTGGAAACTTTGATATCTCAAGGATGTGTTTATTATATAAAATTATTTTTTCAGAGGAATTGAATTAGAAAGAATACGATGGTTTCCATACTATTGGCCTAACATAAAATTAAATGCACAGTTGGTAGTGTTGGAAAAATTGCATTACTCTAATCCATTTTGAATTATACTAGGTTTAAATTTTGTTTTTGAAGTGTTTTTTTTTTGAAATGTGTTTAAAGTTTTACGAATGAATACTTTTTGAACATCTGATATCACTTTTAAGAGGCCTCCCCTTTTCGTATTTTTTGTTTTTTTCTTTGAAGTGTGTTCAAAGTTTTACGAATGAATACTTTTTGAACATCTGATATAACTTTTCGTATTTTTGTTGTTTTGCCGTAGCACTTTTTATATGGTCTTTTTTATTTTAGATAAGAAATTAAATTCAGAACCACAGAAGAGAATGCATAATAAAGTAGATCTAGTGGTTTATCAACGAAAACATGCCAAAATGTAACATTCTAAAATTAAAAGCTAGAAATTTTTTGCTCAACATTTCACATTCTTTGAATCGTTGCTTTTCCACCTGCTGCATCTCTGTTCAAACCATTTGTTTTACTTCAAGTCTTGCTGCTCCAGACAAAATATCTACTGTGGTCTAACTCTAACTGCAACTAAGTATACCAACTTAAATTTATAAAATGAAAGAAGCTAATGATTTTGGAACATCAGTTGCATTTTCCCTCTCTGTTATTTTTTCTTTCCTGTTCAAAGGCAAGTATCAAAACACAATTTAATTCTTAGCAAACATATACAAATACATAATTTAATTCTTAGCAAGCATATACAAATACATAATTTAATTCTTAGCAAGCAAGTCAGATGTTATGGTAACAAGTCCTATAAGCTATCTCACAAGTCCTGTTAAGCTGCTATTATCAATTATTAAATTGTCCTTTCCCTACTGATCTCTACATTCATTTATTAAAATTAAGCCTTTCTTAGACATCTTTTATAGTAAACTGAATACGAAAAAAAGTAAGATTGATCATTGTATAATGTTATTTCTCCAATCAAATAAGAAAATATTTTGAAAAAAGATGATTTCTAGCAGATTGATGAAACATCTGCATTCAAATAAGCAACATTCCGTCATTTCCGATTATAGTGAGAGTACCATTAACCTGGAAACATACAGTTTTTAGTAACATAAACTCATTCCCACAATTTAAAGAAATGGAACAAAACATTTATTCTTCGTTATTTCACGAATAAATACTTCACATCGAGTAAATACTGTTTATAATCCGACAATATCTTCGCCCGTTTAATTGCATTTTCAACTTATGTGTGACGGTCATTAGTCCACTGAATAATGTTATAACAGTCAACTGATCATCATCATTTGACCTGCATTGTAATTCTACTATCCTTCTGTTATCTCATCATGTACATACAATGCTCATATTTTGACCTCAATCAATTTAAATTCATTATTTCAGATGTAAGTAATGCTGCTTTCACCATTGCTATAACTATGACAGTGATAATCTACAATACCATTTTTCAAATAAGAACAGAGGTGAGCTAAAGGTCAAAGATTTTTTTGAAGCATACCTCTGGGAATTGATAATCTTGAAATGCAACGAATGCTATTAATTAGGACAAATAATTCCATCATGTCATCATCAGCAATTATTTAATGCAATAAAAAGTTGGATAAAAGTGATTCCCAAAATGTGCCATTTATAAATTGATAATAATTATTATTAAACAAATACCGATGTATGTCTGTTATAATTAATATCAATTAGAATAGACTATGCATCGACAGATTCAACATCCCTCCTTCATCTTCTAATTACGTGGTATAATTACGCTGTTTCAAATGCAGTTTGTCTTAAATTACTTTTATTTTATTGTTTCTCCCTTTTGAAAACTTTCATTTCGATTATTTAATGTTTAGTTATGTTTGTTTTGTTGAGTAAAGTTCGAAGTTCGATAATGAAATAAACTATTGTTATCAACTTACTCAATCATCAGAAATCTAATCAACACTTAATTACAAACAAATTTTATGAATTGCCCATAAATTCAGCTCGAGCTTGTTTACTTCGAAATTATTATGGGCCTTTTTGAGTTAGCTGCCTTGTACGACTTCCTGTTTTGACAATGAAAAAGCATAATGGAGCTATTCAATTTAGCTTTCTACGTCTCTGCATTTTGGTCCTAGTTAATAAATAAATCCATGACATGTTAGTTTTGGATATAGCGAAGAGCACTTTTTCGAAATGTTTATAAAATAATCTATTCTTGCAATACGCTTAAAATCATTTTTATGTACACAGACTAAAAATTAATTTCGACGTTTTTTTCTTTTTTTTTTTTTTTTGATAGAAATGATTATCTGAAAACAAAAACAATTGTTTAAATTTACATTGACCAAAATTTTCGATCAATTTTGCTATTATTTCTATTTAAAAAATTTCCTCCGATTTACTAAAATTTTTTGATTTCAAATTTATTTACGAATTGCTTTGGCCAGTTGTCAAGTCAACCGTTATTACACGATAACTAGGAACGAGAAGAAGAGAAAGCCATTAGAGCAAAAGGCTACTGTTAAATTGCAATAGCTTTTCATCATTTAAGTGCAACGAGAGGCACCATAAAGTGTTTTAAATTAGAAGTTTAGCAATAAATTGAAAAGAGTAAAATAATGCAAGAAAGGAGCACAGGCTGATTGATTGCTGTTGAAAAAAATGAAATCTGAAATTTTAGAAATTGCTTTGGGAAGCAATCAATAAGACAGTTTTCATCAAATAATATTTTAGAATCTGTCACATATTATTTAAAGTTAGTATACATAATTCTTTTTGGAAAAAAAAAGAATGATTAGTTAGTACATTATTCTTTTTTTGAAAAAAGAATAATTATTTTCGGTGAACTTTGGCCGATAATTATGTTTGTTTTATTTTTGCGGCGCTAAAAACTTTATGAATAGAATTACTGAAAGCCATTTTTCAGTGATGTTATCACGAAAATTTGAATATTGAGAAGGAAAAAGACAAATTTATAAATTTATGAGCCAATTCTTATCTCTTCATATTTATTTTGACTCAAAAATTCTTTCGTTCATCTTAAAATTTCCTTCTACTTCACCTCTTTACTTGTTGAAAATTTTGATGTTCTTACTGTTTGTTATAAATTGTTGCTGCGTAGAAACTAAGTGTGAATTTATCACTCTTACATTTAGAGCATGAGATATAATTGGTATGATATAATTTTGAAAAGACTTGTTAAAAAATTCGTTTGATTTTGGCAACAAAGTAATGTCATTGCTAACTTTTCTCAGTGGTCATTGATCAGTGGAATTATCCATCATTTATTTTCACAATAATCTCTTGTAACCTTACTGTAAATTATTAATGTTGAAATCAAAAATGTACAAATAAGTGGTAAATGTTACAAAATAATCAATGGAGAGGTTAAAGAATCAAAAGGTTTATTTATGCAAGTAATTCTCAACAGCATCTTTCATAAATTTAATGATCATTCACTGCTAATGGATTGCACGAGTGCCTTAATCTGTCAATGCTCATTTAGTCCCATTTCCGACAACAGCCTTTATATCCTTTAATTGTATTTCTGAAAAATTTTCCTATACAAATTCTGCTTGTTTAAGAAACTAATAAACATTGAATTTATGTCCTTTGGTTGTATTTCTAAAATTTTTTATTATTGATGTTACTCAATATAGTATTCTTTTTTCATTTTCTTTCATATTCTCATTTCCTTTGATATATTTATCACATTTTCCAGAGATGTAATTTCAAAGCATTCCATCTTGTTTTTTTTTTTTTTTTTGGGTCCATTTCTGAACAATTTCTCAGGGGGATTTAACAAAAAACTGGGCTCATCATAAAAAGAAAAAACGAAAAGTTTATAAGCGCAAATAAATCAAATAAACCTCCATATTTCTTTCTGAATTAAAATGAATAATACAAATAAGATCCATAGATATCAGATATCATCACTATCATCTCTTATTTTTAGACGCGATTTCGATTTAATCCTTGAATAATAGACAGTATATAAATTTCTAAGTGAAAAAATGAAATCAATTATCCATAATGTCTTGCTTGGACAACATTACATTCATATAATATTTTTCTAGTTGCCAATATGTTTTTTTCTTGAAAACTTGCGAATCATTTCCTGCTTTCTTCAAATGCAATAACAATTATTACCAAAATTTTGAAGTAATTTCTGAAGAACAACCAGAAATTCATCCGCAAATTTCAACTTCTAAATATATCGATCAATGTGATTTAGCTGAATGCATCGCACATATTTTTCTATTTTGATCCTTGCAGATATTTCAAATTCTCGAAGCAGCATTCTCGAAGTAGTAACATTCTCGAAGTCATCTGCAGACCAAAGTATAAAGAGTTTTTTCCTCAGCGTTTTGCATGAAACATCAGTCAGCAGTTTTTTTAAGCACATCAATTTTTTTAGTTTTTAACTGCAAAATTTTTTAAACTCAGTTTTTTCCTCTTAGAAAAGACAATATTTTTTGCAGTATTTTTTGTGTTGTTTGCTTCTAAGTAGCTTAAAAGGTGGGTTTTAATCTATTCTGCCATCAATCAGCATTTGCCTTATTTTTAGGAGAGTAATTGAAGAGTGATTGAGATGTTCACATTCAAAAAATTATGGCTAAATAAAAGCTTATTGGTCCTTAGCACGAACTCAGATTTTTGAAAGAGCTATAAATCTTGCGGTGCGCAATTAAAAGTCTTACTTTCACAGCACTTAAAAATTTCAGGAATCATCTAAAAGAAGACTAGTGTCCAACCAAAGTTTTGGAAAACTGATCGATTGTTTCCATTAATTTGATTAAAGATCAGATAATAATTAAAGCTGAGCTCATTGTTTTAGGCTTTTTTGATCACTGAATCATTCTTATCATTTTTTCTCTTTTATTAGCCAATAGTTTCATTCTACTGAAAAGAACATCTTAATGAAAATAATCATTGCTTGCATGAATTAAAAAATCGTATTTTGCAGATACGAAAAATTTTTGCAAATAAATGTCTAGCCAAAATACCAAATCAAAACTTTTACTTAGAAGGTAAGAAATATTGAAAGGAATTTCTAATTGTTTCTGAGTTAAATTAATAAAAGTGTATGGGATGGAAAGAGTAATTAATCTTTTTCAGGCTACTTCAAAAATTTCATTAAATCATTTATTTTGTCTTATATTCTCATAAATTTGTTAAATTTTGAAATCATCCATCACTTGCGGTTGCATTCGATTCCTCGCACCTTTTCCTAAACATTCATTTCAGGATAATTCATACCTTCTCATTCATTTGTCACCCGAATTTTCAAATTTGAACTCATTTTCTCAAAAATTCTTCTATCAAATATTGTTACTAGTATGCTTTTAACAGGTGACATTAGAATTTATAAATCTAAGAAATTTATGATTTTGCAAAAGTGCGTTATCTCAATCGTTAACTAATTTTTTAGTACTGCTAAAAAGATTTCGTTGTTGAGAAGCTATTTTAATTTTGGACCAGTTAGCCAACTTTTGCAAGCACACCAGAAGTTTTTTTTCTGTTTTGAAAGAAAATCGTTAAAAAACATTTCAAACGCAGCTGCTGCGTTATCAGCTACAAAAATTAGTTCAATTTATCAGCTGTGTTTTTTCCGATTTCCGCTTGAGTTAGGTTAAAAATTTCCCTTCTCTGTCATGTTAGTTCTCGACCGTTTACCTTCTAACTTGATAAAGAGCACATCTTGATTCAACCGGAAATTAAGTTCCTTGAACAGGTTGGTCATCCGCGCAAATTCTCCTCTGTTCGGTCTGAATATGAAATTTCACGTTTTAAAGAGCATGACTTCCGTATTTAATATTGTTAGAGAAGTGATATTAGCATTTGTTTTTGAAATTTAGAAAATTATGATATCCCAGTCGTCTCCTCAGCTTTCTCATGATTATTTTGCTTGGAATTTTTTCTACATAAGGTTCTACATAACGGTAGTGAAGTATAAAATGAAGCATATACAAGTTTCTGTGTTCTTTACATTTTTGGAACCACTTAAATTCATTCACTTTATCTTCAGAGTCATGTAGAACTTTTTAAATTTAGAAATGCTCTGTAATTAATCATGATTCTCTTTCTACGGAGCTGATTTAAAAATTGGTTAAATTCCATTGATCGTTTTAATAGGAAACAAACACATAGAAATTTGTTTGTGCAATTAAACCTAACACTATATTTCGCACATCTAAATTTCATTTCGTCGTTGTTATAGTCAGTTTTAGAACAAAATTTTAATATTAAGATTTCAGCGCTAACTGCATTTTTCATCTAACTGCTTGGCATTCAAATTTAACCTGAGAATTTTCTAGATATTGAAAGGATTCATTTAGGAAAATTTGAACTTTTCCTAGAGTATTGATGAATTTTTTCTACTTCAAATAAATCAAGACTAATTACTAATCGTGAAAAAATCTTATGAAATCGGTTTGTCGCATTCGATTGCATCATCGCCTCATTTAATCAGTCTGACAATTATTCTAATTTCAAAATTCAAAACTTCAATCAGTGCTTATTGCTGATTCTTATAATGAATATATTAGCTTCAAAGTTCAATTCCTTGATTATATTTTCCTTAAATTTCATAAAATTTAAATATAATGTTCAAAATGTTCATTTGCGGGAGCTTTGGTGATATTAGCAATGCAGATCAGATTTGTGCGCGATTTCCTGCAACATTCACATCTATTATCCATCAATACACCACAAGAAATATATTAAAGAAATTTTTTAATTCAGCGTCGATCTATCAAGCTGATATTGTCAGTGTAAGCTAGCAATGATTACGATAAAGCGGAAAAATCAGAATGACACACGAATATTTGCATGATCACTAAGTACCCTGCTGAATTATTTTCGTCGCTTCACATACCGCGATGAAAAATTATAATCAAAATGGCAACATGTGGAATAATCGCAATCCAACAAAGTATTTTATTTTAACTTTTTTGGACAAAAAAAGTTTCTTGTAAAATCTAAAACCAATATTATCGTAGTTGTTGCACTAGGAAGGTATACATCCTGAATATTTAATTCAATGCAATGTAAAAGAACAGTATCGTAAATCGTAAAAATTTTATTACGGTTTTAAAAAATTTTCGTTAGCGGAAATAATTTTCTAAAGTTATAACATTTTTTAAATCTCTCACATTAAATTCAAGGTCGCAATTTCAGGCGATATGCATTTCGCTTGACATATCTGGAAATTGGACTTTTAATTTTCTCCTGTGTTTTATTGTCTCTATTAATTGTTATTTCAACGCTTTGGCTTTTTGTATATCAAGGTATGCCAAGGGTTAAATAAGTCTCAATAACAAATTAAATTCTCACCAAGGGCTGAGGATATAACTGACAGTAGTTAAATGATATATTAAGAATGGGTACTTAATGCGAGAATGAACCTGAAACATTCAGGTGAAATGCATCTGATTGATACTTCCTAGTAATTTCTTGCAACAGCATCCTCGGGGTCTTTCAGGTTCATCATTTCCAAGTAATGTAAAGCGAAATCTGTTCGAAGAAACCATGTTATCAGTGGGTGTTGATGAGGGCGCATTACATCACAATGGTTATGTGTGTACTTCTAGGGAATGTGCCCAGATTTCTGGCTTCTTTGCTAGTAATCTCAATGATAAGATAAGCTCTTTTGTCTTCTCAATTTTTCATTCCATAATAAAGAGAAATAGCATGAACAAAAATAAGATGCAAAATTTAAATGATAGTAGAATTTATTAAATTTTATCATGTTCGTAAATGTGAAGCTTTAGCAGTTTATCATTACCATGAAAGGGAATATTTCTACCTTTCGAAAAAATTCCTCAAATGCAATTGGGACATTTCTATCAATGGGATCGATGAAATGAAAAAAATCCTTATCTTTAAACTGCAGTGCATTTAATTCTGAAGTTCGAACAAGTTAAGCAATTGAAATTGGAAAAAAATTTTGCAAAGATTTGGGATTAAATTTTTTGTCAGTTGTAAGAGAAGATTTTTGATTTTTGCACTTAAAAACAGAAATATTAGTGAATTTCTTATTCTTACCATTAGTGATATTTTATGCAAAATTCATTATGCTTGAATAAACATCACAATTTTATCAAACGATACTGATAAAACTTAAATAGCATTTCGAGAAAACTTGATTTCCAAACAAAAATGTAAAAAATTGAGTAGAAGCTTTATTTGTACTCGAAAACTCAACCAGAAAGTGAATTGAACTTATTAGTTTTTCACTAAAGTAACCCCATTTCCAAACAATACTTCATTATCAGGAAAAAACAGCTTGAACATCCAAGATCCATTTGTATTCACCACGTGCATTCGATCCCTTTCATGCATTTTCCTCATTACACGTAAATGTATGTTCAGCTCCTTTTCAGGTTAACCCATGTGATGATTTCTATGAATATGCTTGTGGTAATTACCCAATCAATCGACATTTACCATCTAATAAGGCAATTAGACACACCTTGAGCGATATGCAAAGTCGTCTCAACAAACAAATAAGAAACTTACTGCAAGTTCGAAACTCAATTTTATTAACGATCTAACTGTAATTAAAGCACTAGTTACCAATTTTCTATATTTAAAACAATTGTAAACATTTTTAAGGCTCCAGTAATTGACGATGATAAACCATGGAATCGCCTTGCAAAACAATATTATCAGAAATGTCTTAATGAAGGTTTGGTCAAGTTTTAAGAATACAAATTTATAATGAGTGAAGTAAAAATTTAAATTTCGAAAGGGTTTTGAGAAATGCTATCGAATTGAAATCTGCAAATGCAAATTCAAAGTTCCTTTATTGTTCTTTTAGTATTTCATGTTAATTGTAAAATCAAAAATGTAAAGTTCTTTTTGTTTTGTTTTTTTTTTTTTTTTTTTTTTTTAACGGTATATAAGGTAGAATGACAAAATATCCTTGGAAAGCAAAAGTTGTATAAGCCAAACTTAATTCAAAATTTCTAGTTAGAAAATGAATTTTGTAGAAAAATATTAGCATTGTTTTTTAGAAGAGTTGGAAGCTACGGGTGCTTCATCGATGCGAAAATTGCTTCGCAATTTAGGTGGATGGCCAGTTCTGGAAGGGCGCACCTGGAAACCCTGGAACAACAGCTGGGAAAAACAACTAGCATATATTATGAACAGAACAGGTGTTAATGCAATTATTCTAGAGCTGGCCGTATCACATGATCCACTCAACAGTTCCACATTTGTTATTGAGGTAAACTGGTTATATCATTTAAAGCGCATTTTTGACAAGTTTGAAAAGATTTCAAAACGAATTTTTTTAATAAACAAAGAACAGTTTGATTTTTGTATACGTTTTTGGATTGTCTAAACATCGGCAATTGATCTTTAAGCAATAAAAAACAATAAGTTTCCCACGTCGCTATTAACATTTTATTTGCTTATACAATCAAGAAAAGATAATCAAATGCTTTCACATGTCACGACATATTAGGCTATTGTCAGGATTCTCGAGTGCAACATATAGATTAATGCATAGCAGATTAATGTGGATCGACAGCTTTCATCATTCCTAATTTCCGGCAGTCCAATTAGTTCTAACATTTCTGAAATACAACAAAAAACGAAATTCCCTTTTTGTAGATCGATCAGCCAAAGTGGGGAGTAGGCTCGAGATGGCCATATTTGGCAGGAATACATGATCAAGTCATCCAGGATTATATATCACTGATGATACAAACAGCTATTAATATGGGTATGGCTTTTATTTGAAAACTTTAAAATGAAACTGCGACTTTCCTTACGATAAAATTGCGGTAGAGAAGAGTTAGACCGTAATGAATCAAGCTTCAATTTTTAGGAGCTGATCCAATAAATGCTGAAGATGATATGAAAAAAGCGATTGAATTTGAATTACGGTTAGTGAATTTTTCGGCCGATGAAAAGAGTCGGCGTAATCCGGAACGTGGTAATAACCGATTTCAGCTGTGGCAGTTAGATAATCTCTTTCCACACGTAAATTTTACTAATGTATTGAATGCAGTGGAAACTGGATAATAAATATTTCATATCTTTATATGAATCACGAACTTTCATCAACAAATTTACAAATTAAACATTACTATTTAAAATGTAACGAAGTATGATGCAATGTAGGTTAAATAAAGTGACGAATAAACGGAACTTTCAGATTGATTTAAACATGCACATCAGTACAATATTCAATGGTTTAGAGAAGCTTAGTCCAAACGATACAGTAATTATACGAGAACCAGAATATTTTCGTAAGATTCAGGTATATTACCGTTATCATATCTTCCTTATTACATGATTTTTTTAATGTGAAATTATTTCAAATCTAAAAATAAATTCGAAGCAAAATCATGACTTGAAAAATTGTTAAATCGTTACAGGAAGTAATGCGACAGTCCAGTAAACGTACCATTGCAAATTATATATTATGGCGAGTAATTCAGGGCTATTCATCATTTCTATCACTTATAATGCGAAAACCATTCTATGCGTTCAAGGCTAATCAAACTGGAATGTCAAATTTTCCAGTTCCGGATAGGTTAGATTTGTTTATTCGTAGAAAATGACAAAAGCATAGGTGAAAAGTTATGACCACATCAATCACTTCAACTAATTAAAGTAACATTGGGTTCAATGTTATTTTAATTTAGGACTAATAATGATCATCTTGCATTGAACTGTTTGTGGTAAGGAAGTCAAGCTTAATTATCCAGTATATCCGCTGATGATTTTAGATGGGAAGATTGCATCTTCCTGGCAACAGTAATGATTGATATGCCAGTTGGAAGGCTATATGTAGCGCATCATTTTGATCAGTTAAGGGCCATGAAAAAAGTTAATTTTCAAATTCCAATTTCATTGTATTAAAACATTTAGCTTTTTAGCCTTTTAATTTCATTTAAAGTGTTCTACAAGCTAAATTAACAAAATTTTGGGACTTTCATTGAAAAGATTGGCATTCATTCAAATAAGAATAAAAGCAGTCATTTAGTTCCATTTAGATGAACGATCTGACTAAGCATTTTAAAAATGAATTAATCAAGCAATTGCAAACTGTCGAATGGATGGATGAGGAGACACGGCGACGGGCGGTCATTAAAGCTCAGCATATAAATTATAAGAGTGGATTTCCTCCTTACATCTTCAACGAAAGCTATATGGAGAAAAATTGGGCCTTGGAAAGTTTTCAAGAATTTTTCAACTTATATTTAAATATACTAAGACAAAAACTGTCTTGAGAATTTTTGAATGCCACTAATGATTGATAGAGAGAAATTTAATGGTTTTGGCAACACCGAATCTCTCGCATTTCGAACTGCTTACAGAACCGAAATATATTTTCAGCCTGAAACCACAAATAATGAATCACTGCTTGAGTTTACAATACGAATTAAACGCGTTCGCATTACTGATGAGCTAATGCGGTTGAAGAAATTTATGGATACATCAATTTGGTTCCAAGGTCCAGCTCAAGTTGATGCCTATTATGCTCCAAACTTGAATGAAATGAGTCAGTCCCATCAACTCAAATTATTATAAGGTATGATAAGACAATAATGTGATTTCTTATGAAATAAGTTTTACAATTTGCAGTATTTCCGGCTGGTATAATGCAGTTTCCGTTTATGTCACCCGGTGTACCAAGTTATGTTACTTATGCGATGGTCGGTGCCGTTATTGGACACGAGGTTTCGCATGCCTTCGATGACCAGGGTTTCTTTAATAATTCACTATACTTGTATGCACATAGCTAAAGTTTCAATTTAATCTTTAGCAAATTCCATAGTTATAGAACTGATTAATTATTCAGGTGGTCGTTTTGATGAATTCGGTAACTTGCATAATTGGTGGGATGCACAGACAGCACGTAAATTTCACGAGAAAACGGAATGCTTCATAAAACAATACAATGCTGTAGAGGTAGAAGAAGCTGGCGCACATTTAAATGGCCAGTTGTCAGTTGGAGAAAATATTGCAGATAATGCTGGCGTGAAGACAGCACTCATAGTTTGTTATCTTTTTATTGTAAGAAATTTTTAAAAGAGTAAATAGCTCCTTTCAGTTAAATTTGAATTATTGTTTTCCTATGACCTGTTGTGATTAATGATTCATTGCATTTCTAGGCATATAAGTCATGGATTAAAGAAAATTCTCTCCAAGAACCAGCATTACCAGGCTTCCAAAACATGACTAGTATACAGATGTTTTTTCTTGCCTATGCAAATGTAACTTCATTGGTTAAATTTTTGTCTTTTATTTTTCAGCGTTTGATTTAATGAATGAATGAAAATGATGAATGAAAAATTGTAATTCATATTAAATTTTTCTCATTAATTTTGATTTTAGTGATAGAACTCTTGAAAAATTATTTCATTCATATCTCATTTTTTTTTATCTCATTTGACTGTTAAACTGGGCGCAATAAATTTACAAGCCTATCATATCACTGTTTATTTAACCAGTAATGATTTATTCGTTCCTCATTATATTAAGTTACAGAATTGGTGCGCATTGACAAGGCCGAAACATTACTTGCAAATTATTATGACAGATGTGCATGCCCCAAGCAAGTATCGCGCCATAATACCACTTCAAAATCGGCCTGAATTCTCTGAAGCATTCCATTGTCCTAAAGGTTCACCGATGAATCCAGTAAAGAAGTGTTCTATTTGGTGATTTGATATCGATAGTATAATCAAACTTCATTTGATGCTCTTTTATGGGTTACTGCTGTTCTTACAGATTCTGGTTAGTTCCTTTTCTTAAGTATTGTGTGATTTCGTACTTTTTAAATATTCCATGTTTGTATTACTAAGAGTCAAATTTCATTTTTATATGTATATCTTAAGTGAACATCAAAATCATTTCTCTTTTTAGGCTTCTGGCTGCAATAATAATGAAAAATCGCTGTTTCTCTCAGGTCCGTAGGAATGAACTTAAAGTGTTATGTAATTAAAATTTTCGTCTTAAATAGTCTCATTAACTTCCTATATTTTGGTACAATACATTTTTACTGATCTCTTCAGTTTTTTCCATACTTATTATTTATGCTCTCTTAATTAATGAAAATTCATTCCTTAACTTGTTTAAAAAAGACCTTTTGGGTTTTGAGTTTTGATCCAAAATTCTGCCAGATATTCGTGAATAAAATAAATATGTATTCAAATCATAAACCGACTCTTTCAATCTGCGTTGAAAATATACTTTTCCTGATTATGATGAATTCATTAATGGTCGCGAATTTTTAATCAAATACTTAGTAATCATTTTAATTTATTTAATTGTGTGTGAAAAAGTTTTGCACTTAGTATCCTTCATATATTTGTTTTTATTTACTACATTGTAATCAAATTATGTCAAAATTTTTTTTCCACATATGATTGAAAATTTTTTCATTGAATAAAATTTTGTATCATTACTGTATTATATTTGTATCATTATCATTTGAAAATTCAATGAATAAAATTTTGTAACAATGATTACATTATTCTTATAGTAAATGACTTGGAAATTTTTATGCTCGTTGTGGACCATATCATTCCTGACACGGTATTATACCTCTGCTCATTCAATACTACATCTCTTTTCGGGACTATATCTCTTTTCATTGAAGTCCATAGCTCTCTTTGTAATTTAACTTTGATACTACATTTGAACAATAATCATAGCATATAACATAGCTTTGTAAAAATAAGGAGTTTAGGCATTGTTACTTTCAGTAATTGAGAAAGATGCAAATTAAATTTTTTTCAATTTCACGAGAAAATTAAAAGTTCCCACGAGGACAATACAATATTAAAAACTTTTGCTAATAATTTGAATACAGTAGGCAAGCACATTCAAAAAGGTTTCAATTAATTTGAAGTTAATTAGATAGCAATACAAAGTGTGTAATATTTCAAACTTTTTATTAATTTATTTTAGCAAAAACATCGATTTTGCTTTGTATTTTTGTTTGTTTCCAATGAAAATAAATTCTTGAAAATCAAAGATCATAACTTTGAAGCAGGTGAGTTACGTGAGACATCTGTCATGCGATTCTCGTATGCTCATCTAAGGAGAATCCATAAAACCATAATAAGCAAGTCATTATTGTGTAATTTAGAAAAAAAGAAGGAAATTTTAAAGTTTAGGTAATAGTTTTTTTTTTTAAGTAAAAGTTGGAATTTTCCACTAGCAAAAAGAGGAATTATTTGTTGAGCACCATATTTCGTCAGCTGGCAAATTTAAGTGGACAAAATCGTTGCATTGGCACAGTCCTGATGATATTTCCTCATTAGCTACAAAGTTTAAAAAGATTTTGCTTCAACGTTTATGAGAAGTGAATATTTCCCACAATACCTATTCTATTTCTATGAAATATTTGAATAAAACCAAAGCAAAAAAGTGAACTTTCATAGAGACTGAAGAATTTTCACTGCATATGTAATTAATTACTTAACGTTCCCATCAAAGCGAGATTTTTATTGTCATTTGCTTATTTTTTTTCAAAAGAACTGGAAAAAGAAAATAAAAGATTTTGGAGCTTTTTTCATCGCGACTATTCAGCTGATAAATTTGAGGGTTGGAAGAGAACGAATAGCATTAATCTTAAAAAGTTAAGAATATCAGGTATTTAAATACCTGGAAAAATTTCATTATTTCTATGCGGTGTTTTTCCCGAGTTCCAGGTAATTGTTTCAGCATATTTTCAGTCTGCAAGTAAATATCTTTAAACTTGTAATTGTTTGTTGAAAAACTTTTTTAAAACAGTAAAAAAAAAGTTGACGAAAAAATTCAAAGTCTAATGAAAGAGCTTCTTATTTGTTCAATTATCTTTTTTGTTAAGTAATTATATCATCATCTAATTACATATGCTGTTTTATCATTTACCTAATTACTAATCATGTAGTTACTACTATTACTATTCATTAATGCTATGCTAGCATCATTTCATCTTTTCCTTCAATTAACATTTCATAACATTTTCTGAATAGTAAAATAAAAAAGAATTTCAAGTCTTAAAAAGTTTTCATACACCAAACAACTGCTTTTGAAATTTTTTGAGCGCATCGGCGTAAAGTGTATTGTTCACTTGAATTGCTTCAGGAGTTTTGGCACCTTTTAGTTCATACTTCGCAAAATCCAGCGCCTGGCGAAATTTTTCCAATTCTAAAGAGAGACGGTCATTCATTAAAGTTGAAGTGAAATTCCAGTTTGGTTTAGTTTTAAATTTAATTCCTTCCTTCTCAAGCATGACGCTAATTACCATTCCTTGCGTCGCGAATATTTTCGTAATCAACATTAATGAAAGTTCGAATGCCATGTATGACTCGACGACCTTTTCGCTGATATTCGCGGTGTAATGACGCAAGTTTCAGTGCTGAGCTTTGAATTTGTTCGAGTTCCTGTAATTAATGCAAAGCTATATCTCGAAAACACAAATCAATTCACATTTAATTGATAGAATAAAATTAAATTTTGTTTAATTTTAAAGAAAATTTATCATATGCATGCCCATCTATATCAGCATATTTTTTTGAAATAATAAAGTACTACGCAAAGACAAATATGACTTTTTTCGATTCCATTTGATCGCCTGTTATTTTAAGCGCCAAATCCAATAACTCAAAAGGATCTTCTTGTGGTGGAGCTTCAACTTCCATTTTACCTGGTGGTTTTGGCACATAATGTGGATTTTGCTGAAGAATGGAAATTAATTGTAGTGCTATATCCTCGACAATAACCTGGAATAATTTAATTATGATTTCCTGGAATAATTATGATTTTCTGATTTAATAACTGATATCTTTCTTTTTAATAACCAAAAAACGAATTCTTTGAAAATAATTAAATTCAAAAGCAAAATTAAAGAACGTGATGAGAATGCTTCATGTTTCACCATATCAATTGATAAAATGTTAAGATAAATATATATCATATCATATCGCTCCAGTTTTTCACCCATTATGCTTACCCTATATTCATCTACTTCCTTGCACATATCACTAAAGCATTTGGTGTATTCAGTCTTTTCTGTGGCACCAATTTTTTCACTAATTCGCATCAACAATTTCCGGAATCCACCACGATGCTGTCCCACTTTTACAGTAGTATCTTGCTCGATTGGTCCTTTATCCCCTTTTAACTGGCTAAAAAAGTTTTAACTACTAATTTAGTTCGAATGGAAACAGATTTTTAATCTCGAAAATTAATGAATAGTATTTCAACAAAAGGAATGACAACTTTTTAAAACTTACTTATCGCTTTTTGACTTCGCTGTTGCTGATTTTAGCTGTTCTCTTAAATTCAATAGTTTTTAACTTATTTAATCATTTTAAGCTATAAAATACGAAAAAGCAGACCTAGAATTAATTTAATGTCCACTTAAAGACGTTTAATTGCAGTGAATCAACTTTCTGAGGACATTTTGGTTTTTTACAAACTTTTTTCAATAATTCTCAAAATGCTATTTTGGGCTGAGTTTTTCTCCAAACTTGAAAACTTATTTTCAATATTTTTCAGCAAATAATTTGAAAAAAAATTTTTTTTAAAATTCTTCGCGCTAATTACAAATTGAGTTAATCTAATATGCACCTTCAAAACATTATTTTATAAGCTAATTACCATGTTTCAATGTAATGCATAAAATCAAACTGCTACCTTGATACATTTTTTGGGATATATTGGTAATTAGTTTATTTGCTAACAAATCAATGATTAAATAATGTTATTAGTCACCACATTAGATCCTATAAAACCTGTTCTTTAAAATCTATTTCAATAAAGCTTACATTTTATTTCCCGACCGCTTCGTGGGTGTTGTCATTTCTCATATATTATCAATAACAACAGAAAACATTTTATGCAATTTTTGTTTTATCCGACGTTTTCGCATAAAATTTTGCTTATTTCGACTACATTTGCAAGAAGTGTACAATTTCAACATTTTCAAATCAAAAAGAAGTTTTATTCTTTTATCTCCCATTGCTGAAATTATTAATGCACTCATTTTTGCTTGAAAATTTGAGAAAATTTCAAACTTTCTGTCACTTACCGTATTTCAACTGTGACAATGAATACGAGTAATTCTCTATGCAAATTGATTGTTTTTTAAAAGTTTCAACCCAACGACTATTTTTCTCCTTACTCTAAAATATTATGTCCTTAAATTGTCTAAATTCAACAATTCGACTGATTCGGCACTTTTTTTAGAACTTTTTTTAGAGCTAGATTTAACGAAAAATAAGGTTCAATATCTTTCAAGACTTTATAATCAGAACTAATTGTTGCTGAGATGAATAAATGTAATCGCTATGAGAGGGAAATTGTATCGCTTAGATTTGTAATTTTATCAAGAGAAATTAGTATTATGCTTCAATAAGAATCCAAGTGATGTCATACATTAAGAATCCAAGTGATGTCATACATACTTATTACCAAAAAATAGAAACATTAGTGCAAGTATGAATAAACAAGTGGATGTTTCTGCATTTAGTATCATGCAACAGCATTAAGAATAAGAAAATATTGTCAAATGATAGGAAATTAGGTTAAACAATAATTTGAATTGCAAGTGATGCATACTTATTACCAAAAAATGGAAACATTATTGCAAGTATGAATTAATGACTTAGGTTACTTTGCAATTGGTATTATGCTAACATGAAATTGAAGCTTAAATCTGATCATTTCTAAACCTGTTTTCTTGTTGGTCTTTCTAATTTTTTAAGTGTCTAAGTTCATTTAATTTGCAACTCTTAGATAGGAGATTTTTGCTTAATATGTTCAGGCAGTCGCATTTGATATCTCTTGAGAAGAATCACTAAACAATTTGTAGCTAATTGTTTTGTCCTTTTATATGATAACTTTCAAAATGCAATAAAAAGGATATTAGAATAAGCAGTAGGAAATTCCGCATGAAAAAAAAGTTCTGCTAAAATATTGGTCTTTCAAATGACAAAAATTTTAAGAAAGATGTACCGTACAAGTTTGAATTTTCCTACTTTATCTGCTTTATGGTAATGAATTTTTTATAATCAAGCAGCTCCGATAAGCAGATGTTTATTAATTATTAAATTTTTTGCTTTTTAATCAAACTTTTTCAAGAGTCAAATTTCACGTATTGAGTTTTAAATCACCGTTATAGATGACAAACAATTTTATTCCTATTTAAATTTCGTTTTGAAATGTTTTGAATAATGATTGTGCAAATATACACTATTTTTAATTAAACATGTTTTTTATTTATTGCATTCTGACTATCACAATTATATGCTTCAGCTCATTTTAATATTATAATTTATATGCTTCAGCTCATTTTAATATTACAACTTTATATGCTTCTTTATATACTCATTTTAATATTAGAAAGAGCTGAAATTTTCAATTTGGTTTAATTTTTTTTGAGATAGAAAGAAATGCTTCCAGCTTTTTCTTTTCTGTTTTTATAACAAAACATGCCAAATTGTTTTCAGTCTATATAGCAGGAATATTCGTCTTAGTTTCTGGTTCGGAAGATACGCAACTTTGCAATTATGGATTATTCGTAGGAACTTCTCCTGAAATTAATAGTACTGGAAAAATGTCACAAGCTAATCGGGCAGATGAAATTTATGCCGCTGTGATCTGCTTTACGGTTTCTATCTTACTAATTCAAAGATGCAAGATAAATTTGAAATTGTCAAATTGTGCATTATTCCGTTAACTTATGTCACGACATCACAGAATTGAATGCTAGTGGGGTCACACGTATTCTCTTAATCTCTTTCTTTAAATCCAGCATTTTTATTCTTTTGGAACTAATGCAGTTCAAGCTACTATGTTGCAGCTTTCAATATTCGGTATCATAACGAATGGTGCGGCAGTTGCAGTCATTTTATCTGCGAAGAGTTTGCAAAATGCTTTCGGGTATTCCTGCATGTCGCATGCTGTTGGTGACTTGGGTGTATTGGTAATTTTCTGCACATGGATACCATTTCAGTTTATTTCGTAAGCTTTATTAATCCATTATACAATGAAGCAATAAAGCAAAACATAAAACAATCATTTTCCAATGCATATTTTTATGTCATTTTGAGTTAATTTTGCAATTTTTCACATTAGTTCTAAATAAAATAAATAGAATCAAATTTGCATAAAATTTTTATATTTAAAAAATGTGCTAATTTTATCTCAAAAATTGTCAATAAATTCCTCTTGCTCTTTTTACAATTCGTGTAATAGTGCAAATCGTCAATGCAATTATTAGATAAATCATGATGTGATGTGATAAAAAGAAAATAAAAAAAAGTACTAATCAGACCAGCATTTTAGGATAGATGGAAGACGCAAGCACAAAAAAGTATTATATCAAAAATTTTTAGCATTTCAAATTCTTTTTATGATAAATTGCAACAGAGATGGTAATTAATATCTTTAGATATTTATGAGGCTACCTCTATGTTGCCGTAATTGCCACTTTATTCGAAATGACATGAGCAAATGCAATAATATGTATAATAGAAAAAAAGGAAAAGAAAAAGCATGGAAAGTTTATGGTTCTTTGTTATGATTAAAGTTGAAGATAAGTTTACTTTTTTAAGCTTTCCAAAAAATCTTATGTAACTCAAGCATCTGTGAAAATTTCAAAATGATCTATAGGCCTGTTAAAGAACTTATGAAACTTAAATAGGAAGGTTGCAAGCAGAGAAATGTGCTTTTATTAAAGCATCACTCGAGAAGTATTTCTAATTCCCCTAAGTTTCAAGAGTTCTAATCTTTTTAGAAAAAATTAAATTTGTTGCGCTCTAAATAAAAAAATGATAAGCTAGCACGAGAATTATAGTTCATGGTTGCAAGTGAAGAAATGATGAACTCTGTTTTGAAATCGAGAAATGACTCCAGAACTGTTTTTTTATTACTATTGTAATCGATGCGCAATCATTTTACTTTTTCCTATAAGTTTGGATTACCAGAATTTTATTAACACAAATTACTATTGCTTTTGTTCTTAGAGGCGCAAATTTATCAAGGTATTGCTTATATTACTTATACGATCGTCGGTGCCATTATTGAACAAAAGACATCGTATGTCTTCGACGCATGCCTTTAATAATTTATTGTATTTATCATCACATAACTACTGAAATCGAAGTTTCAACTTATTCTCTAATAAAATCCTTCAGGAAGCCAGAATTAGTCAATTTCAAGATGTAATTTTTTGAAACTTTTAAGGATGAAGAGCTTTTCCATGAGTAATTCAATCATTAGCAGTGTATTCAGGAAATTAGTTTGGTTCGAAATAAATCACATTATTTGCACTTTTGATGGATTTTTCGTAGCATTTTTTTTTTTTTTTTTTTTTTTTTTGTGCTATGCATTTATTTTGAAAATCTAAAATTTATATGAAAAATTCATTCATTTAACATTTCCTCACCTTTTTTCTTTGGAAGGCTTGCCAAATGGATAATCGATATTCATATCATAATATTTCGCAAACTTTTACACACCTTCACAATTCGAATCAACTCTTAAAATCAATGAGATAGCAGTAATTCCGATTTAGAGGGATTCGTGTATCATAATTTGGCCTGAATTGAACCAACAAAAATGTAACAGCTGTAACCAAACGATGAACATTTCAATTTGAATTTTTGACTAAAAAAATCGCGTTTCAAGATCAAACAAAAAAACATAATTTAGGCTGACAAAGGAAAACTGAAACAAATCGGTAAAGAGTAGATTCCCAATTATTATTTTATTGTAAATTATTGGCCTCATTATTGCACATATAGAAAACACAAAGATATTTTTAATTTTTTGAATATTTGGCCTTTATTGAAATATATTAAATGATTTGGAACTATTTTTGGAACTAAATCAAAATTCTTCGAAATGATAAGTGGTATTGAAGATATTTCTTAAATATTTCAATAAAATGAGAATTACTTGTTAATAATTTTGTTCCTTATAAATCTTATGACTTCAAATTTTATTGCTGAATTATTTTTTTTTGGTCAATTTTTGTTGCAGCATTTTTATGATTTTTTGAAAAATTATTTGTTATTATAAGTTAGTTATGGAGGAGATTCATTTTTCCTTTCATACAAATTGCCAACGTCATCAAAACATATTGTCATATCTCTACTTACGAATTATACTAATTCCCACTTACAAACATATTTCATTCCAGACTTATACTTAGATTCTAGACTTATTCTAGGAAATTGCTCCTTTCAATTTCTGATCTCAGACAAACAAAATTGTATGCAATAAATCATATAAATTTTGCTGATATTGGTTATATAAGAAAATAATCATGTTTACGAAGAAATCGGGGAAATAAAAATGAGGTTAAACTAAATCCTTAGGTTATGAGCCTTACTCAAATAGCATCTTAAAAATAATTAATGTGATAGTAACTGGTAATAATACTCATTTAACCGCTGGGGCATTCATGAATTAATGAGCTAATTATCAGTATGTTTTGAAGAATATTAGAAAAGAGCATTTTAATTCTGCCGTTTTCCTATACATTTATTGAAGCATGATAATTAATTAGCCTATCAACTAATTTCTTGGAGTATTTCAAGCAGATTAAAACCAAATTTGTAGTTACTTGAGCAATAAAGCAATCTTTGCTAAAATTCATATAGAGAGAAAGTAAAATTAACTTGTTGGCCTTAGCATAAATGACTATAATTTATCCAAATAATTAATGCGTTCAATGAAATATTTTTCGTTCACTGATTGTATCACGATAAAGTGATAATTGTGATTCCTTGAAAAATGCTTAAGCAATTCGCTACATAGAAATTTTCGTGATTTCTTAAGAAAATTTTTCGTAATTTAAAGATGATGATAAACATTGTTAGTGTTATCATTTCTCATAACTGAGAGTATAAAGAAGAAAGAAGAAAAAATTTAGAACTCCGGAATCTCTGCCAGAATTTCTACAAAACAAACGATTATCTTATACGATTGGTCAAGCGACGATTTTATTTTATTATGGCGCAATTTATACACATGTGTTAATTGGCATAAATCGTTATATTGCAATAGCGAAGCCTTTCTCATATGGAACATACTTCAGTGAAAAGAAAACAATTAACTGGATTGCGTTAATATGGGTCATTTCCTTTATACAAAGTTGTATTTATCAAATCGGTAAAGTTTTCATTTGCCAAAACGAAAGCCTTCATAATTAAAAACCTTATTCCGAACCTTTTCTATGGAATTTTACAAATTCATACTTTGCAAAATATTTAAAAATCACTGAAAATTTATAGTAGAAAAGTTCCTCAAAAAATTTAATCATTCGTACTATTTCAGATGGTTGTCATTATTATTTTGATCGTAGTGCAATGTTATTTCGTTATTCCGATGGACTATGCGCTCAAATCATTGCTGTTTATTGGGAGTTTTATGTCAATCTAGGATTTGTGATATTAGTCGTTATACTCGATATATTGACATTCTATAAACTGAAAAAAATGACTAAGGTTACTTTTAACATAGCACACAATTTACTTAAAATTAATCGCAACCGTTATGATTAATTTACTGAATTATTATTATTATTATTTGCTAACATTCAGTTAGCTAGGACCATTCAGTTAGCTAGGACCTTATCTTTTATAACGGCAACTTCGCAATAGTTTGCATTTCTCTTGCGATTTGCAAGGAAAGGTAAAGCAACTTTGACATACGACAAATTTTTAAGAATAATAATCCTGAAAAAAATCGCATTTCTTTTTTCTAGTCATTACAAGGCATTCAAGAAATAAACCGCAGGCGAAGATCGCAAGAGATTCATTATTTCATTCAGGTAATTTGTTAATTGAAAATTTTTCACAGATTAAATAACCATTAAGGATAATAATGTCGCTTTTGTTATGATCCTTTTTGACTGTATCGTACTGTACATAACAAGGCTCTCTTTTCAGTCTATTTGTTCGGAAACAGTACTCGTACTAACATTTCTATGCTTTTGGAGCAGTGCAATCTTTGTCACAACGCCGTTTATTTCCTTTCTGCAAAATGATGTTGCTTGGATAACTATGCACGCTGCCGATGGGTCTGTTAGTTCTGCATTATATTTCAGCTAACCATTATGCAATAATTTTCAATAAAAGAAATGAGATATACAAGGAATGAGGATGCTTTTAATTGGATTGCTCTTTTGATAGCGTATCATCGATTTAATTCAGTCATTTTTTAGGCTTATTATGACGGCATTTAATCATGAAATCATTACTCGCTTAAGGAAAACAGTAAAACGAGCTTCTGCTATACCACCTGTGGCTGCAATTGTTCTATCAATAAAAAATAGAAATACCACTATTCAAAAATTGAGTTCTCAAGAACGCTGGTTACATTTATTTCATGAAATTAAACTAAAATCAAACAGAATTGAACCGTCAAGGCAACAAGGATCGATTAAATAATTTGTACACTTCTTTAGCATTACAGTAATGCCACTTCACTCAGAGGCTATGGAAATTTACACTTTGTCGCACTTTTGAGAACTTCTTTGTTTAATTTTTTCCTACTTCTTCAGATTTATTTAAATACTCTTGAAAATTCTGTTTCTTGTATTTTTAAGATATTATGAGGACGGAAGAGTTGGAGAAATGGTTGTCTCAGAATAATTTTGTTAATTTTAAATTAACTAATATGTTAGTTGAACATTGGAATTTTTTTTAAATCTATTATGAAGTTATTTAAATCTTAGCAAGGAAAAGTTTGAATTTCCTCGATGAAAAGAAGAGATTCAGTTGTTATAGATGCTCAGAGCTTGGAAGAAGTTTAGTGAATTTTTTCTGGTCTATAATACACTTCATTTTTCTTCGTATTTCAACTTTAAAAAATAATTTTTGTTATAATGTTGGTATGTTGTTGAGAATAAAACAAATTTACCAGTAATGAACTGATGTTTGTCTAATTATTATATGTTTTCTCTTCTTCATTATTTAAAATGGAACTAAATAGTGGCCAGACATTATTTGTGAAAGTCTTTTTTAGTACAAAAATCTACCGCTCATTGCCACTGGTAACAACCAAAATTCGTTCATGATGAATCAATCCTAAAACTATTGTACTAATAAGTGGCCTAGCATGAAAATTTCCTTACCAATTATTGACTTGTTAAATGCACACATTTATTTAAAATTACTAAATTTTGAAAATTAGTGTAATGTCAACAACAAATTAGTTTCTTTTAAAAAATGAATTTTGTTTAAGGAAAAAGTATTATTACTGATAAAAAGGCGCAAGTCTAATACTGATGTGACCTAACAAATAATATTGTATCAGAAATTTATGAATTAATTATACAACCTATTTTCAGGAAATTTTATGTATGTATATTTGCAATTTTCTTCCTGGCAATTCTAAAGATTTTGAAGATTTTTAACATGCCCAAATTTATTATAGGTAGAGCGATAAGCTCTCATATCTTTATTCCATTCTTTGCCCATTCATTTATTGTTTCATTTCTTAATCATAGCAGATTATTGACCTTTCAATAATCTGCTATATTGCTATGATTTGGATTTGTTATAATTTGTTATGATTTGGAGAGTTGAAGTAATATTAACCTTTATATCTTTTAAAATTTGATACAATGTAGGCTTTAATACAATTGTCGCTCACTTTCTTCTGTTCTCTAAAATCCGGAAATGTCAATATATTATGATAAGGAATCGAATCTCGATAAGATCAATAAGTTTATTATCGATTTCAGAAATAAGTGAGAAACAAATATCCTAAATAATCATTATGTTGTATATCGTGTACAGAAAAATTAAAGTTAAATAAAATAAAATGACTGAATGCATGCAAAGATCATGTAATAGACATGACATGGATGATGCGAGGATAAAGTAGCAATTATAAAAAATGCTTTTATCATTCATTTCATTTATTTTACTAGATATTTGTAGCACAGATTGTTTTTTTTTGAATTAAGAGTTAATAATAAATTATCAAAGTTGATAATCAATGAGAGTTAATATTATTGCAGTCCTAGATTTTCACAGTTTCTGCAAATTTCAAGACTTGTTTGTAACTGTTTCAAACTGTTCTCATCCTTTCTTTAACCAGGAATTGAAAGAAGACAAGATCAAATTAAACAAGACAAGATAAAATCGAACAGGGAAGGAGAAAGTAGTCAGTTGAACATCTAATAGCAATGCTAAGTTTTTGCTTTCTATTGCTTAAGAAAAAGAAGAAAATTTTTCTTTTGTTCAAAAAGTTTTGGCTCTTTTGCTATTTTGATAAAATTTAAAAAATGGCATAGTTAATTAGATTTCCATCACATAACAAAAAAATGTCCAGGGAATCTTTCTTAAAAGCAATTCTTGTCAACGGAAGCAAAGATGAATACTTAAAAATCAATTTAGTGCTAGCAATCAAGAAGATATTAATATTTTTTCCGAACTTTGATGGTTTTAATCAACTTCCGCATGCCTTCTAATAATGTAAATTTGGCACAAGAAAAAGGAATGAAATGAAAATGGATTCAAAAATCCTTCCTCAAAGCTTCAACAATTTTTTGAAAAAAGAATTTTAAAATTAGAACGCTTTCTCTGCAAGTCAAATAATTGCTGAAAGTTCACTAAAATAAGTTTTACCAAAGTTCCTTTGCTTTTCTTTTCTATGTTTGTTATACGAATTTTTTGAAATGTCTTTCTCTTTTTGTTAAGATTTATATTTTTTCAGTGCCTCTGAAGTTTTCCGAACTTTATAAAATTTCTTCAACCAAATAAACGGGAGAATCATTATCTTTGAAGAAAATGACAAATGTTTTTTTCAGTGACGGATCTCTTTGCAAGTCATGAAAACAATTTTTTTACATTAAACAGCGATTCGAATTGGAGAAGTTTCCAATAAACAAGCAATAAAAAAATTTAACACATTTACAGCGATTGTAAAACAAGAATAAACAAAAGGTCGGGATGGGATTCAAAGAAGTCTTTTAGACTTGAGACTATTCAAGAAAAGCAAGCGGTGAAAAATTAAACTTGTTAAATTGTGTTATTATCGCGATTTAATTTTACCAATACTTCTCGTAATTTTACCAATATTTCTCGTAGAAAATTTAAATTGCTGGCTTTTCTCCATTTTATACCTCAGCATTATTTCATGTGGCCAGATATAAATGGTAGTAAAGTATGCTTGATTTTTCCTGCATGAATGTATCAGAAATTTTTGCATGCGGATTTCTTCCATCTAATTTTTTCTCTCTCATGGATTCTCTACAGCTCCTCATGCAGCAATAATTTCAAAGAAATTAATGATTTTGTAATGCATTGCACTCGACATGATTGAGATATGGCTTGTAGTTTTGCTAAAATTAATTCAGCACAAATTGGATGTAACGTAGAAATCATTTTATGAGCTTCACTAAAAGCTATATTAGAGATAAGCAATCAGTATTTTGTCAAATTAAAAGATAAATCGGTGAATTAAACTTATCGTTTTAGCATTTTTATATCTAAAATTTAGAGAACAATGATGATTTTTGATACAGATTTATCAAATTAGAATGCTCTCTCGATATATTATTGCGACTACTAACTCCAGTAGATTTTGAAAAACAATGAGTATTGATTCGAGAAAATCAATTGCAGGAAATATTTCATCTTAATGGGTCCGAAATAACTAATGTTCTCGAACATTTCCAAAGTTTTGGAAGCGCACTTGACAATGCTAACTTGGGTGTTTCTATTAACCAAAATTTCATTTATCTTGTTTGCTATATGCTATTAATTTATAATCGTTCTTGATGAATATTCCAAATTCTTTTTTCTTTTCCTATTTCTTTACTCTCAAAAATAACTTACTGCATTTCACTGAATTTACTAGAAGAAGGGATTTAATTCGATGGAATCCATAAAGTATGACTCAACCAAAATCAGTTTTGCGAAAAAGCATGCTTTTCAAAATTTCAAAGCTTACAACTTGCAGAATCTCTTGGGATTCAGTCAGGACTGAATTAAAAATAATCAATTTCTGTGTGCAAGAAAAGGAAACTTATTTCATCGGCTTTCATTTGATAAATACAATGGGAATGAAGAAGTAATTCCGGAAATGAATGCAGGAAAATTTTCTTGTTTAAGAATAGCCAGCCAATTTTTCAGTTTGTCTTGTTTATCTCATTTACAGCTTGTAGAGGAAAAAAACCCCTGAAATCTTCTGGAAAGAACAATTTTACGTCTGCCAACGCAGTAATTAAGAAAATGAAACTTATTCTGAAATGCTTATTAAGGGAGCAATTGGTCTTGTTTCTTTTATCGAACAATCTTTATCTTGCTATCCCGCATTTTTGTAACTTGAACAATTATCTTGAACTTAGTAAGCATAAGTTTTTATTATTTATTCCAGCCTATCAAATAAGCCTAAGGATATGGTCGACGCTATGCATCTAATTTATTATTAATTACAGATGACTGGGAAAGTATTCAACTTATAACAAATCTTCATTTTTTAAAAAATCTTTTTATTCCATTTTTTCCAATAAGCTGATCACCGTTGTCCATTTTTTAATTTGGTGCTCTTGCCATATCTTCCGAATAAAGCTTATGCTGTTAGCTGCCATTTACGCTATGATTATCCTATCAGTGATAAGATCATGTAGTATTTTAAAAAATTTCAGTTACTCAATTAAGCAATGCGTTGATTATTTTAAAAACTAATTTTTTCTTTTCCGTCATACAATTCTTCATTTTTATCCTTCGCTGCAAAAAAATATATGGTTGAAGTTCGAGGAGATAAGCACGAAAATGCCCGAATTTCGAATATAAAATATCTTAAAAAATTTCCGAACACGAACTCATCATGATTTCAAATTTTTAGCACAGAAAAATGTCACGATTTTTGTTGTTTCGAAAAATTAGTGTCTGTATGTTCCTATGAAATGATGTTGAAGATTTTTAGTTGACAGGAACCAATTAGCCACTCGGAAAGTCTTTTTAATTTTAATTGTTTTATTTGAATATTGAATATTTCAAAACTCCTCGGTGAATCAGTATTATCTAAATTATAATTGTCGTGAAAAAAATCTTTTCTTTTGCCGTAGTTTCCTAATCATAAAATGAAACAAATTAAAAAGTTTTATACTTGGTTTTTATAGCGTGGAGAAGAAATGAATTACTGATATTAACAGAGATCTCGAAGAAGAATAACTCATGCTCCAAAGTATTCTGAAAAGAAGAAAAATAATGCATAAAATAAATAAAAATTAAAACTGGAGAGCAGATAACAGAGCCGCATGATGAAGCATAGAGTATAATGGACTGATCTGTTTTTTTTTTGCTTCAATCCCAAGTGATCTAATAAACATAAATCTCAAAATGGCATATTTCCCAGCTTTTGCACTTTTTTTGCTCTTTAAAAATTAATGTACAAGCGAGCCAAGCTTCACGAAGATAACTACTTGCTCTAAAAAACTAAAAATTCTCTATGCGCTACCTGCCTAATCAACCTGCCACTCAGTAATATTCCTAGCAGATCGACTGAGATTGTTCATCTTGTTTAATGTTTTGTTTTCTAACACTTTTTTCTCTGAATGATAACTTAATCAAACTCATTTAAACCAAGTAGTTTTATCAATTTATAACTTCGATTGTGATTTTATTTTTCAATTTTGCACTGAAATTTTTTTAATGGAGCATATTGTGCCTAAAAAACTATAACTACGAAAGGTTTAAACTAACGATTCTCCCTCATTTTTTATGAAGTTCTTTCTTGTCATGCACATACCTTCAATCGAATTGAAGTAATGCTAAAGTTGAATTGCTTTAGAATATCAGGACAAACAAATTTCTAATTAATGAATTTCTGGGATTCATAAAATAATTTGCTATTTGAAATGCCGAAAGAAAAAGAGAAGCCTCCTGTCATTATCAGATTATTTTTTCCAGATACTGTTAATGTCACACTTGAAATTGAATTCTTGTCAGTTTTTCTTTTTTCAACTTAAATGCATATATGTTGCTCGTTTTTTTTTGCGTCAAATTCGAAATTTTTCTGTTTTAATTACATTTGCAATTAATTTTTAACAGAGTTATGTTCTAATTCTATCGAAATCATTTTGGGGAAATACTTAATTTAAGAACTTCTCAAAAAGCGGAAGTAAAATTGACCATTTAAGACAAGGAAACTTTTTAGTTAGCTTTAATCAAGGCGCATTTTTTTATCGTAAAGATTGATATGTCTGTCACGTGCTTAGTAATGAATATAATTTAATTAGTAGGTTGATTAAATTTTGTTCTGTCAAATGTAAGTCAAGTGAATTTATGCTGATGATATTAAAAAACCGGCAAAGAAAATTTAACTCTCTAATCTCAAGTTGTCTTCTTTAGTTATTCCACCACCATATTTCATTTGTCTTTAATATTTTTGCCCTATTTTCTAACCATTCACGACTATTTCCTATCATCCATTTACTCTTTTACCGTCTGCTCCTTTAAAACTTTACTCAAAGTAAGTAATAGTAACTTTTCGTTTGCACTCATAACCATTGCATCTTACACTTGCCTTGTCAATTCACTTGAAATTCTCCACCCTTGAAATTTTCCACGATTAAATTGACTGCCTGAATGTCTTCCTCTGTGACGCTAACATTGCTTTCATGAAAAGAATTCCAGCACCGAAATGACATCGGGACCAGATCCAAATGATACCAAATGTATCTGTTCCGATTTGCAACACAGTGATTATTCGCCGGCATATGAGTGGTATGTGTGCTTTTCCTTAATTCAACAACTTCATTAAAATTAACTCCAGCAATTATGTGTAATGTTGTATCTTGAAGTTCTGCTTAGGTATAAATCCTTTAACTTCGTTCGTTTTCTGTTATTTTTGCAATATTTACAGGTTTATTGCTGAAGTTAGCTCAATCCATTTAGCAAGCATGAAAATAATTTGAGATTTTAGGCTTATTGACCTTTATTTTATTAAATTTACTGTTTTTTTTTCTCTTCCATTATTTCAAAACTACTCATCGCATTTATCAAATTTCAGGTTTAATTATATTATAGTTATTATTTTATTGCCATCAATTTCGGTTTTTGGTGTGGCATCAAATATTGTTAATATATTTGTTTATTCACGACAAAGGTTAGTCATAAATTTGTTGATAAAAATAAGTCAGATTTCTATTTCACATTTTGAATTTATGGATGAATTGTAAAACTTCAGATATTACTTGCAGGATGCGTAGTTCATCTAATTTATATTTATTATTTCTTGCTTCCAGCGATTTTTTAGTTGTTATAACGGGCTTTTTCATTTTCTGGATCGATTCCGCTAGGCGAGTTTTACTTTTCCAAATTTAATGATAAGTAAAAATGAAAAACTACAGAAAGGCAAATTTTCAAGAAAGCATTCCTTCTAACTCAGATCCGAATTTTTATAACTTCCAAATGCGATTTCAGTTTATCAACAGTTCCGTTGCACAATTTAATTTGCAAAAAATTCTGTTCAATAATCCCATCTTTAGGACTTATATTCCCGAATTATCACGTGCACCTTATACGACGATCTATGCATTGCCTTTCGGATATATGGCGCAAACATGCAGCGTATATTTCACCGTTGCAGCTGCTGTTGATTGTTATATTAACGTTAGTTATTTCAAGTAAGAAAAAAGGAAAATGAGAGGAAAAATTAATGTGACGTATCTACGACCTTCACAGAAAAATGAGACGTAAGAAATTTATCTACGATAATGTGTTACTGTGAGAAATACACCTATAACCTTAGTAATAATTTGCGAATCAGATTAATAAATTGTATTGTAATTCGTTAATTAAGTGCTTTAAATTCAGGATAAACATTATGTCCATTTTTAAGTTATGTTGGAAAACGCTAAGTACTAGCTATTGTACAATACGACGTGCGCGCGAAATAAACACCTGTATAACTGTATGCTCCATCATCTATAACTCATTACGTTTCCCACAGTTCAATTTGAGGAAATGCATACATAGTAGTTCAAAGGTAATTTTTTAATACTTTCATTTCTCAAAGATTAATAACTGACTAGGATGGCAATTTAATGGAGCCACCACTGTGCGTTGGTTAACCATTGTAGTCGACGAAGATTCTATATACAGTGACTAGAATGCAATTTCTACACTTACTGAACGTGACTTGGATATTAGCCATAAGAAACCCCCGGTAATAATTATTTTTTTTTAATTCTTGAACTTTTGGTAGTGAAATTTAAAAGCAGTGAATTTTCATGATATGCGTTACTTTAACTTAAAAAATTATTTTCTTATGAAATTCTAAAATAACTTGCTTTATTCGATGGCATCATTTACGCTTGACTTTTACTTAAGTGTGGAAGAAACAGAAGTGGTGGTTTTCTTCGTCAATTAAGTACAGCTTTATCGTAAACTTTTTTGAACATATAAGATAATTATTGGCATTTTAGGAAATAATTGTCGAAATTTGTCCGACTTCCTTATTTTTTGCAATCAATACGATATACAACGTATATATGTATATGATACTAATGACGTTACTTCCTTTTTTATTTCTGTCTATTTTAAATGGCATCATTGTTTTACAACAATCTTCGTAAGTTTTTGAATATATTTAGCAAATGAATGAACGATATTGATACATATCCTTAAACAGTGCACATCTTTGGAAAGTTTCTGTTTTAGCTTACATAATTTTCCATGACGACCTCATTTCATTTATTAAAAAAATACTTGTTAAGTGACTTTTGAACTACCATTTTTTGTTTATGTTATAAAATCTCTTCCATCTCCATAAATTAAGCTATAGTAAGAAATTTTGATCAAACTTTTAGGTGCTGTAGCCTGGTGATATTAATCTATTTACTTAACCAATTGCGGTAAATTGTTCCATCTTCCTTTTATGGCATATAAAATACTAATGATATTTTTAGCATTTTTGCAAATATATGTTCCATTTAACTTGGCTGTCAATCTCTTTTCGAAAACTTTATTGCATTTGAATTTCACTTTTAACTGTTTCAATTTCTTTAGCAATTCTCTTCCTTTTTGATAAAATCCATCATTTCTTTGAATGAGAACTTTAGGAATTGAAACTTACAGCACATCACGAACCAACTCTTTGGGTAATGTCAAAGAGAATGTTTCTCTACAAATTGCTACAAGAGGTGAATTTTTTCACTTTTCATTTGAATTTGTAAAGCACTCCAAATATCCAATTTATTTGTATTTTAGCTTCAGCTTCTTTAGATCATGTAAATGATACGATGCTTTCACCGATTGATCGAAATGAAGTGGCCAAATCTGATGACAGTATAACAATGATTATGGTGGTTATTTTGTTTTTATGCTGCAATATTCTGGTTTGTACTTTGGAATTTTTGCAGTTTAGTTGTTTATTCCAAATCCACTACTGTACTGAAAGAATGCTGTTCAGAGAACATTGCGTAGCAACCCATTAAATCATTAAACAATCTGCTCTTGCGTACTATCGTTCATTTTTCAAACTAGAAGTTTCGGGAAATATATAATTTTTGGAATAGAAAATTTCCTAAAATTTTAAACATATTGTGTTAAAATAGTAACAAAAAAAGTGCAGTTTTTTTCAATTTAAAATGTCAATTTACTGAGTAAATTGTTGTAATTCACATCTACTTCTAATTAATTGGAAAATTAAACAAATGAACGAAAGTTGTTAAGCTTATCTTATGTTGTGAAGATCTTTGCTCTATTGGCTTTTCGTAAGAAATCTATGAGTGCCATGAAAACTTCTTAACTTCCAGGCACTTATAGTGAATGTGATTGAAACATTTTTTGAACCAAGCACTTTGTTGCTCAATTTTCTCACCGATGCTAGCAATTTCTTAGTGATTTTGAATTCATCTATCAACTGTATCATTTACTACACTTTCAATAAAGAATACAAGGAAGTGTTCTTGTAAGTGTTACCAATTATATCTTCCATTTGGAATTACTGATTTATAATTCTTCTTATAGTTTTGGATTTAAAACAATTTTTGCTTCGTTGTGATAAAAATTATTCAGGATAAAAGTGAAAACAATTAAACGACAACTAATTAGTAAATGCTTAAAATCTAATGTTGATCGGACACATGACACATCATCTAATTCCACTCCTGTGATTGCACAAATTTTAAAAAAAAATTCACCGCAAAAAGGTAGGCAGTTTTGAATTTAAATTTAAGTAGCTTTCAAAAAAAAACATGGTAGCAGTTATGGCTTTATTACTTATTCTGCTCTTTTCAGAACTCTTTATTTACAAACCAAAGTGAAAATTCATTTTAAAATTATTTAAAATTAAAATATATATCTCTTTGTTTACCGCTCTTTCAGTAACATGTAGGTTTAATAATGCAGGCTGTCTGGAAATTTTGCTGGATGGTGACGCAGAAAAAGTTAAGTGTGCCAGCGATTGGACAAATACTGCCAGTATTAAAGTTAGTTACTGTTTGATTTCTACAAATTCTTAAAATTAATGCTTCTTAGGATGCAAACTGCCTTCCATCGTTATTCTAAACAACAAAAAGAATTTTTAATTTATTGATTCGTAAATCACAATTTTTTCAAGTTTTTTCAATTTGAAAAAAAAAACATAAAGACATCCTGTTCTTATTGCAAAACATGGACACTGAATAGTGACTGTATTTTTTTTTACTTTTCATTGTAAAAAAATAATTAAATTATTTATTTTATAGCATGATGAGATGTCGGAAGTCACAAAAGGCTGTATTATCGAGATAGAGCGCTGAATGAGTCAAGGAAGGAATCAAAACTTCACACCGGCTTACTTGTGTTTTGCCTTTGCAAAATATACAGCTGGAAATGTTAGTACGAGAACTTTGTAAATAAAAAATTTTAAAACTGAAGCCGAAACTCAACTTTTTGTGATTCCATTGCATTACATTATTTATTCACCAATTAATGTATCGAAAATGATTCGATAACACGAAAAATTTCAATTATTAGCACTGATTTTTGAATAGAAATATAGAAATTGATCCTATAGAGAAATAGATATGATTTAAGGGATCATATCTTACATAAAATCCCAAACTTCCATCACTCACAAGGCAGTGCCATGCTGAGCCAAATCTTTCCTCGAAATGAGACATTATGTACTGAGCTATTGCCATATTTTGATTTGAATGTCTGAAGAAATTATTGACTTCTTAATTGAACATCATAATATAACTTTTTGGTTTAAAATCTATGAGGAGGTAATAGAAATTATTGAAACTACAATAAACAATTAACGATCTAAGATTTGAGAAATAAACAAAGGCAATCTAATTGCAATATCTTATGCATTGCATGCATTATAAGCAGTATATTTCGTTGTAGGTTGCATATTCATAAACAGAAGCATTTTCGAGATCGTAAAACTTGCAAACTTCTTTGAAATTATCGCAGAAAAACAAACTTCCATCTGTTTGTTAACATTTATTCTTTAATTTGTTTCAAATTCATGCTATGAAATTAATATGGACTTACTGAGCGATGGCTTCATTAGAGCATTGGACTGCATATTGTTGTTTTTCGGCGTCCATACCTGATGCAATAATGTGAGCATTTCCTATTTCGGTGCCGGAGTTTGGATTTGAACCATCGATTAGTTGAGACATTATATTTAGGAAAGAGTCTTAAAAAAGATCTGAATTTCTTTGGATATTGAGAAACTTTCTAGAAGATTGTGCAGAACAGCGAAGTTCAAATTCTTAGTTTAAATTCTAAAACTGAGTTTAAACGAATAAGTTTGAAATTTTTGAAATAAAACTAAGAAAAATCCGAAAATTGTTTCGACGTTTTGAAAATCCGAAAAATGTAAATCTAAGAGCGCTTCAAAAGAGCAAGTGGTTTTATTCTTTGTCAAAGTTCAATTAAATTAGATTGTTCCAAGCAGTAAAAGGAAGAGTAAACAGTCGTTTTAATGAAAAAAATTTTGGTTCCAAACGAATTTAGTTTTTTGAAAACTTTGTACAATTTCACCCTTTGTACAATTTTAATTAAAAATACTGACTGAATTTGAAAGTTAGTTCTAAAGAACTTCCAATTTCTCGCTGTTCTTAAAAAAATTTGCAAGGGTGAAAACCATGATGGATAGAACACAGAAGTTATAATCATTTATTTCTAAGCGCAAAACGACACTAAATGCAATATGGTTGATAACTGAGCATAAATTAATAATAATCGTGAAATATAGCCATTATTGACAATGATTAAAGATGATTAAAATGTTGACAAAAAGGATTGCGAATGTCTCAATGTAAAATGATAGCAGCAAATTTTATCGTGTCGAAGTATTAACAGCGGATAATTTTGTCAAGGGGCAGAGACAAGATTTTTAATCCTACCAATGAAACAAAATCATGCAGCAATTTTTCGTTAAGAAATAATTTTTAAAAATTTTTATTTTTTTAAATTTTCAAAATGACTGGAACAAAAAGATGTTTAGGGCCCATGTAGCATCTTACCTTAGAACTAAGGGAACGTTCAGTCAAATATAAAATTCAAGTTTAAAGGAAAAATAAGATTGAAAGTGCAAAAGCACAATCCGAATTTTTTGAAGGACCAACGATATCGTCTATTTTCGATAACATAGAAGATTTTAAACTGAACTTGACAGCTGTTTTTACAAATTACAAGATCACAAATGGTATTTTAAAAATGAGTTTTTCATCTCTTTTGCAAAGTATTTTTTTTTAATTTTCAGAGATTTCCTTCATCATTGTCATCTATCTATTTCTAGCATTGTTCATATTATTTTATAATATTTTTATACAAATTATGCAAATCCCGTTCAAGAAATAGAGCTTTTATAGAGAAAAATAGTATGTTTGGATAGTGAGAAATAAATATGACATTCTCTATGGTAGCGCAGGTAGAATCCCAACTGTCCATTACTAACAACGCAGCACCACGCTGGTCCATATCGTTGTTCAAAATTCATCATGATATGACGTGCAATGGCCATCATGTGATTTGGGAATCTGGAATATTAGCGGAGATGTATTGTCATCTGATATCATGCATTTTTGTCATCTGATATTAGATAAAAGAATTAATTATAAAATATTTAGTTAAATTGAGCAAATATGATTTTTAATAGTACATCATATGTTAGACAACTACTGGAGCACAGTAAATGACATAAATACTTTTTAACACAAATAAGAAGCTGGGCAAATTTGATTAACAACATAACTGATCCAAGTTTGTTTTCAATTCAAACTTACTGTTCAAGAGCTTGACTAGCGAGAAGTGATGCATACTGCTGCATTTCCATATTCATCCCGGTAGCAATGATTTGACACAGTTCGGGTTCTACTGGTGCTGGAGTCGGTTGCGATTGATGAGGTTCAAGTAATCCTGAATCGGGATGTGGTTGGTGCGGATGAGCCGGAGATGGTTGGTCTACATTTGATTGTGAAAAGTTCCATTCCGGATGTGGTGCGGGAGATATTTCAGGTCTTTCTGGTTTTTGTGACTCGTTCGGCTCTGTAGACTCTGGTTCATGATCTAGTGGTGGTGGTGGTGGTAAGTAATGTTCAAGTAGTTTTGCATTATCGCCATAAGCATTGTCGAATCCTCCTCCTACTTCTTCTGATTTGTAAGCCGGAAGCGTTCCAAAATTACTATCTTCATGGGTATGATCATCCGGTAATAAATGCCCTTCTGCTTCAGTTTTTGCTTGATCCGTGACTTTGTCATCCGCTTCTTTTTCGGATTCTTTAGCTTTTCCGTTACCATCAATATCATAGTCATATGGCAACAAAGTTATCTCTTCTCCGGTCTCCTTGAAGAATGGCCAGTATAGTATAATTTTGAAATAATTTCCTTTTAATTGAAAAATCCTCAAGTAATTCACTGCATATATAATTTATGAAAATTTATTTTGAAAGTTATGCAAGAGAACTTGATGAAATTTCATATTTGTGGGAAAAAATTCTAACTTACTGTCATTTAAGTTAAGGATAGCAATGAAATCCTTTTAATAAATGATACAACAAAGTTTTAAGAAGCTGAGAAGAGTAAAGTGAGGAATAAAATTTAAAAACATGAAAATATTTGATTTGCTTCAGCTGTCATGTGTCGTTTTTTTGTGGAAGAGAAAGTGAGAAACCAGTGTAATATAACAGGTGCATCCATTTATTATTATCCATAGCCTTATGCTCAAAAGTTTTTTTGCATGCTTTTTTTTGTCCTGAACAAATTTACCACAGAACTTCATTTGTACACATCAATTCAGGAAGATCATTCGAGAATTTCCAGAGCTAAATGAAATAAGAAGAAGTCAAAACGGATTTAATGAAGCAAGTTTTATTTAAAATTAATTTTATGATGACAACGAAGCAAATTCTTTGAAAATTTAGTGAATACAATGAATTTCCCGAACTTGATTATTTGCACCAGTTAGTTTAACTATGAAGATTCAAGAAATTCAGTAATTTCGCTTCACTGCCAGCAATTTGTTTCGAACAAAAAGGATATTGATTGTAATAGCAGTGAATTGTATACAATTTTAAGAAAGCGACTATTCCAAATAACGATAATATTAAACAGTTTTATTAAGATCATACATTTATCCGACATAAAGAGTTAGTTATGCAAGCAGTTGTTTTTGCAAGAACAGATAATGAATAACAATAATTTACTCCATTATTAGTATACTTTTAAATAAGGGCAAAGTTCATCGCTTTCAGTCTTAAGTCTCAATCCGGAATTTTTGTTTCCTGGATTAATTTTCAAATTTAACATGATTATTTGACATCTGTACTTTTCGACTGAGAAATTTAAACACTTTTCATTTTCCAGAAGACTATAGCGACAATAGCCAGAATTCTTTGTGAATCATAAAATGCGGTAAAAAAAAACAAGAAAGGAAACATCGCACGAATTGAAATAAATTGAAAAAAATGAAATTTTGTTAGCAATGTCAAAATATAAAAAAGCACGCGAAAATAAAATGATTTAATATTCTTAAACGCATTTATTTCGATCTTCTTTCTGTAAGCAATTTATTTTGTTTTTTTTTTTTTTATTTGGCAATTCGCTTATATTACTTTTGCGATAAATTCTTCGGTCAATCAGCTTCGCAATTATTTTTCTAATTTAGTTTATTGCATGAATGATTCCAGATGACAAAATCTTGTCAATAAAATCTTCAGTTATAAAACAATTCAATTCGGATTTTCTGTTCAATGTTGATTGGTTTTGTCTAATAAGCCAGCATAATATTTATTCAGTTCTCATTCGAACCTTCGTAAAGCAAATAAATTAAGAAAAATTTTGAAAAAAAAATCTTGGCTATGTGGTTTCAACTTTTTTTCTGAGAAAATCAATTAACTTAGTTGCTTTTTTTTTTCTTTTTTTAATCAATGCTACGCATTTAATTAAAAATGAGAAAAATCGGCGTCATTTTTAATTCAACAAGATATAATTAAACACAAGCAAATAAAATAACCTTAATTAAGCTTTCTGTAATTCCCCGGCAATTAACATTAGTCAAAAGCCTATTTGGTTAAATGATCTTCACAAGTGACTATTTATTTTTGTAAAGAGATATCTTCGGTTACATCATAATGAAAAATGATTGAAGTAAAATGCATTTTGTGACCTTCCCGTTAATTAATAATATGTAAACTGCCATGAGGAAAAACGATTGCTTGACAGAAAACTAAAATGAAGAAATTTCTTAATTTCTTTTTTTCACATGATTTAGTTAAGACTTTCAATTCACATCCAGGCTGTTAGCTTGTTTTCTTTTTCATATGCAGTCAAAGTACCATTATATATTCTTATATAACGATAGTTCTAATTAAAGAAAAAAGGCTTTTAAATATTTTGAGACCTATTCACGAAGTTGTTATAATGTAATTGTGGGCATTTATGAGTGGTTTTTCTGATGATGGAATATCATTCAAGCATTATGAATTAACTTGCACTATCGATCCTATTAAGTTTAGAAGTAATTACAATGAAAGGATGATAGAGCGATGAAGTGTAAAATGGAAGTTAGACACTCTCATATTTTTTTATTCAATTTTAAAAATCTTTTCTCACTAAAATTTATGGTAATACTGACAAACTAGTTCTCGAACTGTAGTTATCTCTACAACTACGAAATTTCCACTGTTTTCCAAATCATGTGTTATTCCCTCATATATTAAAGAAAAAAAATTTAAGTATGTCGTGTTAGACGCCAAGAAAAAAATTTCAAATTGCTTTTGAAACTATTGAGAGAAAAAATGAAGAGCAATGAATAAATTAGAAGTCAAAACTTTTGGAAATTTCTACTCCCATCGGAATATTATTATTTTTCATAATCAGCAAGGGAATTCTTGGAAACACTGGAATAGTACGCAAGGTTCCTCACGATGATTAAATTGATTTCGTTATAGCAGCATCAAATTGACTGCAGAGGACTTCAGAAGGATTGGCATGAAAAATCAGCCTTTAACTTTTCTTTCATTCTTAGATGAATTCTTAGATGAAAGAAAAGTTAAAGGATAAATCATAAATCAGTCGACCATTTCTGAATTTTTGATTTAATAAGATAAACTTGTTGCTCTATTAAAACAATTTTTAGTTCCAGAAATATATTTATCAACAAAGTAATTTCGAATTAAAAGCATTGATTGTCGAGAATTGCTGGAAAGTGAAAAAAATGCAAAAGAAGAGATTAGCATCAGTCAGTTTTTCTTTTTTTTTTTCTTTTTTTCTAGAAAAAATTGGCTTATAATTGGAAGGAATATGGATGCGAAAAGTATACTATCAAACGGAATGTTGTTTTTCTGAATTTCTTGTTGGCATAAAATGGCCTAAAAGTTGAAACGATTAAAAAATTTCGAAGAAGAACATTTTTTTCAACAATCTTTTTATAGCAGTAAAGAAATTCGATAATTTAAAAAGCGATAAGTTTACATGAATTTTGGTTTTGAAACGCTAGTGTGACATTTTCTTCATTTAATTCCTGCTTAAAGCAGCAATCGAGTAAATAAGAATAATATCACAAATCGATTTCAAATACACGTTATTCAGTTAATAATATCAGAAGGAATTTTAAGATTTATGTGAATGAAAGATATTCACAACTTTTCGACATTTTCCGTATCACTTGCGACTCTTTATTGAATTCAAAAGTAATCTTATTCGGAGGAGATTCATCAGTTTTTGAATTATTATTGATTAATGATATGAGTTCTGTAACGATTTGGTGATACACCAGCGGACTTCTCTGTGTTTTCCCGTCCGGTATCACTTCCCAGTACCGCGCATTCATTTTTAAGCAATCTGCTTTAACTTCTAAAAGGCAAAATGTCAAGATGTGGTAATACAAAAGCCTAAAGTAATAAATTTTATTTTCCCATCGTTATACTGTCGCCTATTTAGACAATATCTGAAATTTATTAGCTTTATCTAACTAAATAAGCCTGTCTCTTATTTTTGGTGTAAGAGTTTCACCATATCTTTCACCGAACACTTAGATAAATTTTTTCCTAGATCACTTTTAAAATTACTCCAAAAAAGTTACGTTCATATGATGTAATTCTCGGTATAATTGTTGGTGAAGCTGGATCGGAAACGATACCGATCAAACAAAGTAAATATTCTTCCTTCAGATTTCTCAGCTGGGCTAAAATTAAAAGGATTGTATATTTACTGAAAGGAAAAATTACATCAGAACAGTCATTGAAGAAGCAATAAAACTTACAAAGTTTTCTCATTGCATATTTATACGAGTGCAAAATTCGCGTTGAATAAAGTAGAATACAACCATCAATATCCAAAGTAGACCAGAGATCATGCTAAAATTTTAATTCGCAAAATCTTCAACTAATTAAATCTATAAAACTTACGATGACTTCTTGTAGTTTCGTATTTTTATGGTAAATTGCTCGCTAAGTTCTATGCTTGTTGCAATGTTATCTTTAAGAGCAGCTATCAAGAAGGATCTTAATATCACTGACAGATAAGAATCTGAAACATCTCCCTTAGCCTTCAAGACAAATGATGGGTTTTCTAATCTCAGTCTAGGATTATTTTTCCTGAAAGAATTATGGAGCAATGGAGGAGATTTATCAGTGTGCGAGTTTAGTGACTTGTCATTACTCCCTGCAAATTAATATTAGATGTTAACTAGTCTTTTAAGAACTGCTTTTGTTCTTTATTTTAAAGATAAAAAATATGAAACAAAAATGATAATTTTAATTTAATTTCATTGATAAGTTTGAATTTATTTAAATAAAAATATGTAATATTTGAATAACATTTCAAAACTTCTCATTTTCCATTTTTTACATTTGTTAACAATGATACTTAACAATTTTTCTTTTTTCAGATAGCAATGAAGCTTGGTGAGCAATTTATGACTGCTACAACATCTAATTAGAAAAGAATTGAAAAAGAGCGTTTCAAAATAGAAAAAAAGGAAAATGAAATCCTAAACTGATGGCATTAAATAAACGAAAATAATATTCTAGCATTTATACGTTTTGTCCTAATTAATTTTGCTCTTTTCTCGAGTTGTATTTATGATTGAGGATAAAAATTTCTTAAAAATTATCTTATAATTCATTAATTAGCTTAAATTCAATTTTTTTCCTCTTTTTGCCAATGAGTTATCGATTATCGTGCGAAAAAAAATTAATATGAACATTACAAATCGTTGCGGGGGGCACAATTTATTAATAATTACAATTACTTGAAAATTTCTCTTTAGAAAAATCTTTACTTTTTCAAAGTTCACTTCAGCCAGAGTCAAGTGTTTTACTAAGTTGTCGACCCGGAACGATATCACGTTGGTTTGGTGATCTGCAAATTGCTAACCATTTCAATTTTTCGGCATTTCTCCGCATCTTTTATTTGTTAAACAACACAAATTACATGCACTGAGATGAGAGGCAATTCTTAGGGCACTTATAGCACGGAGCTAATATTGTTGCACAAGAAAAAGCAAAATGAGAAATCAAGGAAATTGTGAACTTCATTTATCACCTGAATTCATTTAAAGATAGCTATGAATTTAAATATTTTATATATAATGTCAGGAAATTTCATAATACTTGAATTCTGTGCCTTTTAAATAAATCAAGTACCAAAACTCACCCGTCATGATACTGTTGCCGGCCGATTTGAGCAACTTATTGATAAATGTCGAGCAATCGCACCCACCACAATCTACCACAATAACGAAGTAATTAATCCTAAAGCAAGCTTTTGTACGGCCAATTTACTTCTTCATCTTGAATTATCAATATTTCACTTGCAAAATTAAATTACAAGCTCTAAATTATTATGGTAAGATAATTAAAATTTAGTAAGTGGTTATGCTGAGAACTGGTTTGCTGATCAGCCGATCTATCAAACCAAAATCGAATGAAATTAAATTAGATCGAAGTAATCCAGCTCTCAATTCAAAATTAAGACTTATTATAAAAGTTAATGAGTCTAGAGTTGAAAATGATTTATTAAACAATTTGTCAAAAAGCATGCCCTATACCTTATGTTCAGTCTACCAGGCATATTTTTATTATATACATCACTACTACTGTTGTTATTATAACTGTCGTGGTAATTCAATGTTCATTCCAAGTGGGGTAATCTTCCAGAACTTCTATCTTTTTTCATTTGCGATCCTTTTTCAATCATTCGCAAAATATCAAGAAGATTTTTTACTTTCTATTCGTTCTTTATTAGCACTAAATATTCAACGCTCTGTTTTAAACTAATTCATTATTTTCCATCTTTCATTCTTACCGTGGCACTGCCCCTCAGCACAGCTGAGTCTTTATAAAGATGCAGTGTCAAATTGAGTTATAATAGATTTGCTGTATTTTTCCCAATTATTTTTTGAAGAACTCGATTAAAGTGTAATGAAGTGATGTGATAATTATCTTTTCTAAGTTTTGTTGAATTTGATTATGAAAGCGAAAAACTGAAATCAAATCAAAAAATAATGGATCAAGCACATTACATACATTTCAATCGTAGCAATTAAATTTGAAATGGCAGAACTTTTGCTACTTACTTGGTATGGTGTTGATCATGCACATTCGCTACAGACAAGGTATCTAGAGATCGAATCAAAATTTGTTTTGAGAATGCCTCATGGAATGATGTTTTTTTTTGATGGTCATTATTTAAAAGTGTGATTTCATGGCGATTACTTGAACGAAGTGATTTTGTTGCTCGGTTCAGGAAAAAGCTCAATGATTGTGAGCCTAACATTGCAACATTTCCATCGATATATGATAAGCAAGCGCAATGAGCCTCATTTTAGCCTAAAAAAGAAAACAGCGATTAAATTAGCCAGCTACTAACGTTGACACAATATATATCCATTGTTTCAAGCTAACACCACTTGCTTCGTAAGGATATTGCCATCTTCTTTTCTCATTAGTTTTCATCTTTCATTTAGCATACACTCATAGATTATTAGCATTTCTGTCCAGCTTTTCAAAGATCGATATTGTCCTAACAGATATACTTAAGTCCTATACATTCTTTATTTTTTGATTTGTAACAAAAATGAGATCAAAATAAATTAGTAAAAAAAAAAAAATTACCCAGATAAAAATAGTTTTCTGTAAATTTAAATGTCGTCAACTTATTTTTATATCACTTTTCGTTTTTTGTTTTTTCTTTTTTTCGGATCATTTGTTAAAACAAAGATCTCAGGGGGAATCGAAAATTTCAAAAACAATAACATTAATTTTCCTTAAACTTGTCTTCTTTATTTTAATCTTGAACTTAGCAAAATTGAAAAAGCATAAAGCATAAGATCTGAGAGAAAAAGGAAATTCAATAAATTGGAAAAAAGTAATGAATTCATTGAGGCTTACAAGATTTATATACTCTTCCTTATTGCAATAACAACTTATTACTATTTTGACACAGAAAATGATGGTGACGACGACGAAAACACTAGCTTTTAATTAATATATGTTTCTATGAAAATACGATGAATCTACTTTTTCTCTCTTACAAATATATTTCGCTATGAATGTTTCATTCTTTCTTTGCATCTGCCTACATATATTTATAAAGATTCTTTTCTGTGATCATATTACTAAGCATATCTGAAGACATATGAACTATAAAATTGATGAGAAGTTAATCTTACATATAATAGCAAATTTTACATATTATGAGAATCATCTTTTTTAGTTATAAAATTGATCCCGAAAAAAACATAATACCAGTGGACTGAATTGAAGAGAACAAATAATATATAATGATAAACAGTATTTGTTTCATTGTATTGATGGTTGCTGAAGATTTGTAAGAAAGAGCTTTTGAAAGTTATTTTTTTTTGTTGCTCTATGAGTGCTATTGGAAAGAGAATATATTTATTAAAAATTGAATAACACGCAAAGGTTTATTGAGCTCAATAATCATAGCATTATGCATTGGAAACAAAAAAAAAAAAACAATGGATGAAAAAAGGGCTAGTTAAACAAATCTTGATTGGCATTTCCTTGACCATTAATGGTGAATAGGAAGGCAGAAAATATATTCATTACTTTTCGGTTAAAAGCTAATCAAGTAAACGAACGCCTGGGCGAGCTTATTTCCAATTTTTAAAATTCACATTATAAAATCTACTGATAGAATTTCTTTACATCATTATTACCTCTACAGCAATTATCGCAGCTTTTGCATGTATTAAATTTTATATGTCTGTTTAAATCTATCTCTTCAAAGATTATGTGAGCAACGAGTGACAATTAATAGGCTATAGCTTATTCTTAATTCTCAAAAATTTTTCAAAAATAGGAACATAAAAATTTTTTAAATTAGCTATCGAATTTTGGAGAGGTGGAAGAAAGAAAAGAGTGCCTCACTAATTGCATTGCGAATACTATCAATTTTTTTAAATTCCGAAATTTGTTATTTTATAGCTCTTAAAAATTTTAAAGAAAATCCAATATTTGACATTTGAACAATGTCAAATATTAGAATTTCATCAAGACATTAGAAAATAATGTCCTGGATTGAATGTGAAATGTCGCTTTGAGTTCAATAATATACAGAGGAAATGGAAAATAAATTAAATTATTCTCAGCTTAATAAAAAGAAAAAAAAAAAAAAAAAACAAGGTGAAATGTTTGCAGAGAGATGAAACCAACATATATATATATATATATTTTTTTTTCCAAAATCTCTGGAGAAAAAAAGGTGCGATTATTTTGGCAATCTCTATAAGAGCTAACATTTTCAGGAAATATTTTGAAAATAAGGAAGTTGCTAAGAATTAGCATGAGTGAATTTCCTTACATGGGAATTAAAATTTCCCTCAGTTTAATCAAATTTGAGCATAATGAATGGATTATATGATGCTAAATTTACGAAATGTCATAGGTACGCTTCAACAAGTTTTCCCATTTCAAGAATTCATCCGAAAAGAAATAAACTAAGCAGGCAGTATTTCAGAGATCTTATCACATCAATTTTGGTCTCATCGTTTTTTCTGCCCTTACTCTCATCTTCATACTTTGACTGTATCCCCAATTCAACAAATTTTGTTGTAGCCTGGATACCGAATGCTATCTACATAACAAGGTTATTATAGAAATTAAAAGCTAAGAGGCAATTAAATTTATCTGAAAAGGAAAAGAATGAGTATAAAGATAATTTCTAGTTGATTTCCAAAAACTTGCTCATAGTATAAACATGACAAAATTATCGCTAACATTACAACTATTTTTATCAGTTAGATTGAACTTATCAGCTATTTATTGTTTTGTGCTCATATGAACAGTACAGCACAAAATTATATGCATTGGAAAAGTTATTGCTATAACCGAATTTTAATATACAAAAGCTGATTTATAACTTAGCCTATAAACTGGACGATATGATGCAAAGCAAGTTATAAACTATGAAAATTGGATGACCTTAAGAAATAGGCACATTTTTATACTTTTACTAACTATATGGATACACAGTATTTTTATTTGTCAAAATTAAACATTTTACTGTCTTTTCATTTCCATATATTCAAACTATCACGATCATTCAATTTAAGTACGTTTGTTTCTGAATGAATAATCTAAACACCTCAATGTTGTATTGAAAATCGACTATGCAAAATCAGTTAATATCATAAATATCAATAACTTACCGTAGTAAATGAATATTATTATGCAATTTACTCATACATTAAGATATTATTTTAATGAGCAGCTGTGAGTAAGTTATTAACAACAAAAATGACTTATCCTACAACGAGTTAAACATTAAGAAGTATGCAATTATTTTTAATAACTCTTATGTAAAACAAAATAAAATGACATGAAAAGAGCATGCTTTTTCCCATAAAAAAATATTGATTCGAAGAAAAAAAATTGTATGAAATATACTAGAATAAATGAAAATATACCATGAAAATATATCTTGATTTTTTTTTTAAATTGTTTTTTAAAAATTTTTTTTTAATTTTTATTTTAAAATTGTAAAATAAAATTGCTTTTTTTTTTATTTATAAAGATTTATAAAATTGTAATTGTTTTCGAATTCTCGATGATATCAATGGTTATGGAATATTGAAAATACAGCTTTTTTTTTTAACAAAAAATTACTTTTTTGTCAATGCTAACTAAATGATATGCAATCGCTAGGCTATATTTCTAAATGATCCATCATAAAAATGCTCCATCAAATGGAACGATGGCTAAACACATAAACACATTTAAAAAAAAAAAAAAAAACAGGCGATTTTCATAGCAAACAATGAAATAAAATAATGAATAGAATAGAAAATCAGACTAGACAGGTCTAAAAGCTATTTATTTCATCTCAATATTTCAGCCAAATAAGATAATTAACTTTTTTTTTTTTTTTTTTTGGTAAAATGCTAATTAGCCAGCTGATTATGCACTAAATATTTCAAAAAAATAAATAAATTAGTTCTATGGATTAAATTTGCTTATTACAATCCTTTTAAATTTCTTTATTAATATTTTCCTCTTTCATTTATTTTATAAAATTTCCACATTTGAAATATATACAGGCATTATTTGTTCATAAATATCATCTCTATCATTCACTTGATAACTGTCAACAACAACAGTTTCATATAATTTTAGCAAGTAAACAACAATTAGCAACTAAATGATCAAGTTTCCAAACTTGTGGGAAACAATTTTCCTACTGTCCTATTTGTGTTACATTGCGCAACCATAGATCATGGTGATTTTAACGTTTCACTCTCCTTATTGTCTGCTTCCCTTCTCCATTGTTTTTTTTGCAGATGAGAATCGGCGTATCCTTCAAATGCATAGTATCCTTGCTTTTCTTGCACTGTATCAATGATCATCCTTCCTTACTCGTCCCTAGGGTTATGATATGTCACGATGACATGGATAGCCTTAAAGGTTTTTACTTTGGACTAGTTGTAGTATAGTTCGTTGGGTAAATGTTTGATTCAGCGTGGTTTTAGTTTTAGTGGTTTTGGGCTTTTGTTACTGCCTTAAGATGCTTGGAGTAAGCCTACAATGGATTATACACAGTTAGTTAATTCCTATCAAGTGTACTGTAAATAATTAGAACTTAGGTTTGTGTTCTTTCCAATCCCAAAATTGATTCTTCCCAAAATTGAAATGGCATCAGTGAAGTGGAGAAAGTTAGGCACTGCGTCTGATCATTTATCACAATCACTATCCTTTTTCCCGCCTAGATTGCACGAATGTTTGTAATTCATTTGATTTTAGGCTTTATAATCGTTTGATTGTTCTATCTTTTAAACGTGCTACAACGTTTGTTAGTCTCATCTTTTTAGGCTCATTTACAATTGCTAAAAGAATATTTTATCCTTTTATATTTTTATATAGCACCAATGACTGAAAATTAGGTGCAGATGTTGTTTTTCAGAGATCGATAGCTATTGATTTTCGGTTTAGAGATGCAGTCCATATACATGTATACGTTTTACACGTTTCAGGCGATTAGCTCTAGAGGAAGGAAAAGATGAAATTGAATATAGCATATCCAACTACTGGCTGTCAAAAAGTTTTTGAAATTGATGATGATAAGAAGCTACGAATTTTCTATGAAAAAAGAATGGCACAAGAAGTGGAAGCTGATGCTTTGGGCGATGAATGGAAGGTATTTTTTGTTTTCTATACTTATCTTTTACTCTATTACTTGAATTTTTTCTTTTGATCCATATTCTTCACTTTTTTTTTGATTTCAAGATAATGCCGTAGTTTTTTTTTTAATTTCATCGTTTATCATTTTAATAAGTTATACTACTGATCCTATATTTTTTACAATTTTAGCTATAGTTTCTTCTTTATTTATCTGATCTTTGCAATAATTAATCCTAAAATATAGTTAATATTCAAATGTTGTGTGGAGAATTTTTGGACCTTTGCTTTCAGTGACAGTAAATAAATGAGAAAAAATGTACGTTCTAACATTTTTCAGGGGTACGTTTTGCGTATAACTGGTGGTAACGACAAGCAAGGTTTTCCAATGAAACAAGGTGTTTTGACAAATGGACGTGTACGTTTACTATTGTCAAAAGGACATTCTTGCTACCGATCTCGTCGAGATGGGGAACGTAAACGCAAATCAGTACGTGGATGTATTGTTGACGCTAATTTATCTGCTCTTGCTTTAATCATTGTGAAGAAAGGTAAGAAGTTCCATTATTATCGAGTTTCCGCATTTACTGCGAGAAACTGAAAAGTTTTTTATGAATTTACAAGATCCTTTCCTTTGAAATCAAATGTTAACATTTAGCAAACTTCAGGAGAACAGGAAATTCCTGGTCTAACAGATACTACAGTTCCTCGTCGTTTGGGACCTAAACGTGCATCTAAAATCCGGAAATTGTTTAATCTAACGAAGAACGATGATGTTAGAAAGTATGTTATCCGTCGAAAACTGCCTGAAAAAGAGGGTAAGTTTATTCCTACGATTTGTGGTAGTTGTGGTTGTTTCAAATATCCTTCAGTTAGATATGCAAGTTTGGATAGTGTAGTTTGAATTATTATTCATCTATTTTAACAATAATTTTTATTGCATCAGCATTGAAGAGAGGCGCTTTCAAGATCGTAATAAACTTTACTCGACGTGTTTTTTACTCGATAGCCTGCATTCGCAAGTTAATTCGATTTTTCATGTACATATAGATCTGCAGTATGAGATTCGAAATAAAATGAAAGTACTAACTCTTCAATTATAGGTCAGAAACCACGCAGTAAAGCACCAAAGATCCAGCGACTAATAACCCCGGTTGTATTGCAACGCAAACGAAGACGCCTGGCGATGAAAATTAAGCGAAGCATTAAACGTCGTGAAGATCAAGCTCAGTACCGTAAAATGATGATGCAGTATTCTAAGGTTTGTCAGTGCTGATGCAATTTTCTTTTTGTAGAATTTTGTTTAAACTGGATTTATGCCTAATTTGTCACTGACATTTGTTGATTCACATTTTCTTTCTTTCACTTTTAATCCGCAAATGAGTCGATCTGCCAAGCTCGCTTTTGTTTCACTGTTTCAGAGAAATTTTTTCTATCTTCTGAAAATTCTTTTTTAAGGAAAAACAAGCAGCTAAGATTGCTCGCCGTCGCTCGTCAGCATCTCGTCGTGAATCAGAATCAGTGAGGTATAGCAAGAGCAGCAAATAAATTTGTTGAATAATTATGATTTATTGTTGTCTCACATAAAACGATAAAACTGTTACTGTTTTAATACAACATTCGAATATTAATGCAGAATGATGTCAAACAGTATTCTGACACTTTTATTTGAGTAAGTGCGCAAGCGGTTCGTGCTACTGTGCAAGTGCAGCTTCGGCAAACGATCTCAAAATGCGCATTTCTCAAAAAATGCTAATTAATTTCTAGTTAAACAAGTTCTCTCACACATAAAAGTGTGGAAATGAGAAAGAAATAAATATAAAAAAGGATGGTGGAGATGATTTGTAAGAGATCTATCACAACAAAGTAGGGAAACTTTAAGAAAAAGGCTCTGGAATGGAAGTGTAATTACATCCTAAATTTACAATGGATTGCAATACTTTTAAATTGACAAGTGGTTGAAGATTGGGCAGAGTGACAGCGACAAATAAAAGAAGTATTTCGAAGGGTTTAATCCTCGATTATGAAAGATCGCTTTTCTTTTTTCATTTCAATGACAGCACGCTTGACTGCAAGTCCTGCTTCGGCCTCAAATTGAAGATGTTGCTCTTGTGAGTAGTTGTACAGCGAGTTCAACATCACTTTCTACAAAAATAAATAGAGATTCTTGCTTGTGGGTGGTTAATGAATAGATTCCTGCTTGCAGGTGGTCAATGACCATATAACTTTGTGCCATGAATCTTCTTAATTCTCTTGCGCTATTCAGTTAAAGATTCACAAGTTTCTTATACTGTGCATAGCCGACTAGATAAATTTAACTAACTGTCCAAACTAAAAATGAATCACTTACAAGATCGATTTCAGTGATTGGCTCAACGCAAAATCTATCCGCCATTAAAGAATCCCATTTTTTTTCGTACTGTGGTCGACCAGATAATCTCTCCTTATCATCATCAATCATTATCGCTTTTGCCGCTATTGTTGGCAGGAAGGTACCGTATAATTTCACAATCGTACCCAATACTTCATTACAGTCTGATTCGCTCTTTCCTTTACAATGAGGCTTACCAACTAACGTTGCAATTGCCAGTGACTGTATTATCAAAAAAAAAACATTGAATTCAAAGCATCGATACAAGTAGATTAGTTCATAAAATGGAGGTTGATTTTTTCAACGAGGATCCGAATGCTAAGCAGAAAAAGTGGAAAAAAGGAAAAGTAGTGATTAATAAATGAGCCTTTTACGTAAAGCCCCTTTATAAAGGCTCTTTCATGAATAAAATATCTATCATCTAATACCTTAAGATTTCACGTGTAATATACATAAAGTGAGAGTGGAAAAAGGGTAAAAGGATAAGGAAAAACATGAAGTAAAAAAGAAAACTAAACAATAATGAGCATTTAGATAGAAAATTGAATGCAATGTGAACAAATAAAGCAAAATGAATAAAAATAACGAAATCCTGTGGCATAAACTCTCGAAGAAAAAAGCAGAAATGTTACTGACGAAGCAAAATTTCGTGTTTTCATAAAAATATAAAACTTCTGCAAAATAACCTTACTTTTGCATTGTGAATTCGAGCATCAATCCGCTCCCAAATTGTTGGATCGCAACAAACATACTGGCTATCACACGCAATACGCATACTACTACTATTACATATAAATGCACCACAAAGACGGCATTTCAAATCATAACTGTAATACCAAACATTGCTTTTGATGAAATTCATTTCGAAAAAAACATATTCTTTGACCTCAATTTAAAGTCCACCTTAATTCTAATTTCTTCACGTATAACTTGGATCTCTTTCCATGAATTAACAACTTTAGTTCTCAACTTTGAAATTCCACTGGAGTTCTGCAGAAACATCTTACAAAAAAATGACCATTTTCCTTCTAGTGAACGTTTCTTCTCATTCTCTCGTTTCAAATCTGCTTCATGAAGAGCTTTCATTTGATTAATTTTTGCTTCTACCTGAAAAGAATACCATTTTAACATACCACCAAAAACATTTCCCCATAAAATGTAATAATTACGAATGGCTTCATCTGCTTGTGCCGGACAGAATATATAGAACCGATGCTGTCCTTCCAAGTATTATAAAATTCAGAAAACTAAGTTTTCGAATTTTTTGAAACTAAGATAACAATCCCTTTAATTCTTTTTAAAAGCATTGCAATCTTTTCGTTCTTTTTCAATATATCCCAAAAGAAAGTCTCTGTCCTTAGCTTTAAATTGTCAAGAAAAAAGTAATGAAAAGAATTGAAATGGCAGAAATGATTAAATCAGAAAAGGTCCTAGAGAAAACTGTATTGAAGAATTCTGTAAACGTATATTACGCAACAATTTCGAAAATCTATTGAAATTAAGTCATGAAAAAATTCCTTCAACAATGATGGGAGAATCCTAAAATTACAGCAGCAGACAATGATTATTATGCACAGTAACCTACCAACTGTTTCATTTGATTCTCCGATTTTGTTTGCATATGTTCTAGGCAGCGTCTCATTAAGTGTTCTTTCTGAATGCTTTCCAACTCCTTTTCTTCTATAGAACCATCTAGCGCCAACAGAATTGATCTACTCTGCTTTGCTCGAGCTCGACCTGCAGTACTCGACAATCTTGTATGAAACACAGAGTGGAATAATTATCAGTCCGGGAAAATTTCTTGGAAAAGAGTTAGAACAACTCATATACATATGGACTATTCATTCATGAAATCTAGGATCAATGTTCATAGGCAGAATATCTGCAAAATGAACTAACCTCTTCTCTGAATCAGTGACCTCTCGGTACCCGTGTTGTTGTATTTGATGATCAAATTACATGCAGAAATGTCCAAACCTTCTTCAGCAACTGATGTGGCCACTAAAACCTTCAAAGTACCCTGATTGAAATTTTCAATCGCTGTCCGTTGCTCTTCAGCCGTTTGACTAATCAAGATGGATGACCGATTTGAACCTTAACACATGTGAACTACATAGATTCATATCATTTATTAGTATTTTCATACATTTATTGTTAAGTATCATCATTCTTTGGTATCATCTCACGGCACTATTTGTTTTTTTAGTACTATCACATTATTCAATCGGAAATAATTTCGTTTATATCATTAAAAACAACAAGTGTATTATTTTTGCATTGTTTTGCTAAAAAAATAAATATTTCCGAAAGATTTAAATCCTTTTGCATAAAAAAAGAAGCATACTAGTAACGAATCCAACTGCGCGACTTGTTCCATCAACAATTTTGACAGCGTTCAAATGATATGACAGATACTGGGCCAGTCTACGAGTTGTCACGAAAATTATGGTTCTAGATGCTGGATCTGATTTGTATTGTTCGCGCAAAATATTGTGCAACATTTTTAAGATTTCCTTCTCGTCATCTCCGTTATTTTTCTTGAAATCTAGTTCTCTCGGTTTCACAAATTCTACAAAAGAAATATAGAAAAGTCTACAAGGAAAAAGCAGATCATTTTTGACCTCCTTACTGCTCTGCTCTTTACTGTAAAAAAAGAATCTATAGAAAGCTTTAAATGAGATTCCATATGAAAATCTGAGAAATAAAAACCGTGAAAATAATTTCGATGGCACAAAAATGACGCTTCATAACATTAAAAAAAAGATCGAAGAGAGGAACGAGTAAAGCAGTGTTAGCGATAACAGACGACAAAATATTACTCGAGGTCTTGATAAAACCAGTGTCAACAAGTTACATACTTTCAAAAAGTCTCCCCAACTGATTCTGAATCGTTGTATTATCACCTGCATTCGGTGAAATTTCTTTTGTCATATTTTCGTGCAAATAACTGTAAGCATACTGATTCGGCAATAAGTCGGTCAAGTTCAGAGCATGATAATAATACTGAAACAGAAATCTCATCAATAAAAGTAAGACAGAAAAGAATCCTAAGTAAATCTCCAGAAATTGATGAACATGAACCCATCAGAAAGAATGTTGCAGCAACATCCTGTCATTTCCAAAACGTTTAACTAATCGTTCCGTGAATAAAAAGTGCTTACTCCAAGATGTTCAAGCATTTTGATCAATCGATGCTTTAGTTTATTACCAGGTAACTCCATTAAACGATTTTTTAAATATCCAATGAAGCTCTCGTAACGTGTTGAATTCCGGTGTGACGGAAATATAATTTCCTCCTGAAATTAGCATGAAGCTGAATGAGATAAAAACACTATGAAATGAAAGAAAATTTTAGATATATTCAGCTATCTTGAAATATTTATTCCTAAAAAATATGAAACTAGTTCCCTCACTCGCTTATACATTGACGATCCTCAGATGCGTTTATGAATACTGACAGCATGAATATACAATGAAGAGCAAGCATTCTGAACAATTCATATAAATATATTGGATGCACTCAATCAAAGAAGATTAATTTACAATCACTTAACACACACCATAATAACACTACACTGCTTTTTCCTTTAAACTTCGTTCTATAGTGAAGAATAGTTTAGTTTACTTTGGTAATCATAAAAATAAAAATATATAGTACCGCAAAAAAATCGGTTTAAGTGCAGGAAAAGAAAAAATAAATAAATAAATAAATGAAAGGCAACAAACCATCCTAAGATTAATAGCTTTATTTTCAACTATTTTTTCAAGGTCCTGCTTTATGGCCAATTCAATTTTCCTCATACAGATTTCTAATGATTGAGAAAAACTATCGTACTGAGGCCGATGAGCACGTTTTATGTCTGAAAAAAAGAAACGAACAACGCTTTTGCGCTTTTTTTCTCAGTTTTACGGCCCCTATTTTTTCATAGTGAACAATGCCCACTGGAATAATTAAATTTAATCGGATTTTAATATATGCTTCAATAACTTCCAAAGAAACAAACCATCGATAGGTGGTTTAACGTAATAACGAAGATTTTCCACATGTTTTCGAACTGTACTAATGGAGTGGGCAGAGAGTTTGGCACATAAATCCATCATATGCTGTAATTTGATGAATACTAAATAGTCAACGGGTAAATCAAAATTCCTAAAAATGAAAAAAAGAACAAAAGAGAGAGAAGACAGAAAGTGAATGAAGACACGACAGTAGATGACAAAAGAAGCTATTCTGCTTCTAAAATGCAATCTCTGTAATCAAAAGATTTTCATCGCACTGAAAAAACAAACATCAAGTGCTGCTTCAACATTCGCACGTCCAGCACCAAGTGGCAAAGAAGCAGTTAAGCCAACAATTTGTGGCTTCGGTCCATCAAATCTATGCAACATTCGCATCAGAACTGGAAAAAAGGAATCGCCATTTTCAAATTCAAGTTCATTTCAAAACCATATTGAAAATTTCAAAGGAAAACTATGCTCATTTTCCCTACAATGCTCATACTCATCATCCTTAAAATAACACCATTATGAAGAAGCAATGCTTAAAGCTATAGCTGCACCTACCACTGCTTATTATTAATACATCGCTACTATTATTAATACTGGTAATCATTCAGTTAACCTGAGTTGGTCTAGATTATCAGGTTTTGAAAAAATCTAAAAATTGCCGTGATATGGGTGGTCTCCGTCACAATGATGGCATTCATCAAATATGAACATCGAGAAATCAGTGAAGTACAAACGATCATCTCGACGTACGCTTCTCAGTAAATTTCTAGAAAATAAAAACCAAGAAATTTATGGGGCAAATTATCATCAGTAGTCATTTCTTTCATAGTTAACTTATTTTAAGTTAATTATTTAACTGTAAATTATAAAGGTTAGAAACTGACATGAAAATCTGCGGTGTGAAAACGGTAACATGACTTGCTAAAACATTTGGAGCTCGTCCATTCTCATCAACCGGTTCATTTCCACTCATACCGTCGACCCAAAATGTTTTTCGCAGATAACAATTCAACATTATACATTGTTGCTCTACAAGTAGAATTGTTGGCACAAGCATCGCTACCTAAAACAGCTGAAATTTTAAAAATTTAATTCAAATCATTCCTATTGATTATGCGGCCGCTCACTAGGTACGATTAATCTAGAAAATTTTTCAGAATGGCAGCCTAGACATCGATTTCCAACCAAGGCTGATTTGTTTCATTTGAACTCAGCTAACATGTGATATTGCGTTCTAAATCTTTCTAAAGCTTCCACAACATGCATATCGCTTCCAGAATATGAAGCTGATTCAGCACATGATATAATTCTGCTGATAGAAATAAAAACTGAGCTCAACTTCCCTAACATAACAGCAAAAACAAACCCTCGACAGCTTATTTACAGCTTTCATTGCTCTAAAATGTTCCAGAATGATGTATGCAGCTACAACAGTTTTTCCCGATCCAGTTGGAGCACAAATGATTGTGTTCACTCCTCGACAAGCCGCTTCCACCAACTCCTGCTGATATGGTCGCAGTTCAATCGATTCTGCATCCTCCAGATGTTCCAGTTTTTCATCACCTATATAACTATTTTTTTTTTACCGCATTACATTACCGTTGTCAAGTTGATGATACCAATGAAAAAAGTGAATACGTTCTGCTACTGAGTTTGAAATAAAAAGATCCACTCAATGAGTAGAAAAAGAACATACTAATTGCCTTCATCCGATATTCCTTGTAATGTTCTTGGGTGCGATTTTCCGGTTTCTCTGGTTCTTCTAGCTCTGCCACAGTATTTGGTAACCCATTTTGTAGTCCCGACTTATTCTGAGATATCTTCAGGATTCGGCATTGTGCATTGTAGGTATCTAAAATATATCTGCTTAAGATGCATATAAAAGTAGCCAATACAAGACCACACGATATTCACACAAGGATTATATACTAATGAATCACTTAAAAATGACTAGCCATTAATTTCATCATCTACCTTTAAATCTATTTTCCAAAACTTACCCAAGTGGACCTTGTAATCAGGATCGATAAATTCGGGTATGGAACGATTAGCACTATCAATAAGGCAAGCATTTAAAAAATCGAAATACCAGTTAAATGACTCATTTTCCAAACATTTTATTTTAGGTAGGTTCCTCATCAAATAACATGCCGCTTCTTCATATTCTGAAATGAAAAAACTCAATTTGGAAAAAACTCCGTTTTTTTTAATAGAGAACTGAAATTATTAATACGAAAAGCAGAAATCCAGCGCAGTAAAAGAAAACAAAAATTTTCTATTCGATTAATAATTTTAATACGAAACACAAACTTCATACTTTTGGATTTCATCATTTCCCGCACGACATTCTTAATGGATTCATAGCGAACATCCTTTAATCCCGCACAGATTGGCAGTGGTTCAATTGTCATTGTGATTTTATCCATTCTTTTCGCATCTTCACAGAATATTTTATGATAATATTCCAACGATTTCGATGATATACTTTCATGAATCAAATGAAACAGAGCTTTATTCTCTACAAAAAAAAAGGAAAAAAATACTAGGACCAAATAACAAGTTATTGTATCTTGAAATAACAACTAAATTCAAAAAAAACCATGCTTGATTTAACTTGAATAACTTGATTCGGAACTATATAATTATATGATCATAAAAAACATGGCATTTTCGATTTCGAATCTGAATACAGTGATTTTCTGTCTTAATTTTAATCTAAATAAAGTCTTGCATATTTTTACTGCAGTTCTTTTAGTCCTTTCAAAGTTTCTGAAACTCTCGCGATTTATTTTTTTCCAAGCATTCTATCAGTAAGTACCAATGAGTATCCTGATTAATAGCAAATTAAATCTTAATAAAAAATGATGCCCTTTATCACGTAATTTTATGCATATATGTCCTACGAAAAACCAGTTTATGTGTGCGTGAATGTCTGAGGTAGCTTTAGTATGTTCCATCATCAATATTTTCACTGACCATAGCAAACATTTGATCTTCATAAAACTGATATTAAATAGTATGTCGAAGAAGGAAAAACTATAAGCGTGGTACAGAAAAATGAGAGATTTGCAACAGAAACCAGTAAGAATGTTGATAAAAATCGATGATGAGTGCAATTAACAGTATTGACTATTTTGAAATTATGATCAAAAATTAGTCTAGAAGAAAACTTCATTAGTACTAAAACTTCGTCATCATTAGTACCTTTAGTAGCCATGGAGAGTAGACAAGTCAAGGCCTCACAATTAAAGCATATCCGACGCCAGAAATAATTTAGTGCCATTTTTTTGCTGGAATCGTTCTTGTACAGATCCATAAGTCGAGCAAAACATTTCGAGTCATATGAAACAAAATTAAATCTTATAGGTATGCATGAGATTTTACCAAAATAATATTCTAAAACAAAACCGCAAGTTTAACTGCTCCAAACCTTATTTGATATTTAACGTTCAGAAAGAAATAGTTGTGATTTATAACACGAAAAAAATGAAACATCTGCAGCAAACATCAGCATAAGCATTGATGGAAATTGAAAACTGATGTAATTTACAATAACCATTATTTTAAAATTATGATCAATAAAAAATTAAGCCTGAAAACAGCGAGCAAAAATTTGAAAATCGCGTCCAAATACAATGACAAAATTATAATTTTAATAAAATTTTGACATCATTTCGAAAAGTCATACCAAAAAATTGGCGAAATTGTTGCAACTTTTCCGGACTGTCAACTGATTCCAGCAATTCCGCTTTGTAAAGCCTTAGATGACCCAAACGAAATCCTTCATCACTTGCTATCTAAAATTTTCCGCTATGTCAAAAAGATCTGATAACTATAACGCACAGTGAATGTGGGAAGGAATTAGCAAATAGATGAGTGAAAAATGTTTCAAACTTCTTAATCTTTCTATTAAAAATCAAATCTTCAAATGATATTAAAAAGTATATGAAAATATTGAATTTGCTGAATTACTAAAATTTCAGACATATAAGTCAGAACGTGTGATATGGGAGAAAATTGACTTACTAATTTGGAAAATTCGTCGTCATCCTTGATGAAATTTTGTTCGGATGACTTAGTTTGAATCATTTGCCTGAAATAGCCAAATTATGCCAAATGATTGCCAAGCCAATAATCTGAAGTACATTTTGGCCCATAGATCATACTTTCACAGCGCAGTTTTTCGAACACAAACTAATAACAAATATAGGACAAGTGCAAATTCATGTCCCATTCAAGATAATGCTCTACTTGGCATGCCTAAATTCCAGCCATCTGCAGAATAGGCAGTTGAGCTCCAACTTGAAATTTAAGATGTGTAAAAGTTATGCATGAAATGCGCACTTCAAATGCACACTTATTTGCATATCAATTTCTATTTCCATTTCCAATTCCGATTTAAATTAGGAAAAATCCATCCTAATTGAGTGAAATATTTAAAGATCATTGACATATAGTGATATGATATCATAAGATTGATAGAGTGATAGAAAAAAACAATAAAGATTTGAAGGATTACTGTGTCCACCACCTGCCATGTATCACTTTCGCTATGCTGCAAAAAATTTGCAATGATTAAGATAGCTATTTGATGTAAAATGTTGTTGCAATTTGCATAAATCCAATTTGACATCATAACTTCAAATTTTAAACTTTTATTACTAATTGATTAGTAAAATTAAATTAAAAAAAAAAAAAATTTTTTTTAGTGTTACTGAATGAAAATAGTCATCCTTTACCAATGGATCATTAAAAATTAGCGGGCCATTTATTGAAATTTTTTACTTTTTTTTTTATGAACTATTTACGCCAAATATTTAGCTTGAACTTTTGAGAGTACTGGAAAAGCGATAAGTAGATATTCGCAAAACTTTTCAGCAAAGTAAAATGCCATCTTATCATTCGCTGTTTGTTTTGCATGGAACAAATAAGGAAATTAATTATTAAAATTAAAATTTTTTTTTAATTAATAATTTTAAAATTAATTAATAAAAAAATTTTTTTTATTTAAATTAATAAAATTTTTTGCTAAAAACAAGCACACTTATACGAAAGTGAAATCACAGCTCAGTTTAATATTTTACAAAGCAAATAATCTTCTATGACACAAAATTCTCTGTAAAATGAAATGAAAATGTCAATAATTTTTTACTATTTTGTGATACTGCTGAAGCAAGCAGAAGAAATTCGGCTTTTATTATATCGAATTTTTGATATATCCTGCATTATCAAACAACTGATTTTAAATCCATTCAAGCATAGCAGTTTTTTGAGATTTTTATAATTCTAAAATTCAAAAATTTAAGAATTTTGAGCAAAAAATAATGCCAAATAAGTACTCTTTGAAATCGCCGTAAATTCCATGGAAATTGATATTTAAATTTTGATAAGAATATGCATCATATATCAAAAATTATGAAAATCGTCGTTTACCTATAAACAAAAAAAAAAAAAAAGTATTTCTGCGATATAACTAGAATTAGTCCTAGCATATCTCACACGCACTAATTGAGGAATTAAATTAACTACAAAATTTATTTTTGTGGATCTGCTAATCAAAACAAGAAAAAGCATGCATCAACAATATGTATTAAATTTTAGTAATCGGAAAAAAGAACTTCAGGCATAACATCGATATCATCGATAGACTTTGAAGTCACAACATATTATGGACTGCAATGATTCTGAATTTTAAAAAAAGTGTAAAAAACAAATTATATTTCACAAAAATATATACAGCAATCAATGTAAGCCAGCAGCATTCGCAATTTCGGTAATAATCGGTTCTAGCGAATGCCTAAGGTTTCGTAGTGTACCAATAGAAGATTCAGAACTTGCAATAATGATCACAAAGAGTGGGCTAATTTGAAGTATTACCAGTGTTGTCGACTCATAACTGCAAATACAACATAATATACATAAAAATAGTGAAATTAATAAATAAAAAAAAGAAATTTCAACAAAAGTAAATTTAAAATTTTTTGAACATTCTTAAAAAAAATAAGTGAGCTAAATTTGATTTGCGAAAACGAATATAGGGTCACTACAAAAAAGTCTGACGGAATATACTATATCTTCTGTGTCGTGATTTTCATTAGAAAAAGTATTACTTTTTTTCAATCGGCATCTTTCAATAAATTGCAAATGCTAACTTATCGACTATTTTTTTTTTTTTTTTTTTTTTTGAAAAATTCTTTTTTCATTTGAAAACTTGTAAATTTTACCCAAATAACTGAAACACAAGAATAAAATGCATACCAAAAAACTGCCGACTTTTGCTCACCAAGATTCAACTTGGGTATCTGTTCCACAGTTATCTGATTGCTGTTAATCTGCTGCATTCGATTTCGCAGATCTTCTTCTGCAAATGGATTGAAAAAAATCCTTAAAATTATAATTTTTACAACTAAGGTCACAATCATACCAGACATAACATTTTGTGTTCTAAAAGAATGTCACATAATGCCTAACAATATCTGAGAAAAGGATACGCTCACTGGGCAATACCAAAAAATATTTAAAGTGGTAAAGTCCCTGTGATATCATCAGATTGCAGAAGAAAATCTGTGGAAAATGGTTCAAGTGCAAGGAAATGAGAAAAATTAAATTTGCAAAATATGCAATCGAGTTTTGACGATGAACCCCGAGGACACTTTCTTTTTTTAGAAATCTTAAAGGATTAAATAATGGAAAAAATAAAAATCATACCACCTAATTCATTCACACCAATAATCGGTATGCCTTCCTTGTCAGTGATAAAGATATGCTGTATGCCTTGCGTATTCAACAGCAATTTTTGCAACGATTTCGTTATTTCCATTGCTAAATTCTTTTACTATAATTTCATTTGAGAAGCATTCAACGATAAAAGAGGAATTTCAAAGCATAATCAAAGAGAATTTATGTCATTAAGAATTAAAGCTATTTACTGATATAATTGAATGTTTAGTACAACCTGCGAAAACTTTAATTTCAAAATTTTTGTTTGCTGCGTTAAGCTAGAAAAGATTACGATTTACCAAGAAATGCGAACGCTTCATTCGGTGGATGGGAAATATTAATTTTGAAAAAATTTTTAGCTCAGGTAATAATTGTATCATAAGTGATAACAACACGGAGCTCTGCCTAGCTAGCAGTCGTAAATTCTTCCTATGTAGTAACTTTCCACTCTTGCTTCCTCACGTGGATAATTGAGCAAATTTTACCTTTCTACTTCTTTTTCTTTTGTTCTCAACCTCTTGTTATATCGAGTCATTCTTTACACCACTTCACTTTCAAAAAAAATTGCTAGACTCTACATAAAATTGATAAGACTTCGCATTGTATCGAATTTCATTAATTTTAACATATTTATTGGTATTTCCAATAAATGTGTTGGAATCTATGCAACGAAAAAGATATCGCGCAGCTTTTATAAATACTTCAAGTTCAAAGCTGAATAGCAAAATATAAAATTTAACTTGCAGCAAATAATTAAAAGCAAAAAAAAATTTAATCGGAACCCAATCACATATCTCGACATCAGTATTTACAAACATGATAAAAATTTGCTGAGATGAATAATTTGAAGCAAGATAAAAAAAATCAAAACGTGAAATAATTTGTACAGCAAAAGCAAGATTCGAAAATACAAGTTATAATTGATCCTTGAAGAAAGAAACGAAAAGACAAAAGTGACAGAAGCATAGGCAGAAAAAAAAATGAAAATCGGTTTTATCTATCCTTTCTACATCATTCATCATCAACAACAAAAATCCGGGCCTAACTCCAATTAAATATTGAATGGAGAACAATCTGCCCAACGACTCACCATTAATTAAATTCGATGATAAACATAATATCTCATATATTATAAAGCCAAGCTTTGCATAAACTAATGGTCCAATAAAAGGCTAAATAAATTGATCAATGAAAAATAATGAAAGTAATGCGAGAGTAAAAGATTTTCAAGGCATGGCTTCAATACATTTAATATCAATAATATTAAGCATATTAAAATAAACATAAACATATTAAAACATAACATACAAGAAACTGCATGGAAAAAAATTTCTGGTAAAATGATACAGACAAGCATGAGGAATGCTCCGTTTCAAACATAACTTTGTAAAGTTTTTTAAAATCTAAAAAATATAAGACATTAATGGCAGCAAAGTATGGAAACTTCGGATAACTGTACTTCGCTCACTGAAGCTACAGTCTCTGAAGAAAAAAAACGAAAGAAAGAGAACAGCATAAAGAAATATTGGAGGTCCTAGACACTGTAAGGAATTTATGCATTTAAGGATTATGAATCAGAACAGTGGTCCTGGAAAATAAGCCTAACATATGGTTTATCCATTGATAACAGTGATGTACAAAATGGACATACCGGATGAAAACTGCTTGTGCCATGCGGTAACGGAATACGAGACCAGTACCTGTAGAAAAATGAATGAGTTCTAGAACTTGACTTCCCATGAAATTTGATAAAATGAATATTTCTCGTTGAGCTACTAAGTTAAATAAATGACAAATGTGTTTTAAAAAACAAAACTTGACTAAAATTTCTATACTTGTAGGAAATAACGAGAATATTTCATGAGCGTGATGAAGTAATTTTGAAGATCTTTTCCATATTTTAAAATCCGCCAAAACTTGGACAACTCACCGCACAGTGGACAGCGAAGCAACGTGTCCACAAGGATTGAAAGCATAGTCCAACGAATCTGAATCAAGATGGAACACTGATTCCATCCCCATAACTAATTGAATTATTTTAGATGAATCCACCAAACATATGGGACATTTATACCAGATCCCGCTTTCACTTTTGTCATTTTTACCCCAAGCGTGTTTGCCCTGTACGTGACCGCAATTAAGATACACCTAAAGATGATAACAGCTCACAATATATGACAGAACTTTTATTCTGAAATAATTTACGACATGAAATGTATTTATGTAGTTGAATACTTGAGCCGAGAACTAAAAATGATGCATGAAAACGAACTACTTCAAGATTTTGAAATCTTTTGTTGGTTATTATCAGCAACTGATAAAGGAAAAGCGAAAAGCTTTAGTATAAGCCAAAACATACATATGGTTGTCTGGAAGAACCATAACTTTTCGCTGACTTTTTCCTTGGAATAATAAGAGTATTAAGATTTACTGGACACTGCGGCTTTCCAGCATTGATTTCATTCAGCCTGAAAATTATCAGTGGTTGCATCTGCTGAAAAACAATTAAAACTCTTTTCAAATCCGGTTTTCAAATAGACGCGAACAAACCTTGACTCGAGCTCACTTCGACACGGACTTTTCGCTAAGCCCTCAGCTGTTCTCCATAAAAGCGTAGCACCACAGAGATCAATCAATGTCCCATCCTACAAAACAAATATCCGAAATTTTTTCAATCATTTCAAACTTGGCAAACTTGACTAATCAAACTTGACACAATCAAATTTGACATCTGCATTGTAATCTAAAATCTACGATACCTGTAATTCGTTGGTTTCATCCACTAATAACTCTCCCCGTTTAGTCGAAGATCGCGTTTCTCTTATATTGTAGATGTCACCATCGACAGAGACTTCACGCCATACAAACATCCCCATATTATCTTCCATATTATCACCGAAATTCTGAATGAATGTTTTTGAATCTAAACCTTATCAAATAAGTCGACATATGTAAATAAAACGGGATGAAGCGCCTTTGTTACCAGACATTCAACAGGTAAGAATGAAAGCAGATGTAATGAAATTAAATGAATAGAAAAATGAAAAAAAAGCAAATGACGAGGTACCGCCTTTAGCTCACCAATTAGTGCAATGAGAACTAGACAGAAACCACAAGCTTGATCTTCTTAACTCAATTTTTCGACTACAACCATTTCTAACCACATATATTTCAGTCAAGTTCTCTACATATCCTCCTGAACTAATGAAAAGTTGAATCAAAGACAAATCCGCCTCTGATTGGATTTTATGCAGAATGAAATACGAAAATATGCCAATCACAATAACAAAAGCTTCACTAAGTAAAATCAAAAATGCACATTTTTTAGCGTAGCCAAAGTCCAATCAGTTAAGATTACTTAGTTACATTTCTCGAAATCATTAATAAAAAGCTAAAATATGCTAAAGCGGCACAGCTGTTTAATTAATTCATCGATACTTGTTCTACGAAGGGCAGCTGAGTTTTCTTTAAGAAAACCGATCTGAGAAATCGAGCAACACTTTCCCCTTTATTCTAGCATATTTTAGACAGAATTAAGCCTGTTTATTTTGCATATGTTCAAGTTGATCAAACTAAAATCCTCTAGATTTTAAGTTGTTTCAACCGTTCTGCGAACTAAAGTTATCCAGACAAAAACATAAAGGAAATAGCCTCTACAGCAGCAGCATCGGAAGCAGACTTCCATTATGGCAATGCAGGGGCGGTGGGAAGTGGATATAATGGAGCGTATGAGTCTGTGTTGTAACAAACTTTAGTTGGAGAATACAAATCATGTATTTAGACGGATTTCCTTTAAGTCTTTAATTAGCCAGCTCGGTATTTTGAATCAGAAATTTTGTTTATCAGACAAATGCCAGGAATGCTCCGCGATTGTTAAATTTGAAGAATCATGTATCCGTTTTTTTTTTTTTTTTTTCGCTGCATATATAATAATTGGTTGCATATGTAATAAATAATGTGTACTTGTTTTTGCATGATATTTGGGTGCAGAATAAGAATACCATTTGTTGTGAGACCATCAATTTCGCCATCACACTTCGTCCACTTCGTTGCCTTTTCCTGAAATTTGTTGACGTAAATTATAAAGATCATAAGAAAAATAACAGATTAAGTTCAAACTAAATATTCAGTGCAGTTGATTTCCGGAGAAAAAGTAAAAGATTTAGCCACGTGTGCCGAAAGATTAAGGTGACTGATTAACAAACTCACTTTTTTGAAAGGAGAGTAAAAGATTCTGCAAAATTTCAAGTTCAAGAATGTTCAGTTAGATTTTTGGAGAAAAGTAATAAGAAGAAAGAATACTCCAAGAAAAATGTTCCTCGAGCTATCAAATCCAGCTGCATACAAAAAAGCTCGATGAGGATAGTCACGGTTAATTTGTATCCGACAAGCATAACGGCTGATAGTTGAAGATATTGGTCGATGGATGTAGCTACGTGAATCTCTCCCAACTCCACAAACATCAACTACACCATTCTCGGATCCTGGTTTATTATGGACTCCTGAAGTCATTTCTTTTTTAAATTTCTTGCAAATTTAATAAAATTTCAAGAGATTCTCCCAGTTGCTATGTTCCTAACATTAACAGAACAATTTCCACAGAAGACTTGATGTATTCATATATAAAGAGTCAATCGTTTACATTCAGACCATTCCCTTACTGGTTAGCAATTATGCATTCTGTATTCTTTTCGTAAACTGAAAGATTACTGCTGGAAATCAGCAATTTCTACATAACTCATTGTGTCAGTTCGATAATGAGAGAATTATGAAAATTAATATTAATAAAAGTTCTATTTCTATTGCTTGTGATAACTACTCGTAACCTAGTTGCAACGTGCTAAATAAAACAAGAACCGGAATGAACAGCATTTGCTGCAAGCCATGTATCCACAACAGTAAAATCTATTTGTTCTTCGGAAGATCGACCAATCTAAAAGGCGAATTCTACAGATAAATTGTCACACGTTTTTTCTTCACTACCATTTGATGACTATTACAGATTAAGATACTAAGTCTTATCTACATCTTAAACCTGCTATTTTCGCTTACAAAATGAATTGTCAAAATAGCGGAAACTATAAAAATCCAAATCAAGTCGATGCTTAATTCTGGTTTGAAAAACTGGTTCTATTTCCAGATTAATTTTTGTTCGATTTCAATAACTAGAGAGCCAAACAGATACTTCACGTCTAGTAGACTAGGAAAACCATCTAAGAAATGATTTAGTTGAAATTACCTGAAACATATCCTTATAAGGATCGGGACTATATTCTACAAGAACTGTGTGATTACGATTATATGAATATGACACAACATGTCGGGAAGCATCGCGCACTACCTGAAAGAATTTTTAGGCTAGAAATTACAAAACTGGACGATATAAAGATCAAAAGTGCATAAAAATAACAGAACATTTTTTTCAAAAACAACTTTCCTCGATAACTGCAGACGGTAATTTAGAAAGCTTAAACACGATACCTGACTTTGTGATGGTGGGATGCTAACCGAACTGCTTTGACCCTTTTTAATACCGTTACCCGTTAGTCGTTTACGCAATATCATTTTTGAGCGATGCTTACGACTTTGAGCATAACTGCTACTACTTTCAAGCGTTCCATTGTAACTACAAAATAAAAATATCACGACAAGTTATCCACTTACTTCATTATTTAACAAAACAGAAATAACTAAAATACATTTGAATCTCTCGAATATCAGTACAACAACTCCATTAATATTCAACAGATATACAACAGAATCAGAATTTTCTATAATTCGAAAAAAATCATATAAAAATAATTAATTTCAATGTAGCATGAGTAATATCACTATTGTTATTAAACCATAAATCCTTTGTAAACTTTTAAGATTTTAAGGAAATAATAAAATTTCTGCCAAATAAAATCAAAACTGAGCTCAAAACAGAACTCTGCAGTTCAGTCATTTGGAGTAACGTATCGGTTTGTGGTACATCATGCATGATTTGCATCATAAAAAATTTTGTAATGTCACGTACAAAAGTGTTTAATCTATCAAAGTCTTCTAAGTAGCAAGGCATACTGTAATGCGCATGTATCAGTGCTTCTGCCGTTATTTCGGTGCCGTAAAAAAAGAAAAGGAAAGAGAATGCTTACCCAAGTAAAACCAATTTACCATAAACACAACCAACGCCATCTTTAAGTTGCATAGTTGTGGTATCATTATCAGCATTTTTCAGGATATCATCCTTATTGTAAAAAATAAGCGAATCTTCTTCAGTCATTGATGATGCTTCTATTAGATGAATGAAATTACAAATGATGATGGTACCAGCTTGAACTACCGCTAATTGATAGCAGTAGAAGCATTTACCATGCATTAGACATTATCATACTCTTTGTTTGCTTCGCATTTTTAATTGCAATCTGCAATCCATCTATATGGATTTCAATTTTATTAAAAAAAAAAAGTGTTTAAAAAATTTTAATTTCAATACAATTTCCAAATTTCATCAATATAAGGCAATTATTTTCTAATTATAATAAATAGCTGAATCTTTTCGAGTGGAAGAATAAGTTAGGAATGTAATTATCTGAAGCACTAATTATAAAATATTAGTACTAATTATCTGAAAGTGTAACAATGACCATCAAATTACCAATAAACCACTCTACCTCGCTAATTACCAATAATATTCGCAATTCTTGATCTTTGTCGCGAAATGGACATCGACCTACCCGATCGTTGAATCCTGAAATAGAAAGTAGTAATGTGATTTTTTGATGATTCAGGTAGTTTCGTTCATTCTAGTATATATTAGACTCAATGTTTGTATATACAAGTCTAATTCACTTTCAATTCCGCCTAACATTTTTCTATTCCAAAATTTTTGGCTTTTTACATTTATTAGGGAGACAATGTTCACCTTTGACCTTTACCGAGGAAGCAAATGAAAAATGTATGGAAGTGATCGGATTATGTTGTAAATTTCAAATGAGACTGCACAAATATATTTACGAGCAATGGCTATTTGAATGGACAATAATGTTATTTAAAAGATAATTGGGGACTGTAATTTCTTTTCCGCGATATTCGTCAACACATATAACAGTGCGCGATAAGTGACATAGAAATGATCATAACATCCTCAGTTTGTTCACATTTCAATAGGAAAAACTTTAAAATATTCATTAAAATTCTCCCAGTTTTTGAATCACATTTCGAAACTTTGAGATTTTTGAATTTAAATTTATCAAAAAATCAAAATAGAGGGAGCAAAACGTTTCAGTAGTGTCTTTCAAAGTGTAATTCAGCTAAATAAAATCATCACTAGACTGAAATTTCCAATTAATTTTTACAATTTAAGTAATATGACGAGAAATGTAAACAAGCAGGAAATTTTCGTAAATCGATCTGATAAAGCGATTTTATCGATCTGATAAAAAGATCAATCTGATAAAGTGAAATCTGATAGAATAATTCCTGCTATTAATCTTATAAATCTCGCTACCTATCTTGTTGATATTTTTTTAAATTTTGTAGTTTACAATATTAGAAATCTTCAAATGAAATATTGCAATTGTATAACTGATAAAGGTCATACAAAAATGAAGGACACATAGTGATATGCTAAGTATACATTACTTTTTAAAGTTCTTTTGAGCATTAATTTTAATGTGTATAAAGTGAAAATATGCTGGTTCGTTAAATTTTTGGCAATTAAGATAGCAAAGTTTGAAAGAATAGAAATCAGTAATTGATAAGTTCATATAGTTGTATCTTACATATACAGTATTTCGGATATATTTAAAGTTCATAATAAAACTTTACATTTCATTCAAATTTCATTGTCGAGAAAATTATTTAATAATCAGGATGAATATGGTGCGATGAACGGTAAATTGCCGTAAGATGGAACTAATTTCCATGGAACTAAATGTCAAAACAAGCTTACTTTATCAAACGAACAATGAATTCGATTTTTAATAGATAAAAGCTTTGAAAGAAATTGCATATTATCTTAAAAAATATGTTTAAAATCCAAAATGCAAATAATTTTTTAATAATTGTTAGCTGAGAGGAAGCAAATGGATTGGATTGATTGATTTAATTAGTCTGAGCAATTTGTGTCTTTCACGAAAAGGCGAAAGTTGGTCAGGAAGCAACAGATGGTCATAAAATCGTAAAATTTACTAACATTTTAAAATCTATTTGAGATAGCATCGATATTTTGGATCTTATTTCTTTGATTGCTCGATAAATTTTCAAATATACAGATCTGGCGATTAATTTTTTTGCAACAATAAAATAAGTAAATACTTGTAAAGATTTTTGTCTGATAATAATGGAAGTTATCAGGAATCCAGGAGTTTTTCTCCTTATCAGAATTAGGCTTAGCAAAAAAAAAAATTTGCCATAAGAGCAGTCTGTGCTGGGAGATCAAGGCCAAGCCCTGTAAATGTATTATTTTTTGTCTTTGGTGGGCTCCGATAAACAGACATCGCCACTTACCAAATGACTTAAAAAAAGTTAGAATTTAACTGAAACATACTTTTTAAGACTTGCCGAAAAATCGTTTTTCAGTGGCTGGAAGAGGAAACTACGACACATAAAAGCGAAAGCTGATACATGCCGCATTATAACTAACATAAAATGCAAAGAGTGGAAAAATTATTTGCTAGTGAGTTAATTACTGCTATTTGAAAAATTATGCATATGAACATTCTCAAAATCATTAGTTTGAAAAATTATAAAAAAAAAGGAAATTAATGAGAAATTACGAATTCAAAAAAAAAAATTAAAATTTCATATTCAAGTTTTTTCATTTGTATGAATTGATTTAATGGTAAAATGAAAATGTAATTCGTGCCAATGAATTAAAATAATCAATCATAAAAGATAATTTGCATATTAGGAATTATTTTCAGAATCATGTTTCCAATTGCATAATTTCATTTTAAGAGTTTAACGAAGATAATATGATTCAATAATTAAAGAGGCTTATGCTGAATTAGAAATGGAATTAATGAAATATTTTGGGCTGAAGGTCCATCATTTTATTTATATATGCAAATTCATCAAGATTATAAGAAGCAGCAAAATTTAGCAGCGCTTTCTGGACTAAGCAATAATTTATTTTGAGTCATACCACCGATTTGTCTATTGATTAAATGTTAAACAACCGATTTGTGGGCATTTATTCATAAAAACAAAAAGTTGATTGTTAGACAACTCTTTTTCCTTTTTTCTCCGTTATCGACTTTTCCAATCAGAGTGACCAACGAATGTATCAACAATTCCTTTTTATTGACAAAACTGTGAAAAGACGATGCATTTTTTTTTTTAAAAATTATCAAACTTGTTTAAATCTTTCAAGCGATTTGAAAAAGGAACATTTGCGTTGACAGTTCTAGTTAAATTACTCAGCAAAAAGTATAGCCCATTGATAATTTAAAAATAATATTTAAAATCTCTCAGTGGTTTAATTCTTATTAGATGTAATACTTCTGTTCTAGTGAAAATCCACATGAGAAATTAAAGTCCTTTGTTGTTTAAATTAAATTTACTGATGATTAAAAAAATTAAAATCAAAATCTAATTCTAATTTTAGATTAAAATTTGTTAATGGTATTTCAGATTAGTTCACATCGATTGCAATTATCCATTCAGATATTAAGTTTAAAGTTATTCAACAGAGTTTCGAAACTTCAACTTAAGTGCAATATTTAGGAGTGTTATTCAACAAGTTATATAAAAAATCAGAAGAAATCGGTCACCCAGAAGGTGTGTTTTACATGAACAAAAGAAGAATCTAATTTTTTTGATTCTCTTCCTTGTTATTTACCGATAGCATTCCATACTGATTAAGAGGTTATATTGCTTCGACCGAAAAGTGTGTCAAGGGAAATTATTGAAAAAAATTTTGAAATTGAAATTTGTTAAGTGATTAATTTAATTTTACTTACTATCTTCTAAAATTTAACAAACTACAAGGAATGACTAGACATTCTTAGCGAAGCTGTAATTAGATTCAACTTAAATTACCATAATAAACATAAAATTCAGAAACTATCCAGAAGTTCTTATTAAAAAAAAGATCCAAAAAAATTTAATTATTGCTCGTACTTAACAACTAACCTGTGAAAGAAATCAATAGAAAAATCAACCATTCAGAAAATTTTTAATTATGCTCAAACATACATACATACATACATACATACATACACACACACACACACACACACACACACACACACACACACACACAGTGATGATGGCGCAAGCTTAGCGGTTCTTGTCCGTTAATTACTGATAGCATTGCATAATAATTACATGTTCCTGTCCTTAATTCTATTAATGATATATGGCTTTGGAAATAGCGATTGTTGCAATCGCTCTTATAAGTATAGTTCTGAAGAGTTTGCTTACAGTTGCAAATTAAAATAAACGCACTGAGGAAGATTTAAATCTTTCTCTAGATCAATTTTTAAAACCACTGTTAAAATAATTTCAAAATATAGTTTGATTAGAAGTTTTTTTAATAAGACTTTAAAAATAGTTCTGTATTTGCCGTCGTTAACAACAACTGTGATTCATAAATTATTTTAAGTCATTTTTTTGATAAATTATTGCCTTTATCTAAAAAAGAATACAGTGTTGTTTTCCTGAAAAAACAAGTCATGACCTTTTCAACAGAAAAATGTAACAGCCACAATTTACATAGAAGTAATTTCGTCATTTTATTTTAGATTCGTATTTAAATACTTTTCAGAAAAAAGATCGGAAGCCTAGAAGCTCAATTCGCACTCGACATCGAAATTCAGAAAGTTTAACAAATTGACGAGATTTCAATAATTAATTATTAGTATTTTATTGAGTCCTCTCACTTTTTTTGATGTCGAGATTAATCCAAATTCCAAACATTTATTTCTCAAACCAACATCAAATTCTATTATACTATGGTAACGTGATTTATGATTATTACCACTACAGTTATTCATTTTCCGATTCAACTTCGATCAGATAATGGATATTCAACGTATGGAACCATGCATGCTCGTTACTGAACCATATTTTATATGTGCCACTTTTGTCACACTTGATTTCCTCCCTGATTGGTACCACAGTTGGGCCAGGCATTTGCTTAAATTTAATTTCAATATAAGTATAAACTTTCTTTGTTGCATTGTATTAATCTAATCTTAAACAGCAGACAAAAAGTAACATTTGGTTTCTGTTTATAAAAAATCAATGCATAAAAAATATAAAAAATAATTGAAGCCAAATATTACGAGAGACACCATAGAATCCTTCATTTTTTATTTTGCACAGTCTAACAGCTTAGCAGTAGTATTGATTTGGGCTTACTGCAGATAAGGATAGTTTTCATGTATCAATCTTCAAATCAGTCCGCTTAATTTCATGAACATGGTATTCAGAAAGTTTAACAAACTGACAATATGTCGAATAATTATTAACAAAAGCCTAAATGCTTCAAACTAATGCGGTTACTTCGATCTGATATAATCATTAAAATTACTTTTATCAGATATTTGCATCATACGTACCGGCAATGTAGGGTAAATGTTGATCAGTGAATCTGAACCTTCACAAGACTGATCTTTGACAAAAAAAATAGTGAATCCAAAATGTCCATCAGCATGAATGCAATATCTTATCACAGAACCCTAGGAAAAAATTTGGTAGAGTTTATTTAATTTATTTTTATTTATTTTAAAAAATTTAACTTAAGCGAGTGTTGTAAAGCTTAGAATTTATGTTTCATTTTTGCAATGTCACTAAATCCATACATATTATCATTTGAAGTCTTAATTTGATAAATTTCAGTTTTTCGAACTTGTCTCAGTCATTAATTTTGAAATGGCGAAAGAGCACCTCTTTAGCATTCACGTCGATCGTACCCGTTTTTCCAGCACTAACTGATAACACCTTACTTCTTTCATCCACTTTTCTTTTATGATAATTCTGCGGATCAATCGGTTTAGCATACTCTATCTCTGCTTTGAATACCTGTAATTTATTAATAAGTTCACCCAAAAAAATTTTTCAGAATTTTAATGAATTATAGAAATAAAATTTTGCCATAAGTCATAATTTATTTAAAATTTAACGCATAGGAGACTAACAGACAAATTAATAATTAAGTAGATAAAATTAGAAAATCATTATTTCATTACAAGTATAAGCAGTTTTTTCTCATGAGTATGCAAATGTGATGTATTGAGAACCTTTATCTGATCATCATTCCAAAATGTTGGTAATACTTCTGGGTCAGCAATATTTTGAATTTCGGTTTTCCAGTTTGAGCCAAATATAGAAACTTTTTGACGAGTTTGTTTCGGTAACAATGGCTTAACGATTGCCCTGAAAAAGAACAAAAGAATCTGTGAAGGAAGCGATACAGAAAACAGAATCTGTTTATCATTACTTTGACCGACAAAAACAAACTGGTCACCGGAATCAACAAAATATGTAATCAATAATATCTACCAAATAGAAGCCATGAATGGTGGAGCATTGACAAGCGCAAATTTATGGATCATCTCTACGTAATGCTCACTCATAAATGCTGATATGCTGGCCAGAGGACCGGTCATCAAAGTTAGCAGATGTTTGTCATATTTCAAATCCGTTAAATCCATTACATACAGAATGGAAGCTTGTTGTCCTGTAGATTAACGGCAGGTTAAAACTCCAGTCAGCGGGACTGTCCTATGTTGCTTAACATTACTGATTAATACAATACCGTATAAGTGATTCTATTACTGATCACATTTATCAGTGAAATTAGTTGTCGCTTAATGATATATTAATTACACTCTTCACTCACTGAGTTTCAATAATAATTTGATTTCATTTCATATTTAGTAGATAATTATATATTAATTTTGATTTAAAAAAGCTGTAACTTATACCATATTTAAAAAATTTTATCGCGGTTAGAATATTTACCAGTTTTTTCCTCCATTTCCATTATTTGACGGAGCAACAGTTCAAGATCCTGCGTGCGAGCCAGCAAAATATCACTTAATGAGAACGTTTGTATCATTCCCCAATAATCGTTTCGCCCGGTTTGCTCAATATTAACAATGATATTTGGAGTTTTTATTGCTGGACCCGTTATACCAGCCTAAATTGTTGGAAATCTGGTCATGAAAGAAGTTTCATAGAAGACGTTAAATAAGTCTTGATCTAATTCCATTCGTTCATTAATGTACTGGAAGTAATCAGTTATTGCACGAAAGTACCTTCCAATAAGTGTGCACTGGATGATTGCGTGGTTTATTTGCCATATTGTCCAAATCCCATTTTGAATTTCGAAGGAGTAAATGATTTCTTAATTTCGGTAGTAGAGCATCAAAATTGTGGTTGTGACTTTGAAGCCATCGCAGTAAGTTGAAATCGGTGTCGTAGTATGGAGTGAGCTGAAAATTTCTTTATTATTGACAATGAGATCAAAAGTCTCGACAAATCTTATATAATTTCCAGTCTGAATATAAACTTTTATTATGAAAAGCAAAGCACTTTTGATGATTAAATCAGATTAAGCTATCCAGCTAATTAATTAGGCTTCTATTATTGCACTATTCTATTATTACGCTATTTATCCGACGAACTGAAGAATCTGCGATCGTTTTTTGATACTCAACTAATTTGCACTGATATAATCTAATTCAATGCTGACTTTGAATATGAAAAATCACATCACGATTAATGAAACATTGATAGAACGTATTTCAATAAAACAATTAGCACACCTCATCTTTAACAGCTTCTCGTAATTTTTCAATGCTAGCTTTATCTTTTTCCGATATGCTACAAGGAGGCATCAGGAATCTGCAAAGCATATTTAACTTAGCAAAAAAACGTCGAAGAGGTCAGAAACTAGACCATTTATTTATTTAATGATTACTAAACCTGTAAGCCTTTCATCAACAACTGAAATCAATCCGATAACATTATATTAATCCTTTCAACCAATGTTTTCCACTCACATGAAAAATTTGCGAGTGTTCAACAGGTGGTTTTGTTAATTTAAACGGCCTTAAAGAATTTTTAAATTCAAAAAAAAATAATGTTTATTTGGAATGAAATTATCTGATATGTAAACAAGTGAAAATTTTATCGCAAAATTTCATTTTAGAAAAAAAGATGAGGAGATCGGAATAAATTCATGTGAGATAGAATTAACAAAATGATTAATTAGAGTGGAATCATGTCAAAGATCGGATAGGCATTTGTTTTTGCTTACTATGTTGGATAATATTTCACTGATGTTGCAAAAGAAAAGCCTGCATAATCATCTAATGCGGAAACAGCAACATCATATCTATCTCTTTCTCATGATGCGAGAATAGGTCATCCTATTTTTGGCCTTTCTTCCTCCATAACGAATAGAGTAAAGCGTATCACTTAATTTTAATAAATATCGAACGGACTCATTAAGAACTTATTTATTCTTACCAGTGTTATCAACAGAATGGCCAAGACGCATAATAATTCACTGCTTCCTATTTTTTACTTCTTTATTAACTTTTCAAAAAATAATCTTTGCTACTTCAATGGGAAGCAACCATTAATAAAAGAACACAATTAGTATTCTTAAATTATCGGTTACACTTGTAATTTCTACTTTACATCTTTTTGAGTTATCAGTAATCAGGAAGTATTCTCATGCTAGGATTCTTAAACTCTGAATTCATCGATATACTGATAAGGATGTGGTTTAGTCAAAAGGCCTACGTTTATTACAATAGTATAATTATTACATCTCTGTATAATTATTACATCTCTAATTGTTGTATCTCTGCATAATTATTACATCTCTGTACAACAGTATAATTATTACCTTGTCATTTGTTTCTAGTTATTTCTTTTCTCTCCCTCCATGTATTATTATTTGAAACAATTATGAAGATAAAATTAAGAAAATACTACGCTGAAAGTATTTATAAATAAGTTTTGTCCCCATACTACAGAATTACTTGAATTTTTAAAAAATTAGAAAAATTAATTTCATGCAGTTGTGCATTCACTGAATAAAACATATTCCGAAATAAGCATAAAGATAAATTTCGATTTTTCTCAAGGTATAATTATTGTGAATGGTTCTAAGATAAAATCTGGAACAGAAATTACAAGTGAAACTGACATTTTAATAGCTTATCAAATTCTTTCATTCATAGTTTCTTGTTGAAAACAACAATGATTGTTTTTTTGAAGGACTCTTAAGAAAGGACGTGAAACAAGAACTACAGATTGCTGATAACAATTACAGATATTAGGAACGACTAATTCAGTAATTAGTTGATCACAACTGATTTTACAAATCTATTATTTTTCTTTAACTTCAATGACCTATTTTGACTGTTTTTTAGCTTTGGAAAAACAGAATCATATTTTTTGGAGTATGGGACGTTTATGAATGGAGGACTTGGAGGGTGAATTTTTTCTTATGATCACATACTTTTAACAGTTTGACAAAATCTATGTCAAACAATAAACAAACAAAGTTACTCTATTGAAACATAATGGGAAATTGAAGAGATTTGAGATAGTTTATATAAATAGTACGAAATAGTTGAAAACAGAATGAAACGAAGTGGACTTTTTATGAAGAAAAGGAAAATATGTGACACATGAGGACTCGAAAGTGGGGAAGCCTTAGCAAACAATTCGCATCCCTTTAAAATGTATTACCCCGATTTGTATTTATTTCACGCTCTCATTACTGTTGTGCATATATTTTCATTTCCATACTAATTAATTTAAAGAAGTGCCAAGGACGATGCTTAGATTTTCTCGAAGTTAAATGTTTGAAGACGAATTGTACTAAACTTTCTATTTGAATATCAATTTCATTTACTTCATTCCCACAAATTTCTAATGCCTCATGCTTTAACGTTTCATCAAGATAACATAAAGTTTGGAATAACTGCTGGTCTAGTTTGTTAAGACAAGATATTTCTTTTTTTTTTGAAGATATTTCTGTTTTTTCCAAAGATATTTTTATTTTTTCCAAGGGAATTTTTTTCTTCAAAAATATTTCCCTATAATATATCTCTATTTTTTACTTTCAGCAGAGTATAACCAAAGATGGTTGTGAACTCTGGTATTTTTTAAATAAAAAATACTTGAAAAAATTGATTATAAGTTTCCTGCGAACACGAAGTTTGTTAAAAAAAGTTGCAAGAAAATTGCTTCATTTTCCTAGGTTAGAAAAAGTGTTCGAAAATAGAAATTGAGAAAACTCTTCACTTTAGCGACGAGCGACAGCGATGAACAACGGAAGACACTCAACTGCGTGAATGGAAACTTCTAGCATGTGTTGGAAAACCAGTCCATGCGACAGTGTTTCATGGAATGATTCTTATCATACTCTTGTAATAGTCAATTTGATAACTTAGTTCAGTTGCATCATTTTTCAAACATTTGGAAATAATGAAACGAATAAAATTAAATTCTTTCATCAAATCTCTTCGAGCATTCTTGATACGGACAGTAAGTAGTTAACAATTTTAAAATCTAAATCAGGATGAAAAAGTGATATTACAGGACTATCAATAAATACAAATATTAAAGATATCTTTTTCTCAAATTTTATTTCCAAAAATTTTCAAATCACTAATCGATATGAAAAGTGTGTCGCTCTTTCAACTATGAATGATTATTTGAAGTTAAACAATTTATTGACATCGCATTTACTGATCAAATAAGTTTTGGCAACAAGTAAGAAATCACAAGCATAGAATGTAAATGAAATTAGATTATAATGATTTTTCACTCCACGAATTCACTTATTTAACCTAATTTCATACCTGCGACGGATTTTAAAAGAATTATAGAAACCAGTTAGTTTAATAGGCAATCGATCCGCAGTGTACGAATTTAATTATTGGTAACATTTTCGGTTAAGATATTTAAAATGAAAATTTCAACTTGTTGTGTTAAAAATAACAAAAGACATGGAAAATGTTATAACATAATTTTTATAACATTTATATTTGTAACATAATTTATATATTTATAGCATTTATAACATAATTTTTTCCAGTGTTATAAATCGTGAGCCTTTTCGATGTCAAAAAAGACTTTCTGAGCTTAGAATTATGATATTTCGTTATTTCACTTTTCAGTAAATTTTATTGAAGAAATTCTTTCAAAAATCTTTTTAAGCTTTCGAATACTGAAGTATGAAATACGGTCAAATCATTTGTTTTTTTTTTGAAATTGTGTGCAACAGAATGACCATTAAACTGCATACTGGACAACGATTCAATGTTGTTGTTTCCAAGAAATATTTGTTTTCAACCATAATTCATCCAGTATGTGAAATTATGAAGTGATTTCGTGATGTAAAAGTACGAACTTTGAACTCAATCTATAAGATACAACATTTAGTATTTTTGCAACAGATTTTTATTCTTAAAAAAGTTCAGGAAAATAAATTTTCAATTTGTTTTTGTTTCTCTCTTACTGATATAAATTTTCATTTTCACTCTACTGTAAAAGTATTGATTGTTACGAAAGTTGGGCAAAATAAATTAAATACATTTTTTGTGATGTTTCGTTCAACAGCCATATCCTCAACTGTAAGTTGGAAATTATAGTTTTAATGTTTGATGATCTGAGAGGTAATTACAGTAATTAATTATCCATGTCCACCTGCAATAGAAAAATTTTCTTTTTTTCTTTTTCATTCACTGATTTGTTGAAATAATTTTATTAATAATAAAATAATTTTTCATTCTCGTCCACTAATAATTTAGCAATGGAAAATTTAGAGAGATCTCTTATTATTTCATGTTATAATATAGTGAAAAACACAGTTCCGATGAAAAGTTTGCACATTGTAGTGATAATTTACTCTTTGGCAAAATAAGAGACAATGAATAAGTTACCAAGTAAATTAATATGGAATTAATAAGATTGAAAAAGCATGACGAGCAATTATTAATTAATACTTGTGGATTAAAATAAAAGTTTGGAAGAAATCTCTGAAAAGAGGAAGTTTGACTAATGTCTTTAGTATTGACAAACTCTTGTGTAAAAAATATGACATTAAAAGTAATTGAAACAACCAGAAAGTGGTAATCGAAGCGAGCGTCTTCTATCATTTTGTGTTGACATTACCGGTATTCCTCGAGTAATATTAATTGAAAATAAATTACTGTTGTTTCCATCTCGAACGTCAGCTAACATCAACATATGTTCTGATTTTTTTGTTAATGCACTCAAATGTGACTCTCTCGGATTCAACGATTCCAAGCGTCGAGAGAGTAAAAAGTTGTTATGAAATTTGTCTTCTAAAATCTTTCCCCCAATTATTCAAGCTATATAGCGACAATCTTTTGCTAATTTATACTGCTATTTTATAGGTGAATAAATGAACTTGAAAATAAGTGAACAGGTGAACTCTCAAAAGATGTTATGGCAGCTAACCAGAGATGTCCTTGTAGTTGACAAGAGGTAATGGCGGTCTTCGATATGGATCTAAATTACTTGCGGAATTCTGACGCATCATACGGAGATTTTCTTGCCTATCAAAAATCGATTTCGGACAGCAACACATCCACCTGCATTTTTCAGTGTCTAAAGGTCATGAAAAATTAAATTGCATAGCATCTAATATGCTTAAGTAGTTACTCAAAATTGAAAATTCGAACTTAAATTTTCCTTAATTCTCTTCTAATTATTATCGTTAAACAATTAAATGAAACTATTGATGGAAATATTGATGGTTGTAGCTAACCTGGGCCATATAAACTCTGATATGTTATCAGAGGAATCTGTGATTCGTTGATCAATTCCATTTGTTCTCCTAGAGTTTTTTCAATCAATCAAATAAGATGATAAAATTTTGAAAACTAAGAAATTAATAGAGATAAAGAGGAGTCGCTGTTCCATTCAAATTTATTTACTGCAAAAATTTTGAAAACTAAGAAATTAATGTAGACATGAGTCACTGTTCCATTCAAATTTGTTTACTGCAAATGTCGTAAAAAGTAATTTACAAAGGGTTATCAATTAGTGGCAGATATGATATCTACATTGTCAGTACCAACAAAATTAAGATTAAAAGAAATTTCAAAATAGACTTAATAGCTCACTTCTTGCTCACTGCTAGGTAAGTGATAACAGCGATGAAAACAATAATTAGTATTGCACCTGCACCAATCAGAATCCATGTAAACCACGGAATTTCTTCTGAAAATAAATAAAGATTGAGCCAAAGAATGATACAGAAGTGAATAAAATAGATTTAAATTACATTTAAAGAAACTGAAACTCATTATAATTTTATTAACACTGAGAATTTGCTCTAAAATTCGGATAACCATTAATAATCAAATTATGGAATATAATTGTGGAATCAGTAAATGAACAATCGAAGTAGGTGATTTATAAATGGTAAGATTAAAAAATAAAGAGGCAAAGATAAATAAGATAAAAAAATAAAGAGGAAAATAAAATTCGTCCACAAAAGCGAAGTAAAAAACGAAAGTGGCAAGTTACAAAATTAATTAATGAACGGAACATAAATGAAAAAAAATATTGCAAGAAAAAATTAGAGCAAAGATTTTTCATTACCAAAATGATAAGGAATTCTTGAAGTTAATGCATTTTTTGAGCGAATTTATTGTGCTCATAATAAAATTTAAGTATTGCAACAACAAATCATGGATGTAACTAAGTGATAATTGTGGTTGAATAGGTAGCTAATAAATAAGCAGAAGCAAGGATAATCAGCTTTAATTAGGATTTTTGGAAATGATAGTGAAATGATAGGTTGCCACTGATAATAATTATATTTGTTTCATTGTTCAGTATGCTCGTTTTCTCTTGGTCACATCACTATCCAAGAACACCAGCAGTGTCATTGTCAGCTCTCAACAAAATGCTTACAATTAGATGAATTCACCGAGTCATTAAGTACATTAAGCTTTCATTTCGATCCAGAATGCGGCTTTCAGGTCATTTTTTTAAGAGTTAAAGAATGAGTCAGAAAATGGAAGTAAATCGTGACTTGCAAAAAGAAAACAGATTACCACGCAGAAGTGAATATAAGTCTTTTGTAGCTGTTGTCTTGGCTGATGCAATGCAAAGCAACGATAACAGATTTTATAAAGAACGAACACAATAGCGATGAATTGTGGGAAAATATAGATTAAAACAGGAAAATTTTCCTGATATAATTTTGAAAAATTAAAAGCTTGCCAAAAATATTCCAGCCTCTGAAGGCATTGCGAAAATTTTGAATTGTTGAATTTGTGTTTGTTGCTGTTGGAATATTAATACCGTCACTAATACTGCTAATTGTTGAATTTTCAAAAAATTTTATTACTGCATTATCCCATTTCCATTGGGACCTGTTATCAGTTATCATTGCTGTTACAGCAGTGATACCGGTTTTAGTGACAGCGATCTTTTCTTTGTATGCAAAGATCGTCCCATTGTCCATTTGTTCCCAATTACTTTGCCGTAGAACTGAAGACAGTGAAGCTTGGAAGTTTTAATGATATCTGGCTATCCACATATACGTAAAATACTCTGAAAATGAATTTCACCTAGATGGAGCTAAAAACATTCCACTTCTTGATGCGACAAATTCATGAATCTTTAGCTTTTTATTTATAATTAAATGAACAGAACACAAATAAATTCATGAGCCTATTAACTTCTAGTTTGTTTAATTCCGCCGAAAAGTTTCTGCATAATAATATTAAATAATTATTAAGGTATGTAAAAGAGCATCACTTACCGCTTTAATCCTACTGACAAAATACACATTTCGAAAAATTCACATGCAACAATTTTAAAAGGTCAGAATGATTGCATTCCAAACGTTAAATTTTCCGTTTCAAATAATTTTAGAATTAAATTTTGTTATGATTCCTGAAAAAAAAATATTAATATCCCGTTGTTAAGCTAAATTTGATGAGGAATAAGAGCGAAATATTCTGAAAGTATTTTCATGAACAGCGAAATGATCAAAAGAGTAATGGTGGATGATTACCATTAAAGTATCTTGTTATCAGTTCAAAAACTAGCGCATTAAGTCAGATTTTTTTGCTAAAATTTCAATACAAACTGTTCAGTTTACGACACAGGCAAAGAGAAAATAAGTGAGAAGACATTAATTAAAATTAAGCATTTCTTGAAAATTTTTCGGCATTCATTTGCGATGTTAAGGCAAGAAATGAAGTGAAGACCAATGCAATATTTGAGGATTGTTTTATTGAAGTAAAAACATTATCAATAACAATAGGCCACTTAGTTCGTTTTCGTGTTTTCGTGATAAAATGAAGCTTGAATGAGATCCTTAGCATAGCTTTAGGATTGTCAAATAGACAAAAACAAAGCATTAGAGATAGGCTAACTGTTGATAGTCCAAATTTTCAATGAATATATAGCGCAAGTAACAGAATCCATTTTCTTGTTTTTCACATTGTTCTTCTTAGAGCAAAATTCTTCGTTTGCCACAGTCAAGTTTTCAAACACTGTGGCTAAATGTTTTAAAGATCCTAATAATTATTTTGAAAATGAAAATTGTCATTCACGGATATTTTATTATCCAATGATTATTTAAAAAGATTTTAGTTATTTCGATGAAAATATGAGCGGAAATCAGAAATATTATGTAACTAAGTAAAAAGTTAGGGTAAGCCAAGATGTGATCACTTTGAAGTAATAAAATCTCAGTGTAAAAACATATCATTGCAAGCAAAACTTATTGATAATATGATAAAGTTGTTTGATAAAATGGATTTTTTATTGCCATTATTAGTGTAATGTTATTACACATGTAAATGTAGTAAACAAGGAGATCAGAATAAAAGATCTAACTGGATATGTAAGTCTTAAAAGATGTAAATCTCAAAAAATTAGATTGGCAGCTCAGAATTTTCTGATTGAGGCTAGTTTTTAAGTCAGCTTTCTTCTTGTCAGATAGGTTGAACATAAAACTACAACCATTTCATAAAATTAGCGGAAAATTTATATGCATGATAAAAATGAAAATAGAATAAAAGGAGCAGGAAAGAAGAAATATATTCATATATGTTTGTATCGTTGTATGTTTCTTGGCAACAAAGCTGAACAAGAAGAGTACGTTGGGGCTAGTTTGGTTGAGAAATAGAAAAGGAGAAAATCGGATTATATATGAAATCTCAATTTAGAGAGAGTTTCCAGTTATCATTCTATCCATTTGTTTTGTCTGTTATGACAAAAAATAAGAATAAGTAGCAAAATAAACGACAACCGACAAACTTTTAATTATTTCAACTCTCTCTCTATATTTTTCCTATTCGACATGAACTAATCCAATGATCTTATTAAGTTTTTTTATCAAGTTTATCAAGTTTTTTTAATGCTAACAACAACAATAAATAAATATGCCTAGGAGTTTTCTCAATTTTGCCTTAAAATTAAATATTGTTAACAGCAGCGACAATAATTTAAAAAATCTTATCAGTTAGATGTAAATAAGAGTCTAAAATTATGTCATTTTCAATTGGATATTCATGGAATTAACTGAATAAGATAGTTAATGTAAACTAATTAAATTGTAGTAACTAGCACTTGGAGATGTTATGCTATGATTTAGTTAGATGAAATATAGTTAAAGAATATAAATCTCATGTGTTCACGTTGGATGACTCGCTGAATTTCTACTAGATACTTTGTACATTCTTTTTGCAACGCTATAAAACCACTAATGATATCAAAGCCTTAGAGAAGCAAATGCTGCTGATTTCACCTTTGGGAAGCGCTACCAAAAAAAAAAAAAAATCGTAATAAATTTGAAGTTGTACTTTGACAGCCCTGATGTAAGCGGAACAGACGTTGTGTTTCGCTTTTAAAAGGTTGTATTCTATCAATTAATCAATCAGCACTTGTCTTAATGTACTATCACTCGTCAACTAGTACAAAAAAAAAAAAAAAAGAAAAAACAAAAAGGAAAAAATCGGCATAAAAAAGAACAGTAATATGAAACTGATCGCACCATAACAAAAAAAAATTAAGTTTATTTTGCGTGTTCATTTTTTTCAATGGTGACATTATCAAGCAACTAATGCACACGGTATCACATCATCACATAACACACCCATTAATAATACCACGACATCATGGCACAAAGTGTACCGCTAAACGTTAATCGTTGAATTAATCATCATCTCTCATGTAATATAAACAATGGTTTTTTTTTTAAAATTTCTTCTTAGTCATTTAACAAGACAATATTAATGTGTTAACTAGTGTTTCCGAGAAAATTTTAAAATTGGGGAAGGAAAATTACCGGATTAAAATAAGTCTCGTTCAATCAATAATAATAACAACGAAAAATAGGAGAAGATATAAAATCATAGCTAGTAACCAATAACTGTCTGAAATGAGGTTGAAACACAACAGACAACATACAACTAACTATAAATCGTACATAATGATAGGAAATAGGCTATTGTTAACGTATTGCTATAATGATTTTTTCAGTGATTTGTTTTTTTTAAAAATAATCCCTCTCGAAAAATCTTTCCATTTCTAACAGTAACTTTTGTTTTAAAATTCATCACATTAGCTTTACTTGAATTTATTACAAGTAAGGCTAGCAGAGAATTTTATGCAGAAAAAGGAGTAATGTGAAATTTCTAGCAAATAACCAGCTGTTTCGCCAAAATCTAAAGCAGAAAATACAGTTTAGAATGTTGTGCTTTGGAAAATTCAACAAATGAAAATCTTATGTTTTTTTTTTCTAAAGAAGAATTATTTTCTTCTCATTCCACTCAATTTTCTTTCACATTTGCGCAAAATAATGATCGTCCAGTAAAACTTTCTACAATTTCAGTAGAAACGGAGTGTTAGATCGAAATGCAGAAGGATCCTTTTCGAAATGTATTTCAAATCCTACAAGACTTAGAAGTTGCTTCATGATTTTTGATAGGTTATCTTTACTATATCTTTGCAAACATTCCACTGCACGTCTGTTCCAATCATTTTTATGTTAAAAGAGAAGTTACTTCATCTCCCATTATTCAATTGTTTCCTTAATATGAAATTCAAATGCTTAAAATCAGTTTAAAAATTTCATCATTGCTAAGAGTATTTCTATTTTAATTCCATGACGATTACAAACCTCGTTATAACGAGGAAGGCTAATACTATTCATTGTACAGAAGTTTTCATAAGCCAATGAACTGGGTAATGCTCGGCGGGAACTCGCGGGAAAGGAACCTCTTCGAATTCCTAAGTTTTGGAAAAAAAGAAAAAACAATGTGATATGCAGTAGAGAATTGTTAGTGGACACAGAAGCAATTAAAAGTAGTTCAACCACAATGCGGTCACTAGATGCCTTTTGTTATTGCGAAAGCCACACACTAAGAGTAATGCCAAAGAATGATTGATGTAAAACGGATTTATATCGATTTAACTTTATGGTCGATTTAACTCCAACATGTATTTGCTCACTGACGTTGAAAGTATGACAAAGCAAAAGAATTCAAAAGTCCTTCGTCTATCAGTTATTATTCACTCATCAGTAGAGTGATAAAACTGATGCTTTCCATTAATATTCCGGAAATTAATATTCCGATTTGTGCCGGACGCATTTAAAATAAATTTATAATAAGTTTATAATTTCATATATATTGAAAAAAATCATAATTTATTTCTGATAAAGATGAAAAAGTTCAGATTAAATGTATTTATAGGTAGTGAAATCTTCCTTATTGCCACTTGCTTACTTCTTATTTGTCACTTATGTATTATTCTGTTTAAGTCAGAGATCATGCTTCTGTCATTTCCCTTAGGTTTAATTGGCAGCAAAATTTTGTTTGATTTGGTCGAAATTTTTATCTGTTTCTTATGTTTTTTCTCAACAAATAAGATCTGACATTTGACATCTTTTATTTTGTCATATACCTTTTAATTTAATTAGATGTTTTTCTGTGCTCAATTTCTTTTGTACATTCTGACCCGAATTGAGGATTTTTAAACGGAACGTACAAAAGTACGTATACAAATGTATGGTTAATTGTAAATTTTATGCGTTTTCTTCTAAATAATGCATCAAACTATTAATGTTTATTAAAATGTCAAGTTATAAACAAAGTTTGAACTAATTTTCAAGAAATTTTACAATCTTCATTTTTTCTAACTGATTGTAACGGCGAAATAATGTAAAGAAATTTTACAAGAAAAAATGGGTGAATGAGATCATTGAGCATGCAAATAAATACAATTAACCAAGAAATTTATGCAAAAATCCTTGAGCAAATTCACCACCGATAATACCATTTACCTGATTGAGCACTTGTATCGGATTCTGAAATAAAAAAGGGATCCCATACATACATTTATATAAAATGAAGAGAGGTACTGGATTACTGAATACCTGATCGATGACACCTGAAAATTCGTCACACCGTTGAATTGCCCTTTGCATTTCCATGACCACTTGCAACGATCCTAAGATATCACATTCACTGATCACCTTTCTCAGCTGACCACAGTACTGTCGTTCCGCTCCCCGTTTACATGTTTCTTTCCTGAAAATCATAAAATTCAACACATCCCTTTCCTCCTGTTATAAGATAGACAAAAAGTAAATTGCATAGCTTTTGATAAGCATAACTATTTGCATGTAATTTCAATTAATAAAATGATCTCGTTTTAAAACTTCCGCAGTTTATAATCGATCATATCCTGAGCCAGCCAATGGATTTCTTCGATAAGTTGGAAGTACATAGCAAGAAGCAAACAAGTAACAATGCTAAGTGAAGATTGGATTCACTTAATGCGTTAATCTTTCCTGTCAAAGTGTGAAAAATTTAAATATTTGTGCAGCTAACATATATCTGCACACTCACGTAGCACCGATGAAATCAACTTTACCACCGAAAAGAGCATTGGTGATCTGACTACCCCAAAGATCCCATGCCTTTTCATCAGCCACTTTCACGCAGTTCCCGTATGCTATTCTCATAAATTCGCTCAGAAATGGTAAGCATCCTGAAAAGAAATGTGTAATGGCAAGAATTTTCAAAAACCTGTTTATAAACATGCGATAAATTTCTCCGACTTTCGATTCGAAAGATTAATTTCACTGCTCAAAATATTTTCGAAAAGTGTCAATTACAGGAGTATCAATTGAGAGAGAAAATTTTCGTTAGAAACAATAATTAATGATGAAAGATCTTAAATTCAAGGATCTATGTAGTGGCAGATAATTTATAGCAATCAAACATATTAATTTAACTAATTAATATGAAGTTTTCAGAATAAATAAGCATTTTATGTCACAGATTGGTAATTAATCAAACAATTAAGGATTTGATATTAAGTGTTGACAAACCTTCACCCTTTGGTATACCAAAATTGCTATTTGCACCAGGTGCTAATTCTCGAATGGTCGGTAACCAGTTATCCGCATCTTTTATGTATGGTTGTGTCTTCACTGCAAGAGCTGCGGCTGATTTACTAGGTTTTGAAGACCCTAAAAATGCTTCTGCAATATCCATAAGTGATTTCGCACCACTGGACCCAATATCATAATTGCTTCTCCGTTGCTTCCCTGATATCAAACCACGATTTTCAATTGCAGAAACTTCAGAGATTTTAGCAATAGCTGGTGAAATGGCATTTGTTATAGACTGGCCGATTATTTCGGATGGTTGAGAATTGAGCGATATAGGTCCTGGTTCCGGATGACCAGGTCTTATCCTAAAACATCAGCTATTGTTTTAGACTTTGATATGGAAGAACATATTTTGCATAAATTCTGTGTTTGCAATATTCGTTTTTTTTTATTCTCTTTCATTCATCGCTTCAACTGAAAATATGATATCTATCAGATTTAATAAGTAATTAAAAAGTAATCAATCAGTGATATTTAAGATTAGACTAGCAGGAAACAAAACCATACAATCCTTCTAAATTAGCTGCGGCGGAATGTTTAGCAACGGAAGAAACAATTGCTGTGGCCATTTGTGTCAATCGTCCAATGTTATCATTTGATAGAAAGTCCAGGAATGGATGGTCATTCCTGCTCTGCAAAAATTTTTCCTTGTACGTCATTTGTGATAAGTGAAAGTATCGCAAAGATGGCAAAAGACAGAGTTGATTCTCTCACAGAGTTATTCGCGGTGCATTCCAGGAAGGAAAAAAAAAATTTAAGGAAAAAAGGGAAAAAATGTGCAAGGGAAAAATTTTATTTGAATATTAATCATGAGATAGTGCGGCAAAATTTTCAGTCAGGAAATGATTTACCGATTCACTTTTGAGTTCATTAAAGCCTTGAACAACAATAGAATTCACACAATCTTAGGAAATGAATTTAATTGTTGCATTCTTAACTTAACGGGGAAACATTCCAGCAACTCAAATCAGTTTCAATTGTTTATCCATTTCAAAAAAATTCTAATATTTCTTGTGCGGTGATAGGTGAAAGTGAACGGAAAAAGTAATGGTAGAATGTACAGAAAAAAAGGATAAGGATTCAGAAGCATAAAATAATATGAAGAAATATAACCTGGGCATTGGAATATTGAAGTGCGATTGATATGAAAAGGAGAAAGAGAAGATTGGTGAATGATTGCGCCATTCCAGAGACTTCAATAAGTCAGCCAAAATAGTTTTCGCTTTGTGAATTGGAGGATGGATTTTTGGGAAGGATTTGAAGGAAGGAACGGAAGGGGTTGGCGCTCAAACAGAGCAATACCGGATTTTTTGCCCCCCGATGATGATGATGATAACCATAATGATGTGGACATTTTCATTTATCCTTTCAACTGGATGGATATTGTGATTAACTCTCAGAATCTAATCTCGAACGCATCGAACGCAATGGAAACTTTTCGAACTTGTCAAAGTGGGAATTTGTCGAAGATTGTTTAAAGTGGGCTGATAAAACAGGACGAGAATTGAATGGGTGAATGGAAAGATGAAATGTGACAACCAGAAATTCCAATTTAATATTTTTTTTTTTTTTTTGTGGAGGATTAGGGGTCACGATATCCTGCACAAAGGTATAGCACAGTGAATTTACCCTGATTGACTGAACAATGAATTAGTACCAGTTTTGGTAAGGATAGCATTTATCTTCCATCTTTCTATGTTCCTTTCTTTATTTTCACTTTATTTTAACAAATATGTTTACCAATTATCTATTGTTTCACTCATTTAAGTTAATTATTAAAACATGTTATCGGTTAATTAGTGAATTCACATTGCACAGAAAATGAATTTTATAGAATCCTCGAATATAATTTTTTTGAATGGAAAATAACAATACAGGTAGTGTATATAAATACACAGAGAGAGAGAGAGAGAAACACATACTGTACTAATACAGCAAATTAAAGTTTTACAGGTAATGTTGTGGATTTTTATTTGGGAATGAGGATAACTATCAATAAATAACCAGTAGCAGATAATGATCAATTCGTGATACTGGTCAATTCATCGTTTTCATTTCAACTATTCCATTCTGCTCCTGTTATTTACAATGTAAATTTGTAAAAAGATTATTCAGTGGTCGTGACTAATTCAATCAACAATTTTATGTCAAATTTTAATTGCTTTTTGTTGTTTGAATTTATTTGAAATAATGCCGCATATATGATGACAATAATAATAATTAATGACCACAATAATAATTAAATATGTATGAGCAATGTTCGAGGACCGGTTTATCATGAATTGACAAAGAAGCAGAACGACTGTTTGATTGATTCTTTGATTTAGTTCTAAATTCAATGTAAAATCATAAGAATGAAATGAAAATAAGGGATTTCAACAATGATGTATTTCATGCAGATTTTTCGGCATCATTGCTTTTCTTATCCTTTTTCATAAAATAACAGATCTATCCTGAATTGAGATAGACTAAAAATATCCCCTTTGCTTATTCACTTTAACTCGTATCTTAGCAATAGATACTGCACTTTTTGCCTGTTATAAATCGAGAAGAGCCTATGCATAAAATCCTTCATATCATATGGGAAAAGGGAGCATAATATCAGTTAACTTTTATCAGTTAATTTTTTTAGATGGGTGTGTTGCTGGGCACTTTTTTGGATGGGTGTGTTGCTGGGCACTTTTTGATGGGTATATGAAATTGTACATAAAAATCTTATGAATGCAAACAATATATAATTAAGTTATGTGTACTTTAATTAATGACAAAAAATTACTTAGAGTTTTACCAATTCAATTGGAAGCTGAATTCTTAATAAAACGTTAACTAATGTTGTGCTCTGGGCTCGTTTACCTTCAAAATAAGTAGGCCGAGTAGAAGTCTAAATCTAGATTACAGCAGCATAAAACACAGACCCGTACCCATATGTGGCAATTGTTGGTGGGATGCGAATGATGGATCTTTTTAGTTGAAAATTTTCATCTAGCTGTAGAGGTTACGTTTTAGTAGGGAGCTGCTCTGTGTCATCCAAACAATGTAAATGGGATGGGATCCATCCGTTGATGGCGAACTTGCTTCAACAACCTGTCTTTACTCTTTCAAATCAAATAGTTTATGAGTATGACCTTTGATCCTTTCATATGACAATAAATGCCTATCTATAAAGTGTGTTGCAACTCGTTAGTTCATTTCAATTTTCAGTTATGAGTAAGAGCGAAGAGAAGAACGAAGCGTGCGGAAAACGGAAAAATTCTTCGCCAATTGCAATGACTCTTTCAACTCTTCAAATAGGTATCTTTAATTTCACTTAGTCACTTGGCCACTTGGCCACTATTGAAATTTGGCCACTGCTGAAATTTTTAATCCCAAATACATTTTGCATTTCTTAGCTGTAATTGTAATGAAAAGAAACAGCACGAAAGAAATGTATTTGGTTACTTACTGATTTTTATTTAATTACGAATACTTTAAGAATTTTTTTACTTACCAGCAGGTTTTGATTTTTTTAAAAATAAATGCAGTTGGTATAGAAATGACAGTTAAAGTTCAACTTACTGTTAGTTGTATTTTTCAAACAAATGCTATTTTCAGGAAATTTATCACAACCACAAATGCATAGAGAATTAAGGAATCTTAGATTTATCAGTCCCGGAGAAGCAGCTGTAATTTCTACAGAGGAAGCTATGTGCAATAGAGAAGGAGTTCGTAGATCTACAAGGCATCGCAAAGGTTTTTTTTTTTTTTTTTCCTTTTCTTTTTTTTGATTGATTTTCAGAAAAAGCTATAATTTTCGAAGGTTATCTTCTATTTCATATACAATTATAGTTTCATCAAGTTTCACTTTGAATCAATTTTATTTAAAAGTCACTTTCTCCTCTCTTTTTCAATATTTAATTGTTTTCTCTATATGAAATTTCAAACTGCTGGAAATTTGTCTGAAAATTGCATAATTGCTGAGAGTATTTCTGTTTTATCTCCAGCAGTAATATCTTTCGATCGCACAACAGATTACATTCCACATCATGACGAAGAAGGATATCTGGTCAAGGCCGATGGTCAGTGTGTTAAGTTATGCGATTGTTTGAGAACATCTTGCCCTGGTGATCGATTATCGTCAAAGTTTTTTTATTTTAAAATCAAGTTCTATACGTGAATTGAATACAGAATCGCTAGAAAACTAACAATTTCTTTACCACTTTAATTCATTTCCGAAACATTGAAGAAGAGTGATGAGAAGTACTATTTTTACTTCTTTTAACAATTTTTATGGAAAATGCAATAGTACATCTGAAATCTATGCTGATCTACAATTTTAGGCTGTCATTATCCATGTGAAAAGTGTGGTTCACGCATGTGTGGTCCAGCTTGTCAAAAGAATCGAGATTACATTATTGAAAACATTTTCACTGGAGCTGAACCACCTCGGATTCGTAAAAATCCTTATTATAATAGTCCTTCGAGACGTGAAAACTAAGAAGCATCTTGAAGAAGACTGTTTGTATTTTGTATGAAAAGATTATGTATTGTTGTTACATAATTTTATGAAAATTTAATCTTTAAAAGGCAGATAATTGGATTTATGTATTCATAAAACTTTATTTAATTTGATCAATTCCCGATAAAATTAGGTAAATTTTTATTCACTGTTATTAGTGGCACAGAATTGCTATTTCAGGTTGTTTTATGTTCAGCGAAAAATTTTATAAAAACTACGCTTTTGATCAGTTTCCAAAACATTGCTGGGGAGAAATCGATTTCGAGACCCAAAAGTGACAACTTGTTATGAGAGGTGTTTAATTTTATGTTCCAGTTTATTCTGGTATGCTTTCCATGTCTTTCGAAACTTTTTTATAAAGGGGAGATAAAGAGATAATTCAGCAAAAAAAAGGCTATTAGAGCGGATTTTTGTCCAGGTTAAATAAAGGAATATTAGAAGCAAATACTTGAATTTAACCCAAAAAATTTCCATTTTTTGTAGGTGCATATATAGTATATTTGTTCTGCATGCTAAAGTATGTATGTAAGAAATGGTTCGCACTAACGTAGGAGATCACCCAAGTATTTCATGCAGATTGCATAGATATGCGAAATATAATTAAACATTTGCTTTTATTCATGTGTCGTACTTCCCCCCATTTGTATAAATTTAAAAGCCATGAATGAAGACTTCCATATTCATCATTACGTTGAGTAAAGTAATAGAAGATTATTCGTAAGACTGATAGCCTTTTCGTGAAGTCTTATGACTGTTACATATTTATTGCAGTTTTTATTATGATAATTTTAGTTGCACTTTTTTCTTTCTCTGAGGCACTGCACACTTTTTCGTTGTTGTTTTATTTTAAATTTCAGTTGCAAGCAGAAAGGAATAAATCTTCTTTCTCATACGTTTATATTTTCATACATTTATTACAATCTTGAAAAACTTAGCTTTGGTTTATAGAACTGTATAATTCCATACATGGTGGGAAAAAGAATGCGCAAATTTTTTGAAATAATAACAAAAACATAATTTGGAAAGTGGAAAATAAGAGCTAAATTCTTTTGTGATATGTCCGAAAATGGTGGCATTTCCAGAAAGGAATTTTTTTTGAAAAAAGAGGTCATGTAAGATCATCGTGATTTTGGTTGTGTTTGTCTTTACTGAATACTGTGATTCCAGATATGATCTTTATTAAGGAGATAAATTTTGGAAAGATTCTAGGACGTGCTTTATGTTTTTAAACTTTTCCAAAATCTGGAAGATTCAGAGAAATTGTCATGTTTTACTTTGAAATACTTTTTTACTATGATTTTGCACTCATTTATGCTTCTTTGCGCTATTTGGTACGGAAATTATTTTTTTGGAAGGTGGCTATCATTTTTATTTTAGAAAAATCATCTGGAATGTTAAAGAAACAAGAGAAAGGATCTGTGACGGTATTACTGGGTGCTCAATGGGGTGATGAAGGTAAAGGAAAAATTGTCGATTATCTCATTGCGAAGGATAAGGTGAATTTCTCGTCGTTTGGTTTTTCGAAGGATTCAAGCACAAATGTGTAACGTGTAAACGTGTGAATTTTTGACAACCGTAGTTATCATAGAAATGATTATTGTGGTTTTTTGTATGTTTATTTGTCTTGTACTGTTTCTCTTATTCTTTTGTGCTAGTTTAAAGAACATACAATTGGAAAATTACAGGTGCAAGTCGTTGCACGTTGTCAAGGTGGCAACAATGCGGGTCACACTGTTGTTGCTAACGGACAAAAATATGATTTTCACATTATACCATCAGGAATCATCGCTGAAAATTGTTTCAATATTATTGGTAAGGTTTTATTTAATTTTGAACTGCCAGCTAAAATCGTGAAATGTCTAATGCAGTATTTGTCGATTTCAAAACAAGGAAACGCAATTTTGTTACATTTTTTTTTTTTTTTTTTCAGCCATATAGCATTTATCGAAATATTCTGTTCCTCTAATATTTCAAATTTGATTTCCAGGTAATGGTACGGTAGTAAATTTAGATTCGTTTTTTGAAGAACTTAACCACAACAAGATTAATATCATACCCGGATGGGAAAAGCGAATACTGATTAGTGATCGAGCACATCTTGTGTGTGGTATTCATATGCTCGTTGATGGTCATTCGGAAGATCGGCTGAATATTAAGTGAGTTTCACGTATTAAAGTTTAATATGTGCCAGTTATGAGTCTAATTGATTTCTAATAATTCTTCACTTTTCCAACTGTTGTTATACCGAATTTTCTACTGCTTCAGGACAGAACTGTCAATTTTTTTTTTTTTTCAGTAAAATTGGAACAACGAAGAGAGGTATTGGACCCACATATTCTAGCAAATGTTTTAGAAATGGCGTCCGAGTTGGTGATTTAGTTTACGATTTTGATGGATTTACTTCCAAGTAATCTATTTGTGGGACTGTGTTTTTTATCTGAATTATTTATTTCATCTTGTATAGCTCGTAAAACAAGGTTTTAATTAAGGAATTGAATCTTTAGATTTCGAGAGCTTGTCAAATATTATCAAACACAGTATCCTGATCTGAAGGTTGACGTCGATCTCGAGTTAACGAAATTCAAGGTAGCTTCTTTAGTTTTTGTCTAAATTAAGCAAGCCAATGGATAAATACTGAGCAATCTTTTATTTTGAAATTCATTTTTAGGAACACGCGAAGAAATTGAATGAATTGGCGCTGGTTGGTGATACAGTAATGATACTGGATGATTTGCGGAGCAGAGGCAAAACTATACTTGTTGAAGGGGCAAATGGTACCATGCTGGATATCGATTTCGGTAACTTTTTTGACGCCGCTTCTCAAATTTACACATAAGTATCCGTTAACTCCTAAAAAGAAAGACCAAAATTTTAAAAAACTTAATTTTTATCTTTGATTTTTATCTGGTATTATCAATTTTGATGTTTTAAGGAACTTATCCGTTCGTAACGTCATCTAATGCGACAGTTGGAGGCGCTGTTACTGGTTTGGGACTTCCACCAACGTCGATTAAAAGTGTAATAGGCGTTACAAAAGCATACTCCACGAGAGTTGGCTCTGGACCATTCCCTACAGAACTAAAAGATGACATCGGCGATAAACTGCAACAAATAGGACACGAAGTACGATTACTGCTTCTTTATTCCATAATTTTTTTTTTTTTTTTTCATTTTTAATACTTAGTCCTTCATATTCTTAAGGAGTAGTAATTCAGCACAACTTTTTTTGGAGCAACTGAATAATAGTTGCAGTTGTATGTATTCCGAGAAAAATTCATATTTCATAGTTAGTGATCATATCATTCTTTTATTAATTAAATTTGTTAATATTGCAGATTACCTTTGATAATTAATGTTGATTTTAAATTACCATCGTTTAAGCTTCTAAAAGATCTGAGTCAGATTTTCTGGAAAATTGGAAGTTGTCAAAATTTGTACGCTTGACGACGATTTGTTAAAAATTTAATTTATTTCATTGTTTTTTTTTCACACTAAGCTCCCAATTTCAGGTTGGTGTTACGACAGGTCGTAAGAGACGGTGCGGTTGGATAGATTTAGTCCTTCTGAAGCGAGCACATCTCATTAATGGATTCACTGAGTATGCACTCTTGAAATTATTTGAGAAGTCGGTTTCATTTGAATATCTATTGTAATTAAGATTATTATTGGTTTTAAGCATTGCTTTGACAAAGCTAGACGTTTTGGATACATTTGATGAAATCAAGGCAGGCATCGCGTACAAGCTGAATAAACAACTGTTAAAATCTCCTCCACGTAAATATTGTTTTATTACTTTTCTGGTTATTTTCTGGATATTTTTAGTTAATAACAATGTCATAAACACAAGTTGTCCTGTTGGACTTCATTTCAGTCTTTACATATTTTGTGGAATTTTACAATATGCGATCAAGTTATTCTGCTGTTTGATTGTTAGCTCTTTCAGCGCAAGCTTCCGACTGGGAGAAAATAGAGGTCGAATATCAGACATTTAAAGGTTGGAATACACCAATATTGGCTATGAGGAGTTTCAAGGAACTACCAGAAAATTGTCAGATTTTCATTAAATTTATTGAGCAGTATGTCGGAGTACCGGTGAGATGGATTGGTGTTGGTGAGGAACGAGAAGCGCTGATTCTTCGTGAACCCTAAAGGATGTCACATCAGCAGTTCATTTTTAAAGTCCATATTTCTATCATTCTTGAAACCAATCTCGAATCTGTAGTCCATGTTTACAGCTTTTGAGATTTTGAATTATTAATGGTTAATTTCCATGTGCATGTATTTGATACGGTTATATCTTGAAATATTTTCTAGTAGTGAATTATTTGAAATCAATATTATTGTAGGAGTTGCATAGTTATTACATGCCATATTATTATTTGGAACTCATTATTGTATTTTCTATGCTTCATGTGCATTATTGCCACATATTTGCCTTGAATTTTAAATGCTACATTGTTGAATACAAATTACAATCTTTTTATTCTCTTTAAACAATACTGTAGCAGCAACTACAGTAGCAATACCAATTAGAATTCATGACAAAAGTTCATCAACAGGTTTGATGTGTATTAAAGAATAAATTAGAATGGAATAATTCTCGTTCGTCATGTCAATTGTGATTGTGATGGCACGACACATTCATCATGTGTCATACCAGGATACCATCATGTGTCATACGAGGATACTATCGTGTGTCATGCCAGAATACCATTATGTGTCATACGAGGATACTATCGTGTGTCATATCAGGATACCAGGATGTGTCATACCAGAATACTATCATGTGTAATGCCAGGATATTATCGTGTGTCATACTAGGATACATTCATCATGTGTCATACTAGGATATTATCGTATGTCATACCAGGATATTATCGTATGTCATACCAGGATATTACCCTGTGTCATACCAGGATATTATCGTATGTCATACCAGGATATTATAGTATGTCATACCATGATACATTCATGATGTATCATACCAGGATACTACGATGTGTCAGGATACATTCCTCATGTATCATATCATAATAGCCTATCTGTCTGTTTGCCTGCCTTACTGGTTTCAGATGCCAGTGTGCTCTCATCTGTAACCATACTTCAAAGACTCTCCGATACACGGCATTCTCATAACATACGGGTAGTGAGGAGAGAGTAAGACCGGAAGGCAGCGTAATATTGTTTATTTCCACACCGATCGATTTATTGATTGGTTATATGTTGCATTGGATGAGTTAATCATTTAAAGCTGCCGTATCGCTGGCAGGAATGTTCAGAGTTTCTTTCATTTCTTGCATTTGTTTACGTAACCACCTTTAGATTGACCTTTATTTTACTTCTTCCTACTGTAGATTGACCTTTATTCTCATTCTTCCTATTATAGATTGACCTATTATTTTGCTTTTCCCTATCGACTTTAACATTCTTTTCACAAAGATGATTCATTCATTATTAATCATTTCATTCAATTATATTTTTCACATATTTATATTAAATAGATTTCTTTATATTCATTATTGATTTTAATTAAGATTCATTTAGCATCTTTACCTTTCATTATAACTATAATTGGCGAAAAAATACATGAAAACCATTGCTTCTTATTTTAATATGAAAATATATTTGCATTTTGTTTATACTTTTAATTGTTACAATCACGTTTTACACTTACTATTACATTATTACATATTATTACATTTATAAATTTTCTTCAGCAAAATGGCTGCGAATAATATTGCTAACATTAAATGGGATCATTTTGGTGTCTATCGACGTTTTCAATTACCAATGGCATATGCCGGTGATTTGTATCGATTGCTACTGGTTAAAATCAACTATGTAGTTCCGGATTTTACAGGCAAATTGGGATGGAAAGGTAATTTCAATGATTTCAGAACTATTTAAGGTAGCAAATAATATTAGTTCAAAAAATTTCTATTATAACAAATTCTACTTTCAGTTCATTACAGATCATTATTTATGTTGACATTATTATTGCTTATATATTAATGCTTTTGTAATATATCACATAGAATGAGGTGATAATAATACAATTCTCATTGTATGTTATAGAGATTAAAGTGATTATTTAGTGTTGCGTAAAATTTTGATAAATGATAGATGAAACAAATATTTAGGGGGTATTTGCTTGATAAAAAGATATTTCTAGATGAAGAAGGTGACATAATATATTTTTCAACGGATGAAGAATTACGCGGTGCACTTCAAACCACAAATAATCAGCTTCGCATTCAAACCATCAGTAAGAGTTTTTTTTCAGGAAATCCTGAATATTAGGGAATTCATATAGCAAATCTTAGGCCGTATTTCTTACACAGCATTAGCAAAAAAGAAGAGCTGTTGAAGAAATGTAAACCTTGTCAAGTAATAAGTTATGCTCCTGATTTTTGGTTTTTATCCAAAGTTCAGCAACCATTTTAGCAAACCTACAGTTTTTTTTTTCTTTCGTACACACACTCATAGTATTTGTTGTTTTGCAGATGAACTCGCGCAACGTGAAGAAGGAAAATCACCAAAAGGCACGAAGAAAGAAAATAAGAGTAAGAAAATGGTATGTTTTTGTGTTGTTCTATTTGAAACCAAGAATAGATTGTTCTTTAAACACTCTAGCCGAGTGCAGTAATTGGTAGGTAGAGGTTTAGGATAGTCATTAAATAGAAAGTGCTTTGTTCTTTAAACAAATCATTTGTTCCGTTCAATTTATTATCTTTTTCAGAAAGAAGTCCATCCGTTTGTTACATGTAATCGTTGCGATCAACCTCTTTATGGAATTCGTTATAAGTGTTGTGTTTGTGATGACTATGACCTATGTGAAGAATGTGAGAAAGAAGGAGTACATCCAGATCACGCTTTGATTCGCTATGCTACACCACGAACACCGGTATTACATCCTTTAGATATGGATTTTTCTAGTGAATTTATTGAATCACATGTGAAAATTTAATTTTAAAGAATTAGATTATAGGAAATGCGCAATCAAGTTTGCCCTATATCAAAAGACCATGTAGAGCTTACGATATTATCTTCATTAAATTGTTGGAAGAGTTTACACAGTTATAAAGGAGCAATAACTACCAATTTTTGCAGTAGTAGAATTAGGAAATAAATGTAATAATTATTTTTACATCACTTCTAGATAAGTTACTTAATTCCTAATATTTTCTGTTTGAGAAGGTTGAGCATCTGCGTTCGAGACGCACTTGGCGACAAAACAGTCATAGTTTCGGTCATCGCGACGCATTTCTACAAGAAGGTATTTTTGGACGAACTGCGGCAGCTGCTGCTCATGCTGCGCAGAATGCAGCTGCTGCTGCAGCACAGCACGCTGCAAGACATGCTGCAAGACACGCTGCAGCTGCTGCTACACATTTTACTGAAGTTAGTTTTCTGTAATTCAGTGAATGAAAAAGCTGCTTGCCATGAGAATAAGAGGAATTTATATATCTACAAATAAATAATCCTCACTTGTAGCTAAATGCCTATATTATAGATATACTCCTTAGCATCACTATGGTTTCCTATAGCCGCATTTTTTTTTAGTCAAGTCTATAAATTTCACTTTTTTCGTTTCTAGAATTCTAAAGAGAATACAGATGGATTTCCACCACAATTTCGGGAATCTGTGGCTCAAGGCATGGAATATCTGAAAGAAGTCGGCTCACAGATTCAACAGGCACTTGCGAATTTTGGTACTGTTTTTGTATTACCGAAAGGATTTGAATGTGAAAAAGAGCTTAGTTATTTTATTTTATCACATTTACTGACTCTTCCGCTCCCTTCATCGTTATGGTGATGAAGGACGTGCACAACTTTCTTGCGGACAAAAAATGAGTACTAATGAGGAAAACCTGATGCAGTATGATATCGAATGTTGGTTTCATCGGCTATGAACTGTGTAGAAATATTTAGAATTATATTCAAAAGCTTTTGAATATTGCTGAGAGTGTCTAATGTCGGTTTTAATATTGTTGAGAGTGTCAGAAGGATGTAAAATAGGCCGATTTATTTCATATTTTTAGGAATCGAAGTTGATATGGATGTGCAGAATGATGAAACTTCGGAGAAAATTCCCAAAACACAAGACCACATAGCGAAAGATGTTGCGGAAAATAATACAGCTAATGATGAGAAGGAAAATGTACAAAAGGAAGATAAAATGAACGTTTCGAAAATTGATGACTTAGGAAATGAAGGTGGGAAACGGCAAAATAATGGTCCGACTGCTGAGACTGTTGAAGCGGTGGGTGTGTTGAAGTGTGATTTTTAACATATTTGTAATATTTGGTTCGTCTCTTTTCCAAGTATGAAATATGGTGGATTTTCTGAGATGGATTCGACCTTATTATTTTCAGTGTTGCTTTCTCAAGTTAATCCTTGTAAAAATTTTATTTTTTTACAAGATGGCGAGAGCAATGTTTTCCGATTTTGTTTTGTTTCTAGGTCGCAGACGAATTGGACGTGCCGTTGAAGAAGATGCATATTTCTGAGTGTGAAGAGACAGAAAAAGTTGTCCGAGATTCGAATGATTCAACGCATGATGCTGTCGTTTCTGGCGATGATATTTCCGATGAATGGACGATGATGGATATCAATGGTCCAGGCAGCAAATGTCAATCAAGTATTTATTTTTTCACTAATATTACTTCATCACTGTTATATATAATACGTCTCGAATGCAATAGTATTTATTTTCGTAGGATGTAAAGAGCATCCAGTGGTCTGAATTTGTAAAGCTTCAGTTTATGTGCTATACCGAGTAGATCTCTGGAATATAAGAATCTGTACATATGCCAGTTTTCATATGGCTGGCAAGTTTTCAGATGTGCCACTCTATCCTGTCATTGCTGATGGAAAATGTATGGCTGGTACCCCGTTCATAGTCGCACAACCTGGACCACACAATCCGCATTGTTATTTCATTTATCCAGGTAATTTTTTTCATTCATTTTCTCTACTGATAAATTAAAGAGCTAACTCATCATCATTGTCAAATACCAGATGTGTAATGTAGTGTTCTAATTTTATCTCGATTTGTTTTTTCCTTTTGATTTCTTAAATCATACTAGAACTTTGCAATATTAGTAAAAAATTGCAGATGACCAAATTGCACTTTGCGTAGAACAGTTGGAAGGAATGGGTTTTGATAATTGTAATGGATGGCTAACCAAACTTGCAGTGGACCTAAAAGGTGACGTGAATGCAGTCATTGAGGATATGAAGAATGATCCTGTATATGCGAAACATTTTGAAAACAATTTCTGAAAAATATTTCATATTAAAAAAACATGTATCGTACTCCATTTATTTTTAATTTGTATACAGTATATTATTTGCACTTTGTACATTTAACTGAACGTTTTCATTCTTTTTTTTCCATCTTCACATCATTATAGATTCACACATTCAATAATGCAAGATTTTTTGCACTTGAATATCGACCAATGGAATTGTCTTCTTTCACATTATATTCATTATATTCTACTCTTTTGATGTATCCTGCAGTTGTTGCGAATAAATGCTTAATAGAAATAAACTTCTTTAGTAGCACAGTACTTTCAGGATATTTATTATAATTGAGTCAGAATACCATCAACAGATTCAGAATCCTCTTGAGTGAAATTAGACTTGTATGTTTATTTTATTTTGCAAGGCTTAACTAGTTCAGTAGGAAAAGTCTGTACGGTTGGTTTCGTTGAATTAGCGAGTAATTTTCACGAACAGTTAGATGGAAGGTTCAATACGTGTTACTACGTGTTTTTTTTGTTGTTACAGGTTTTGCATGCTCTGTTATAATATACCAAACAATCAACACTGTCTGTTTACTATACTGTTTACTGTTTGACAAACTAGCGATTGTATAGCACGACTTCTTAGGCTCGTCCATGTTCAGTGCATAGAAGCCTAGTTCTTTCCCACTATAAAATAGCTAGATTCACGGGTATATTACGGAATCATCGTGGTACTTCCTTATCCATTCAGTCTTCCATTATGGCACGGATGATTAAGAAGAAATGGGAAGTGAAATGAAACAAATCTTCATCAGGGCCGTATTAAATATTTGCGTTGGATTGGCTTCTTGTTTTTGTAAACTTTTTTAAACATTGTGTAGATTCCTGCCTCTTCTTAGTTCTCTTGGAGACGTGTTAATATAAGTATTCAAATATTCTAAATAATAGGACGAGAAAGGTCATCAAGAGGTCAGCACGTAAGCATCGGCATCTTTTACAAAGGATAGTGATATAATTTCAGGTTTCAACTTTTTCTCTTGGCATACTTTTCAAATGGGTGCATTTTTGGCAACACCAGCATGCATTTCATCGGTTCGTTTCATTTTATTCTTAAAGTGATATTACATTTCTAATACAAATTCATTTACTTATTTACTTTATCTATCTATTTGGTAAATATCGAGAATGCTCTATGGAAGTGAAAATTACTACTACATATCAAAGTATAATATGTAAATAAGAATAACACAAAATAGTAATAGTTAAATAATCGATTAATGCAACAATTTGTTTGTTCAGGTAAAAAATTGTTAAAGAAATTTTCATTATTTTTTTTTTGCCTTATTAATGTTAAAATTCATGAAATAAATTTTATACTCAGAAAATTATGCTTCATATTTCATTTTTAATAAATTATCCACTGATCATTTGATGTTTTTCTCGTTTTGGACTAATTATTGAAGTGTACTACGCAACGTTTGCTCTTGAACTCATGTCCACAATCAAATTACTGTATCGGCTAATGTTTACTATATTTGCTTTGACAGGACTCTGTTTTATTGCAATTTTTTAACTATAACATTATCTTATTTCTACTTTAATTTTTTTTTTCAGTTAGCATGTTGCTGTGGTAGCGCAGCATGCTCTTTATGTTGCACAGCATGTCCAACTACCCGCAGCTCATTGACAACCAGAGTAATGTATGCAGGAATGTTGTTGATCAGTACTTTCATGGCTTGTCTAATGCTTGCACCTGGTGTACAAGCTAAACTTGCTAATGTAAGCTTGTTTCAGTAAGCTTATCTCAATTAAATCTCCCATTTCTACTGGAGGGAATTTTTATTCTGATTACTTTTTTTTTTTAATTAAACAAACGAAATTATTGTTTCTAACCGTTTTTTATTGTGTTTTTTTAATTTTCAGTCAAATTGGTTTTGTGAAGGTCTGTCCGGCATTGCTGGAATAAACTGTTCCCATGCAGTTGGTTTTCAGGCTGTTTATAGGTGAGAATTCGAATCTTTTTGAATAATGGTATCCTAATAATTGAGACTTTTCAAATGCTTTGAATAATATTTTACCAAGGATACTGTGGGCCAACTTCAGTTCATACCAAAGGTATTCGTGTGATTTTTAGACTTTGCGGAGCAGTGGCCATTTTCTTTTTCGCGCTTATGATTTTGATGTTTGGAGTGAAATCATCCCGTGATGTGCGGTCGAAAATTCAGAATGGCTTTTGGTTCTTCAAGTATCTGATTATTATTGGAATCACTGTTGGGCTGTTTTATGTCAATTCAGAGAAGATTTCTTCGCGTCCGTTTTTCTATTGTTCATACATTTTCCTGATATTTTGGAATAATTTTGAAGTTATATAATTATAATATGGTAGATACTCCTCCATCTGAGAAATTGAGAGTTATTTTTTCAGCTTTAATGTGGTCTGGGTTGATCGGTGGCTTCATTTTCATCTTGCTACAACTTATATTGATCGTTGATTTCGCCCATTCGCTTGCTGAAGGATGGATGGACAAATATGAAGAGAATGAAAGTCGCATATGTTATTGTGGTAACTTTAACGTGTTATAAGATATTTTTCAAATAATATTCAGTTTCATAAGTTGCTGTATTTGTGTGCGTTATTCCATTCTTCATTCGAGCGCCTATGCCTACTCAAGTCTGGGGAGTCGTAACATCCAAAATGAAAGATTATCAAAGATGACAGTGAGTAATAAGAATGGTTGGAGAGACAGGAAAGCCGAATAATGTGTAAAAGGTGCGAAAGGGAGAAGGGAAGTAATTATATTTTTTTTTACCATAAATTTTCAGATTATTATTACAGGTGTCATGATGAATTTTGCAGCCAAGTAGTAGTCATAAATTTTCGGTTTTCATATATTTCTCAAAAGTAATTTTGCAGGATTATTGATGTTCACCTTTCTGTCGTATGCACTAGCCATTGGAGCTGTTGTGCTAATGTACATTTTTTACGCTTCGGCAAGTTTTGAACTAATAAGTTTTACTTACGCCAGTAAATTACTTTCCATGGAAAGGGTTATTCATAGCACGCTTTTTACGTCATCGTTTATTATAAAAATATGATTTAAAAAAAGAAAAATCTATTTTGCAGGAAAATTCATGTCACACGCCGAAGTTATTTATCTCCTTCAATGTCATTCTCTGTATACTGGTCTCTGTTTTGTCGATCCTTCCACGTATACAGGAACGAATGCCTCGATCAGGCTTGTTGCAATCATCGTTTATTACTCTCTATGTAATGTACATTACATGGTCAGCACTAATCAATAACCCAGGTCTGTTTTTCTTCTCAACGCAATCAAAGAAATTATTTTTCATGAGAAAAAAAAGTAGTTAAGAAACTATAATTTAAAAAAGTAGTTAAAAAACTATAATTTTTCAGATAAAGAATGCAATCCTTCGTTGATTAACATTTTTACCAATCACACAACTCCTTATGGCCAGGTATCTTCAACTTTAACATTCACTAATTTGGGATATAATTTCTCTCATTTTTCTTTTCATAAAAAATTTTTCAGTCATATTATCTGTCACATATATAATTTTTGATTTATCATAATTGATTTGGGAAATCTTTGTAATAGTGATGATTTTGTTCTCCAGGATGTTTATGGAACGCCGATGCCGGCTGAATCTCTAATTTCCCTTCTGATTTGGTTCATCTGTATACTTTATGCATCATTCCGGACCTCATCGAGTTTCAATAAAATTGCAGGTGGCTCATCGCAAGGAATAGTGGATAATGGAGATAACGGTTCTCAGCAGCATATTATCACGTCTTTCGAAGGTCCATCACACTTCACCCTATCACATATAATAGTTTTTAATAGTTTATGTGCAAATGATCAACAGTTAATTTTTTAGAAATGATCTGTATTCTATGTACATTATTAGGAAATTTCAAAACCTGTAATGTAAGTGATGGGGCGAAGTTGCAATGGACTTTGCACACTTTCAGCTCATATTTTCTGGTTATCTTTTCCATTTAGATTGATTTTGCTTTTTTTTCCTATATGCATGTTAGGCGAGCTTTCTATAAATTTTTCGGTTATGGTAATATTTTGTCAAATCCAAAATTTAAATGAATCTACGAAATAATATCTTTTTTGTAAGAGAATCAGTCTGGTTAGATATCAGAGAAAACAGATAATTGATTTTTGTTATTGCTTTCAAAAGTTTACATCAAGTTACATCCTTCGTTGTTCCTTGTGTCCCTCTTTCTAAGAGATATACTCTCTGCATGCGTAGTTTAATTTTCCTATTTTTTGGAAAAAAATATTTTGGAAATAAAATTTTCAGAGAATCAGGAAGGTGGACGTGTTTGGGATGATGAGTCAGATGCCGTTTCATATAGCTACTCATTTTTCCACTTTGTATTTGGGCTGGCTTCATTGTATGTGATGATGACTCTGACGTGTTGGTACAAGTAAGTTTTGTAAAGATTCAAAAGAATTTGCTAGGAAGTTTATTAATTTAAACAGAAGTGATCATATTCGTTATTTTTAAATTTAAAAAATAAAAAAATAATTTTCCTTTTAATACCAAAGTCTTATTTAAGACCGGACAGTGACTTGCGTCATTTAAACAGCAACATGGCAGCAGTATGGGTGAAAATTGTATCTTCTTGGCTCTGCATTACAATTTATGCATGGACGCTTGCAGCACCAGCAATTTTTCCAAATCGTGATTTTTCGTGAAACTAAAAAACAAAAATTGAAAGAAGTCCAATTGATAGTGAAGCGAATTTTAGAATTTCATTCGCAATTTAAGGTTTTGTATATAATTTCAGAATTTTATTCCCTTTGTGCTCTGATTATTCTTAATATTGGTTAGAAAAGATTTTGCTCGCCTCATTGAGACATGCTGTATAGTGCTTGTGTATTTTGCTGTGTTTTGTATATCTTAAATACTTTGTATATTGTCGCCATCGTTTGATAAGTTCTTTTGTCACCTTATTTATCTCTTTCTTGTGAAAACATTTTTATAAATTTTGAAGAAAGTCTATTATATACTTAAATCCATAACTAGGAAAGTCTCAGACTGACCAATTATATCATCCGTTTTTTGTAGACCATATAACTACATTCCATATTCATTGCGATAAACTTTGCGCGATGGATAACTATCGTTGCTTTTTCTCGGTAATTGTATGATAAAACATTTATTCATTTTTTTTTTTTTGTCCGCTCCATCATATGGTCTATAGCCAAGTAACGTTTTTTTTTTTTTTTTTTTTTTTGAATTAATAAAATGTGAATTGTCACATATTAAAAGCAGCAAGGCTCTATAATATACTATTAGTATTAGCGGTCTTGGACGTTTATTATGTCTTCGACTTTCCTAAAGTATGCTCTACATTTTTTCTCGTAGAAATGAATTATCGCAAGATTAAGGAAACTCATTCGCTTCTTAATATTTGATAATTTCAGGTCTAAAAAATGACTGCTGATTTGTTGTCTATGGGCCGGTACGTCGGACCGGTAAGGATTTATTTGACGTTGTTACTTTTATTAGATCATGTACGGGTTTTTAAAGCATTTAGCAGCCTTGACTCATTAACGTAAAACATGATATGAAATGTGACACACTAAAGTATTTGCCCTAATTTCAACAGTGATTTTGAATCGAAATTGAATCGGAAATTTTCAGGTGAATCCTTCACTTTATTCGCAGCTAGCTGTGCTGCTGCTCGCTATAGGCCTCTTTTTCATGGCTTGGTTCTTCGTTTACGAGGTTGTGTTCATTGCACCATTTAGCACTTTTCTCATTTATCAGTTTCAGGTATTTATGTTATAATGGTTCGTTATGTTGAATTATGTTAACTTTTTTACTTGAATGTGTTCTAGGTGACTTCAACAAAGTTTACTCGAGTACTTGTCAAAGAACTGCTAATTTCGTCAGTTGCTGCACTTTTTCTTGGATTTGGTTCAGTTTTTCTCATGCTTTGGACAGGAATCTACATTTGATCAACTGCTGCATTGTGATTTCGGTTTTTTATTTATTCCAATTTCTTGTTAGCCCACTAATTGTTTCTACTTTTTTTCCTATTTATTTTTGTGGATATGAAAAATAGTTTGCATCATTTTTAAGTACTTTTTATTTTGAAAATTCTTTATATTTTGGAAATTCAAAACCTGGTATCACCATAGAAATTCAGTACATTTTAGACACGTAGTTCTACACAACCATTAGAAAAGCATACAGAATTCCTACTGTTTCAATCTTTGGTTCTTTTTTTTTGTTCCGGGTTTAGATTTTATAAATATTTTGCTTTTTTATGTACTTTTCGCCGTAATTTTTCGGCTTATAAGGGTTTGTTTGAAATATGCTTGTTCCTTATTTTTTTGAATTTTTTTGAATGAGTGTAATGATAAGAAATTCCTTAACGATAAAAGTATTAGCATTTCATTTACCCGCATATATATCAATTTTATATTCCAGTTCTTTATAATTGCATGGTTCAGCATGTATTAGTGCAAAAGTGTGGAAGAAAAATATTACTTTATTCAACATCGAAATGCGACTGAATTTGCTGTTGAAGCTGTCTTGATAAAATCTGTTTGTGCTTTGTACAAACACTTTGACATTTGCCAAGATTTTCGAAACGATTTTGATTGCCGCCGCAGCTCTGGGCACCGAATGGATAACATTTTTCGGTAACTGGATCGAAGTAATAGCGCACCTGCAGTTTATTTCTGTCTGTTGTGTCATCATTCGTTTCTCCGACTGGACATAGTCCTGAGTCTGAAACAGGTCATGAAAGAGGGAAAACGAGGTCCTAGGCATTGGTTTAACATTATGAGAATTGTCATATAGGTATGTACCAGTACTGTCATCGTAATGCTATTTTATGTCGATAGTAACGAAAGGATAAGTTTATAATATTCAATTAGTCAGGTTGCATTAAAAAAGTCTCTGATTTGCAACACAACCTAATATTGCCTATTTCTTAATTATTCGCTAAATTTTTCATTTCGAGACTGAAAGCAAACCTGGTGGGAGGTAACAAATGCATGGATAACGCTGTACATCGGTAAATACTGGTGGATCTGGTGAGCGAGCAGCATCCACTATGTTATATAGAAATATTGGCAAAGTTAATATCGAGGAATATATCATTTCTAAAACTGAGCATTATGAAGTTGAATATTGTTAAATATTTAACTATTATGGATACTAGGATACGACTTCTGCTATTAATTATGCCTGTCCATTTTAAATTCTGATCAGATATATATTTTTATTTGAGTATAGTCAGATCTTTTTCCCTTTTTCCTTCCATCTCCTTCTCCAATTTTTTATCCTATCCACTACTGTTTCATGCGTAAGAATACAATAAAATTGATGTCAACGGAAATTTAAAATTTATTTATATTGCAACAAATGTAGGAATATCGCCGAAATATTTGACATCCAAAAATTAACGTAAGTAAACAAACAAATGCATGCAGAGAGTAGATATGGATGGATTGGAAATTAGCAAATTCAAGTGAAAATGGGAAATAAAATTTATAAAATATTGGAGTGTTACTTTGCTATTGATGCTTCCATATGACATGGTTGAATTTAAAAGTAGCGTATCAGTGGAGACATTATAGGTTTTCATTTGACATTACTGCACTTTTCTAAACGATAAAAATGGTAAAAAAGATTAAACTGAAATTTGGTAGCGCATATATCCATGAAAAAGTGGCAGAAAAGAATATGTGTATTGCCAATGATTTTATGACGAATAACCATTGGTGACCTAAATATCCATTATTTCCCTCCTCACTTATTGACCCTTTCTTTCCCAAGAAGTGATTAGTTTTTTAAATTTTAAATTTTCTTTCATCATTAAAATATCATGAATTGCATATGATTTTCCTGAAATTCCTGCTAAATGTCAAGAAATTAGAATTTGTCCAACAAGGAAAATAATTAAATTTGGCAGAGAATGGAAGTGATTGCTCTTAAGTTTTATTGGATGAGAGATATGGAAATTTCCTGCCATTTAACTCAGTGACTTTTTTGCAACTGAATTTTGCTTGAATATGTAGCTGGAATTTTCTAATAATTGTTTGATAAAGTAAAACTGACAAGTGAAGTAACTCAATTTATGAAAATGAGAAAAACGTATCGAAGAGTTTAACTTTAAGCTGAGCATCTATAAATGTTTCTATTCACTCAACCTAACTATTAGTAGTGACGACAACAATGAAAAAATAATAAGCATTGACATAAGCATTTCTCAGCATCTGTTGTTTTCGATCACAGCGCACTTTTTTAAACAAAATTTAAACGAACATCTGAACAAAAAATATTTTCTTCATATGCAATTATACTTTAATTTTTCCTAATAAAAAATGTCTCTTAAGAAAGAGTGGATGAAAATAATTAGAAATAGAGGTAGCAAAGAAATGTGTAAAAATAAATTCGTAGCACCCAAACACAGCTCCTCAAATGGACAAGTTTTTGTTCTCTATTTGGTTCGAAAACTATTACTTGTTGAAAATAGAACAACGAGGATCGATTACATATTTTCCATTTAAATTCTGTCTATGAAAATGCACAATAATATAAATATGCGGACAATACAAATTCACCATTAATTACCTCTGACAAACAGAATGAATGAATATTTCCTACAGTGTGGGAAATGGTGTTAAGTCAACTAGTTAAAACGATAAAGGCGCGCAATAACTGCACTTAACACAATAGAAAATAGAAAATCCGTACAAAACAAAAGTCTTTAATTTTTTAAAGGTCTTTAATTTTTAAACTTGCTAAGAATTGTTTGAAGGTACTTGATATTTTAATTTTTAATTTCGTAATATAAATTCCTCCATTTACCCATTAATTTTTAAAATTTGGCCAACTTGCATATATCATACAATATTCATTTTATAAATATGTTAAAAGAATTTTCTTTGCTCTTACAAAATTTGATACCTTAATGAATTTCAGTCTTCGTTTCTATTGTTTCTTCGCAAATCAAATTAAATTGCAAATCACATTAAATTTCTTTGCAAATTAAAAATAAAAGCTATATATTGCAGTTTAGTCAGTCTCCTAACTATAGAAAATTTTTGCGTTTTTTCAAAATTTAAAGTTGTAAAGAAAATATCCGCACAGCAATGTGTCAACAGATGAATAAATTTGACTAAAATCGGATTGTGAAATATTGTAAAAAATTAGTGGAAGGCTCAATTTCTTTCATTGATAAGCAATAAATGTACAATTTTGAGAACTAGTAAATCGCACCCAACTCTTCGATGATTCAGAAATTTTTAACAAAATTTTTGTAGAATGATATAAAATCGATGATCAGCTTACTTATTTTAGTTTAATCCGGAAAAGCGCTTTTGTTTTGCGCAACAAAATCAGCTTGGCTTATTTTTTTCGCAATGGTTGACGCCATATGAAAGGACAAAAAAGCAACTAAGGAAAAAGTAAAATAATCAAGCAAATAGCCTGTATGCGATGATTAAAGCAATCAAGAGTTCAGGGTTAATAAATAATTAAATAAGCAAGTGTAGAAGTTCAAAAATTGCTAACATTTCGCAATGATTCTATTAAGCAGTTCCTCATAATATTTATTAAAACACGAATCTTTTGCAGCGTTAAAAAATTCATTGCTTGCTTGAAACTGCATTTCATGAGCCATAAATGTAGTCTCAACTTCAAAGCCAGAACCAAAAATTTTAAACGAATTTTACAGTTGCAGGTTTCTAACAGTGATTAAAATGCACCTAATCGCGAGTTTCTTAATTTCTTTAACTTAAATATTAGGGTAGTTTCGAATGAAAATATGAATTTTAAAAATGTTGCGCAAATGATAATGTCTTTCTGAAGAATGCTAAATGTCGTTTGCCTGCAAAGTAAATGCTAAAAAACAGGTTAGAATGCTGTTTTTTACTTCACTCACCGAAAACTTCAGGATAGTTTTGTTTAAATTGAATGGCGCACAAAATAATTAGCCATTCAAGTTTTTCACTTTTCTCAAGGGTAATTTTCGAGTATTTCTATCGTTTTGACTCAGTTATTCCGAGATAATTACTTCTGATTCTACCTGAAATCAAATTTTGTTAACTTTTCTAATAAAAAACCAACCATCCTTGTCTACCCGACCCCTCCTCCATGTCATTATATTTATATAAAAGGTATGTTGGCCTATTTGTCGACTAACTGACATTAGTAATCTTTTTCATTCTTTTGTTATTTTCAACCAATAAATTTCATGCATGAAATTCTGAATGGCCATTCAAATATTCAAATAAAATATGCGCTAAATGAGATATGATATTACGAATGAATTGACGAATCCTTACCAACATAGAATTAGATTCTGCCTTCTTCAACGTGCATTCTGCTGCTCCCTAAAATGAATTAAAATGACAAGAAAACATTTCCAACTTAAATGAATTGCCTGACTCTCGTCAACTGGTTAAAATTTGTAAACTTAAATTGGATGCATTCACTATGTTATATTTTGATAATGTTTCATCCAGTACTATATTAATTTAAGTTCTTTCTCGTACAGCCATTTTTCATGCATAAAACCATTAGTGTTTTTTTTTTTTTTTTTAAATTATTGGAAAATATTCTAAATCAATACGACGCAAAAATTAAAAAAAAATTCTCCTAATTATTTATATTCCTAAAAAATTTTGATATAGAACAATGTAACCATAATTCCGAAACAAAAAAAGAAAAAAATTTAATAAACCTACAACTGTTCTTTGAAGTCTGGACAGCGCGATAAAGTGAAATATACAGAAATCGCTTGTTCTCATTCTTGCCAATTTCACAAATTGTTTCATCGATGGATAAGTTGTGAGCCTATTGGAATATAAGTTTTTTTCAATGAATTCCGTTTATCTCATTTTTATTTTCAACAGCAAAACATCTTTTTTATTGATGAAAATAGAGAATCAAGCGGAGCAGTCGAAAAGTATACGAAATGGCTTACTTTGATCACAATTGACGTTGGATACATAAGGAAATTATTGGTTCCGTCAAAACAAATCAAAAAATGCTGGAAAATGTTTTCATCATGATCCAATTCTTTTCCATTGCAACTCGCCCATTCCATTTCATATTTTGTAATCATAATTTCTGAAAATAGTAACAAACTAATTATAAAACGAAGCTGACCGGAATTTATTACTTTTACAAAATTTTGGTACCGTTGTTCATGATTATCAGGACTAATCATTCAGTGTAATGAATCTCGCAACTGCAAAATATCTGTATGACATATTTATTCATCTGAAACACTTCCATCGTATCTTAACTCCGTTCTCTTTAATTTATTCTCTTTTTTATATCATGAAGAAAAAATGTTCCTTATATCTCTTCTTCTTTGCTTCTTCCCAAACATATTTGTTAGCTGTATTTTGGCCCAAATATCCTAATGTTTCATCCATGATTTTTATCAACTTTCCAGTAGCGAAATCGAATATTTGAATACGTCGATCTGTTCTACTCACAGCAAATGATTTTCCATTCATTGGCTACGAACTTATTAGCAAAGTAGTAGAAACACTTGAATTCATTACGTATCATTTGTCGATTGTTGGAATCTTGTTCGAATGTAATGTTAAGAGTGTAATTTGATACTGAATTAATCATTCTAAGTCTTAAGTGGTTGCATTTCATTCCGGAACTAACACATCAATAGGAAAAGGAATAAATTGCAATGCAGAAATAACAATTGCAATAGTAGTTGTTGTAGTGGTAGAGGTGATAATAATAGGAGTAGCGGTGATGAAAATAGCAACAGTCATAACAGTAATAACATTAGCAGTAATAGTAAACTAATAGAAACGATAACAAGTTGTTGAAGGAAATGAAACAGTAGAAGTAATTTCAAGCTGTGTTCCAGAACGTTGAAAATCAGATGCCTGGTTACCGAACCCGGTCTAATGGTAGCAGCTTTTATTGTCCTTGCCGGTATTAATATATTGGTAGCCATGTGATAACAGGCAGTTCCATACTAAAAGAAATTAGTGTTCATCATTTGGTGGTATTAAATCATTACTTGCTTCAATATCCACATATGCATTATATTTACTCAGTGTACATTCTCTCTGCAGTTTATTTACCATAGCTTATCATCAAATGAATTGATGAAGTATCTTTGAACAACAAATTTCGACCTTTCTAAGCATAATAATTTGGGCGATATTTGAAGCATTCTAACTCCTAGGTACGGACAAGGTACGGACTCTGTGGGTAGCGGCGAGTTAAATAAAAATACACGTGGAGTTTTCTTTTTAATTATTACGCCAAAAATTTTGGCCAACGTGTATTCTTAAATTAACAGAATTTATTATATCTTTACCATATTATTAGCAAATATCCAATAGATCTCAATTAAATAAGATTTTTTTAATTAATTTCTATTTCTGAAAGTTAATCCGTTTCATCATGCTGAATTCATCATGCAAATTTTATCATAACATTTAAAGATCATCTAAAAAATGGCTTGGCTCAGCAAACGTAAAAGTGAATAGTTGATGGGCATCGGCAAGAAATTAGAACCATAATGATCACGATGATGGATGATACTGATAAAAGTAATTAAATGAACAGTGAGAGAACTTCGTTTCTTCAAACGATAATTGATAATCACTTAGAGTGGAAGAATATTTGATGTGTGTGTGTGTGTGTGTGTGTGTGTGTGTGTGTGTGTGTATGTATGTAGAGGAATTGATTCATCAAAGGTGATTGCTTCAAATGAACAAAACTTGAGAAGTGTGAGAAGTTTGATATTGCAAGTTTTAAGAATAAAATTTAATTGAGGATAAATATTAGGAAGAAACATTGCTGAAAAAGGTGACAGAGAGGGTTAGAATAGCCAAAGGGGAAAAAAAGAGAGATACCATCATTTGATAATACTTTTCATCTTTTCAAATACGATTAAATTTAGAAAAGGACATGTATGTTTTGCCAAAATTTCCTGTTTCTATAAATAACAATTGCCTCTTTTAGCGATTCCTGAAAATGGATGTCAATTGTATGTTCAAACATTGAATGAATGTCTAATTTATAATGCACAATTTAATCTGCATTATTATTTTTGTGTTGTACATGAAATTTAATGTGTCAAATACATTTCAATAAATATGAAATAATTAATCAACAAAAATAAAAATTTTAAATAGAATTTTTGTGTAAAAATTACTGCAAATGACTTGTTCGGAAAACTGAAACAAAATTGTCAAACTAACATATAATGTATTATCGCAATCATTTTACTAGGGAATGAATTCCTTGTCTAGAAATTTTGTCAAACAAATATTCGCCTCAATCCTTAAGTTATTCATTATATTTTAAATTCTTTGCATATGGAAGTTCTCTGCACTCGAAGCATTTTAAACAAGACTATGTTCATGAAGTTATATACAAAAAAAGCCGCATTCAGATCCTAGGAATTTTCTTTGGCCTTGGTCCAAGCTCAGGAAGCGCTGATTGCTCGGTTATAGAAACAATTTTGACACCGGCAGTGGCCATACCTTGTATGGAAGTCATTCGCCCTGGCCCTAGTCCTCGGATCTGAAAATTATATCCAGAATTCAAACAGTGGATAGTTTACGTATATGTAAATAGGGACCTCGTAAAATCAGCTTTTCTCAATCTTCAAAAGAATACTCAAGTTCAATTTAAAATATGGCATTGGACAGCAGCTCTAATCAACACAAGAAGATGAAGCGAACCAGAACGCGAACTGTTCGAATTCCTCGCCTAATAAGCCTTTGTCCAGCTGCAACACCCGTTGTTTGACCAGCAATATTAGTCTTCTTCCGCGCATTTTTGAATCCTTCCAAACGACAAGAAGTGTAGGTTATAATATTATACTGCAATTATTGGCACTCATGAAAACCGATTATCAAAAGCAAAATATTTAAATTTGGATATTTTAAAAATGAAAAATTTTAAATTGAATGATCAAATAAGAACTTTTTAAAATAAATTTGGATATTTTCAAACGAGATATTTCAAATGAGCATCAATAACACAGTATATGATTTAGGTGGAGGTACTTTCGATATATTGGTTCTTGAATAAAGCATAATTGGAAATTAAATAAATCTATGAAAAAATTCAAAAAAACAAGTAAAGATCAAGTTGAAAAATTACGATAACAATGTCATATACCTTGTGGTCAGTGACAGTAATCAGCGTATTGTTCCTTGATGCTTTGACATGTACAATTGGTAGTTCTTCGAATGGTATACCATCAAATTGTTGCTTAAATATTTCCACTGTTGGTAAACGATCATAAAAATTCGATAAATTGACTGGGACCCATCCTGAACCACCCACAGTACCTTCTGTCAAAGGTCTTTCCATTTCTTTTTTGTCAATACCTGCAAAATTCTTTTTAAAAATTCGCTTCTTTTTTTTGAAATAAAACAGAAATTGAGATGTCTACAAGTCAACAAAGAAATATGTAACAAGTTAAACAGAAGAGGCAAAAGCACAGCTGTAACATATGCTCTGAAATAAGCAAACTAGATTTTTTAACAATTTTACAACAATTCATTTTCTCAAAAATAAAATATAAAAAAACAAAAACTTTGCTGTTATTGACTATAGCTATAGATTGATGACAAACTCTCTGTATTATAATTATGTAGAAGAAAAGCTGATATGGTGATGAGAGTAAAAAATAAAATTCAAATTCCTTCTATGAAACAAATTTTAGAAACTTGTATATAACTCACCAACACGAAATACTTCTTTGATACTTTTGGGATGATTTAAAGAAAGGCTCAGAAAACGACTACTATGATTGTAATTTGGCTGAACTGTTTGCAGCAAACGTCCAAATAGCCAACTGATATTCTTGGCCATCTGAAAATTTTATTAATTCTATTAACTATTATTATTAATTATTAACAATTAAAATTCTATTAAACTACAATAATTCGTAATAACATTTAAAGGAACGAAACATATCGGCAATACTTTTTTGATGCTTTTTTAAAGCTACTAATAAAATATATTATTATTTGTCTCATTGTATGCCTTCAATAATGCATTGCAAAAGTATTAGAGATTTTATCGAATGCTCATAAATTTAATGAAGCATATTCAACGAATGAAGTCAATGCTAAAATTTCAACAACACCTATTAACCTTTGACATTTCAATGATTCAAAAATTAATCGGAACTAAACAATTTATTCACAATGGAACCAACTTTTTTGCTGCGTCAATCAGTCACAGATCACTTTGATGGTTTGTTATGGTCTGTTAAAGTTGACAACTCTTGTACAGGTGGTTTATTATGGCTATTATCATTTTTGTTAGGATTGATGATTCACTATCAACAAAATAACTTAGACAATGACATCTTCAACACAACTAGAATCAAACATTGTTGTAGCCAATCCAGTAAGTTCTTCCTTATCTACATTATGCTTTTAATTTTGACTCAACCAATAATTTTAGCTATACTTAAATTAACCATTCATCTTAGCAAATTATAATCCACCTGTGAAATTTAAATTCAACTGAAAATATCAACAAATTATAGGTAGAATTACAGGTAATACCATATGTAGCAATGATTCCGAATGGATTATATGCAGGTCGAAGTATCGTTATCAAGGGAGTTGTTGTGCATGATCCACATCAGAAACGTTTCGTGATAGAATTTTGTTGTGGTTTACTCATTCAAGGTGATCATCAGGATGACAAAGCTTTACATTTTAACCCTCGATTCGATACCGATAGTTCGTGGTAAGTTACAATACTTTTGTACAATTAGTCCAAAATATGATCAATTCGTTTATAGTTAATCCAAAGTTACGATGTAATTTAGTCACTATTACATAGAGTTGAAAATGATATAGTGATAATGAGTGAAAACGGTGAAAGAAAGGAGATAAGCAGGTTTCTAGTATTAAATTGGCTTTTTTTCTAAGTCTTTTAACGTCAAAATTTTGATATTCTGTGATCTCTGTAACTTCGCAAACTTCTAACACATGGGCACAGTTGGAAAAGAAAAAATAATCTGAAATTAAGGATAAATACGTAGTAAAAAGCTACACAGGTTTCGTCCTCCACCTGATCGACAAATTGTATTAAATTCATTAATTGGAAATCGATGGGGCGTAGAGGAACGCTACACAAATGTTTTCAAAGTAGGCGATGAATTTTCTATGCGCATCTTGGTGCTTGCTAATTATTTCAGTGTAGGTTTATCTTGCATCTCATATTTCATAATTTAGCAGAAATTTTCAAATCTATACCAAACGCACATGCAATTTAGGTATTGTGAATCTTATTTCAATTTTTTAACTCAAAAGCTTTTAAACGAATTTTGAAATGACAGTGATTGAGATCAGTTTGAAATAGATAAGTAAATCGAAATTTTTGCTTTTGAAAGAAAGTTCATGTTATAAACGATGTTTAGATTGCTGTGGATGGTCGTCATTTATGTGATTATTTACATCGAATACCAATTACTAATATTAGGACAATATATGTAGGAGGCAATGTGCGAATCAGCGTCATAGAATATGATGTTTGTTTGATTTTAAATTTGTTTATTCTATACTTTTGCACCGAGTTTAAATGGGCTCGGTCCCTTGAGTTAAAACATATTCATTGTGGAAGACCTTCGTTGAATATTACTTTCGAGTGCACGAGTGAAAGTGCTGCTCCGATCCGTTATATTGTCAGTAATTACGGATTTAAATGATCCATATAAATGTTTGCAGTAGAATAGCTCTGTTGTTGATATAGTTCTTAATTTGATACAGCTAGGATTAGTGTGTTATATGTTTGATTTATTTGCATTTATTTGGCCTTTTTAGAAAACCTTTGTGTAATGCACTCTTTTCTTCATTAACAACAACATTAGAGTTCTTTTCGTACGCAGATCTCTCGTGAAAATAACATAGGATTCATATTTGGTTTTCATTTTTTTTTTAAATTTATGAAATTTCATTCGAAAACATGCAATTATAAAAAATTATTAAAAATTCTGAAAATAAATGATACATTGTTACTAGTATATACTGTCAATTATGACAATAATTTTCATTCGTTTGCTTTGCTTAAATCTGCATACATGATTCCTGTTGTCGTCGATATTCTTCAGTACTATTGCGTTTTCTATATATGTTAGTGATTTCTATCCTTACTTAATATCCGCTTTATTGATAGTTGCTTATTTTTCAAAATTCAAAGACATCATGCTGCTTAAGCGATCCTTCATTGTTTGATCTTATAAATCTTGTAATATATCGCGTTTTATTGAGTTTACTGCTGTAGCAGTAAAGAAAATTTAGCAGAAAATTTAGATTTTAATTTTTTTTGAAATTTTGAGCTTTGCAGCTAGAAATTGATTTGGATTTTTCTCGTAATCAAGCAAGTTTTGTCACTCATTCCTGAAAATTTAAAAAAAAATTCCAAGTGTCGAGGATATTTTGCAGAATAGATAAATGTGTTTGAGGAATCACTGCTTGCATGCGTTTAAGGAATCATGCCTCCCAAACCTATTATAATAAATTAGAGTCGTATAAGAATTTTAAAATGTTTAAAAAAAAATTTCTCAAAAAGAAAAATATATTTTGCACTAGAGAGAAGTGTTAATAGGCAATGATAACCGTTCCTTATTTATTTATTCATCTTCCTTTCTCTCTTCTAACCACATTTTAGGGTTACAGATAGATTCTTTGCATTATACCTCTTATAATTTTTGTTAATGTTAAATAAAAGTCTTGACATTTCAAAGACAATTTTTAATATTTCTGCTTACTATTTAATCGAGCTGTGTAATTCTTTTATCAACTTATTGATTTGATTCTTTCTGGTTTATTTTTATTTATTTCATTAAAATTTCCTCAAGAATATTTTATATTTTATGTGTTTTGTTTGTGCGTTATTTTTAAAAAATTTTTGATTTGCAGAATAACACCTCTTCGAAACAAATGGAACTTGCTGATGAAGTTGGCAAACTTTCCATCAGTGATGTCATTCGCAAGCCTGTTAGCATATAATTAATTATAGTAGCAGATTTGTAAACTTATTTTCTTAATTTGCAATATAAATTGCAATAATATATACTCCATATTTTGCATATAGAAATCAAGGACTTTTTGCCCTCCGCTTCATTTTTCCATTTCTGAGCTATCCTTGTTTTAAAATTTTGTTGTAGAAGGTTTTTTCATATATCAAATTTCACAAATTTCAGAAAATTCCTTTTGAAATGCGTTTGAAGGATAGATTGTCACCTGGTATGAAAGTGTTAATTACCGGAACCCCGCTAATGAATGCTGAGCGCTTCACCATCAATTTTTTGACACCAATGGAACATTTCTTTCATTTCCGAGTAGATTTTTCAGTGGGAAACAAAAAGGTACGCTTGAGTACATTTTTGGTACGCTGAAATCTGCTAAAAATCATACCATAGTTTTTGAATTTGAAATTTATTATTTTGATTTTTTTTTAGTCTGCTGTGATTTTATTCAGAATTTTAGGCTATTAGAATTATTCTTCTATTTTTTAAGCAAGAAGCAGTAGTGCGGAATAATACGGAGTTTGGAGAATGGCAAAAGGAAGAGCGTGAAATGTGCTCCTTTCCTTTTCGACGAGGAATTACCTTCGACATTGTGTTTCATTTTGAGCAGGAGCACGTTTCCGTAAATTTTGATCTTTTTCGAAATTTACAACTTCGTAAAAGCAATGAAGAATACTAATTATGACTCAAATCGAATTTTTTTTTCTCTCACTTGCATAGGATTATAGGATTTTTGATAGCAGTACTGTTTGTTGCTGTCATTTCAGATAGTAATCTTACATTCATTTCATTGTATATAATTTAACAGCAGAAGATTTTTTATCATATCCAAAACAAGGGGTGGGATATTTGATAAAAATAATTCCACTGAAAATTACAGCTAATATCCGGATCCTGTAGAAGACCTTCATACTATAGCTGATCAATTGACTTCTTACATCTGTTTAATAGCAACTCTTGATTCAAAGGAAGATGTGTAATCTTGGATGTGTGATTAAACCTTAAGGACAACTTTAGGAAAGCTCTAGTTTTTCGTTTTGTCGTGGGTACCCGTAAATGTCATTTATGATTCCATAATATTGATTTTTAAATATTTAGATAATAGTTAACAACAGTCATTTTGCTGATTTTAATTACCGGCCATTTTCCAAGCTGATTCACGTCGACAGTATTACTGTGAAAGGTGATCTGAGCCTGCAGAAAATTGGGTTGCGATGAATACAACATAGCGTTAGTTGTTTATAGATTGTTTGAATTGGACATAATTTTTTGAAAGGCAGCCTATTCATTCTCTGCTTCTAGAATATTTGAAATCATAGAAATAACCTTGGGATCATAATGAAATCTTTTGACAAGTTATTATTTAGAACCCTGTTAAATTGTTTCTTTTTCAGTGCTTGATTAGTTTGACTAATTAATTAAATACTAATTTCCAACCAGTAGTCTAAGATAATTAAAATATGGTCTGCGAGGGTAACGGCATGATGATTGGATAATAGAAGTGGGGCTGTTTCCTTTTTAACGTCAAAAGTTTAATTGCAGTCAGAAGTTTTGATTAAAGTTTCATTTTCAAATTGACAAAGTGTATTATTTTGAGCCATGTGATCCGTGCTACAAATTAAAAAGCCAAAGTGTCTCTGGCCAAGAAGAGATTGGAAACCACTGAATTAAGTGAGAAACTAAAAACCTTCAGAAGATTTCATAACATTAATTTATCATAAATGTGTTGTAATTACCACAGCAATAATAACTAAAAGTTATGCATATATAATTTATTCCAGGTGACAAGAATTGATCAACTTACCATAGCTCCAAGATGATGTTCTTGCAAACATTCATTATTTGTGCATGAAATTAAGTATTACATTTTTTATTCATGCTTATGTAAATAAATTTTTAACTCGGGGAAGTGAAAAAGTTTATAAATGATTATTTAGCCAACTATCAATAAACTGCCGAAGTAATTTCATTTTTTTGTTTTGCATTTCTCGAATATAAATTGCAGAAATAACATGGCCTATAAATGGTGTGATTCAAACAGACAGAAATATAGTTAATCATGTTGTTAAAAATATTGATAAACAAATATTAGCGAAGAAGATCATTCAGTAGACTCAGATTTCTTTTTTTCCGCTGATTTAAAACTAAGTTATGTTTGCACTGAATGTAATGTTTAATTTTAAATCTTGACTCTGCGATTCATTCCTGACTTGCAATTTGTTAGATAGTTATTTTGAAAAATATTGAAGTAAAACCTAGTAAAGAATTGAAATTCAAGAAATGATCGAAGATAATTTCATAAGATGAAAAGATTATAAAATGTTCAGAATGTTACCTCAGAAAATTATTTCAAAAAATCACTCGAAGAAATTACTTCACCTCCTTTTTGTCAAATTGTAAATTTCTTGTATTTCTTTTTTTTTTTTTTTGTTGCTCTTTTTTCTTATAAAGATTTAAAATGCTGTTATACCAGCAATAATATACCAATTGTAAACAGCGGAAGTATATAAAATAATATATCCAAACAAACAAAAAAAAAATGAAATTTCGAAGCAATCAATAAAAACTTTTCAAAAAAATTGAAATAGCAACAGAAGGGTTTTTCTGTGCAAGAAATTCATTTAAATTCTATTGTAACTGCAAATAATTAAAAGTTGAAGTTGAATTTCAAAATCAGTTCCACAGAGAATTATCTAATATCAAGATATTATATATTCCATCTTTTTCAAGTGATGCAATAGAAAATAAATTCAGGAATACACTACTTTAGTTCGAATTGTGAAGAAAAATCATGAAAATTTAAGTGTAATTTTTTTTATGATTATAATAACGAAGAAGAAGTGATTACTGTATTGAAGTTGTATCAATAAGTAAGTCGGAAACTTTTTGGAGATGAAATTGAAACGTTTTTAATGTCCATTCTTCAGTAAGCTGTTGAAAATGTTTCTCTGATAGTCCATGATAACTGAAAATTTTTTTGATAAAATGAAAAAATAATAAAAACGAAAATAAATCTTTAAAAATTGGTCATTAAAAAATAAAAGGCAAAAGTTAAAAATTTAACAAAAATTTGAATTATATACAGAATTGTATGGTCATGCAGAATAACAGAGTGAACAATATTTTAAATTGCTTTTTATTTTATGAGTTCAAAATCATCTGATCACTATATCCAATAAGCTGTATTACAAAAATCAAAAAAAAATAATATTTAAATTTAGTGTAAGTGTAAGCAATTAATGAAAACAAAACTAGCCTTAAATCACCGCAGCTAATTTGAAAATACAGATGACCCCAAATTGCTCCTAATTGATTAAGGATTATTAAAATTGAAGTATCTAGAATTGATAAGAAGCATGCTGTACGATTGGCACATTTTCTTGCATGCTTAAATTGAATTAAATTAGTTTAAACTGAAAGAAGAAATGTTTATAGAAAAAAAAAGAATTTAAAAACATTATCAAATGATATAGTTCCAGTGCTAAGTGAAAGGAATTGTAGAAAAATAATTTTACTTTTTATCCACAAAATTGCAAATCAATTTTTTCCAGACCAAAAAAAAGGATAAAATGATCGCTAAGTATAATTTAAAACTAATGTATTTCCTATTTTACAGTAATCCATGTCTAAAAATATCGAATGGATAAATGCATAAGATAGAAATATACCGACATTTCATTATTATAATGAAATTTAAGTATAATATAATTGAATTTAAGCAAAGAATGAAAAAATTTAATTCAATTGCAAAATTTTATTGCACGCTTAAATTGGATCAAAATTGTTTAAACTAAAAAAGCAAATATTTTTTTAAAAAAAAGGGTATAATGAAATCGAACTTGATTATAAAATTTAATTACAAAGAAATTAAATTCAATTAAAAATTAGTTCTAAGGTTTATATTGGAATTTAACTTTAGTCATCGAAAAAAAAACAGGTACTATTTAAGGATTAATTTAAATTGGACTATACAGCTAGTATAGTCAATTGTGCGACTGCCATAAATAATCACCAGTGACGATTAATACTAATAAGTGTATTTATAAATGCATTTTTAAAAATTATGAAAAAATTACTGTTAAAATTGATAAATAATGGCATATTAGTAGTAGCTATAATTAAAAAGCATAATTAAAATTAGCATAATTGAAAAGAAAAAAGCAAAAAAAAAATTTTAAACTAACAAAAATTAAACGTTTCGCCATATCGAAGCATCTTCTGTCGAGACTTACCAATCGACCACAAATCAAACATAGATATTGATGTGTTGAGCATAATTTGCACTTTATACATTGCCGAAAACATGCATTTAAAAATAATTCACGGTAAAGTATTGGCGGTTTTACAAGTATGAAACGATGCCATTTTAATGGTTCCCCGTACAAACGCTGTAATAATGAATTTAAACAATAACTGTTAGCATAAAATTTTGATAAAATGATATCTCAAGTTGGAAAAAAATTTTTAACAAGTTACAAAATGATAATTCAAATTTAATGCTTTACAAAAATGATAATACAACATGAAAAACAGAAAAAATTTTACTGATAAATTCCGCAACGACAATTATAATCCATTTGCATTCTTATTTTAAATTAAGAATCATTTTTATTCAAATAGAAGAATTTCATTATTCAATATTTATATAAAATTTCTAATAACGCATGGGAGTTAAACTGAAAATTAAGATGAAAAAAACGCACAAGGAATATAAAAAACATAGCAAAATAACCTGACGAAAATTTTGTAAGTGAAACCATTGCATTACTTCGTCGGTCCATATCTCAACGCGAACCGATGGTAATAAATAAAGTGGAAGCGTGTTTTCACCTGTAAATTCATTGTGAAACATTTTCGAGAAAAACCATTTAGATCGGATAAATTGCAATCCATGAATAATTTTGCGATATTTTGAAATGTGAGTGCAAGCTGATAGAAAACAGTCGAGAATTATTTGCCTTTTTTTTTTCAATCATATCCTGATTAATTCGTTTCGCAGTAATAAAAGTTTATTTGGGTTATGGTAATGTATTATAAATACTGTAACCCGTTCGTAACCGCAATTCTTATTGTTAAGTACTATAATTTCGTGCGGTATTTAACATTTTTAAAATTACATCTCGTTTACTGTACATCATTAATTTAGCTTATTTCATCATTTATCCTAATCAATGAAACAAATAAGAATTCGTTCTTTTATTACTTTTTTTTTTCTGCCTTGTATCTTTTTAGCTTTAATCCTTCTTTTCTTCTACTTTCTCACAATTATTCAAATATCTGATAATATAATGCTAAGGAAACCTGTTAGTGCCTCGTACATATTCATAAATGTTCCATGGCCTATACGGTAATTTTCATCATAAAATTGTATCCCACATTCATGCCATAATTGTAGGGTAAAACGTGAAAAATCCGTGCAAGCATCTTGTAATGCTAATTTATAATCAACTGGAATCTTCAATTTCCTTTGTTTTTTCTTTTTCAACTTTTTTTTTTAACGACATATGTTGAAATTTAAATACTAAAGATTCTCATATCTATTATTTCGCATTGAATTATCAATTCATTCGTCAACTACTTATTGTTACGTTGTTTGTTCATCTGTACGCTATTTAATTATACGAATACAAATTGACTTTTGCTACAATGAACTCACTTCATTATGCGATAAAAGGTTTGTCATAGTAGATACCCGTCCAGTTGACATGATAGTTTTAACTACAATTCTCGTAACAAACACAAAGAGCTATAAAAGAGGATGAGAGATTAAAAAATTTTATCAATATCACTAGACATATAATAACTGAATTGATTAATCAAGTAGAGAGATTGATCAATCTATTTTTTTACCATGATTAATTCATAATTAAAAGATGTTTTTCGGTATAAATATTAGATTTGACTAACAGTTGTAAGTACTGTTTATGCTAAATACTAGCATTAAATGTCAACTATAAATTATTGTTTTCAGTTTAGCTGCTAATATCGAAACATTTGATCTGATATTAAATTGAAATTTGACTCAAGACATTAGATACATTTTCATACTTATATAATATTAATTAATTAAATAAATTTAATCCTTTAATGGTATGTAAAAATATTCGAATAAATCCTAGCACAAAATTCTTTCACTGGTATAATTATTACTATCAAAGATTACTTCAGAAAAAAAAGAATAAATCTTCCGCACTTTTGCGATATATTTAGCATATGGTTTTTGAGAAGTGATATGAGAAATAATCAATAAAAATTTTGCTTCATTTGTATTATTTAATGGAAGTTATTAACTACTTTACTAATTAACAATTTTAGAATAAAATCATCTACGTTATAATAATGCATTCTGAGGAATTTAAATAAATTTTAAAAATGAATGAATAATTATTACCTCACTACTCATTGATGTTGAATAAAATGCTAACCATACTTCTGATAGCGGCATACGTAACACTGATAAAATTGCTGTGCGAATGATTATTGCAAGCAAAATCATTTGATAAATGAAACGAAGCAAAGCTAAAATCATTACCACTAAATAATTTCATAAGTTTAATTATCAATTATATCAGATTTAATTGCATTCTCATGAAATGATTTTATAAGTGAATTTAATTGCATTTTGCAAATTAATTTCGAAATTGACAACTAATAAATGAAAACCTTTCTTTTCATCATCAAATAGCCAATCACTTGTGATAACATAAGAGCTCAAACGGATTAATGTTATTTTCAAATTGAGCAGTATCATGGGTATATTTATAATTTTTTTCTTCTTCTCTTGCTGAAATCAATAACAAATAGTATGTTGTTAATTTCATATATTTTAAAAACAATAAATCCTCCAGTGTAATTTTTTGGTTCCAATTTCTAATTCATTATTTTTCATGCTATACGTTTTGGAAAAATTAAAAAAATATTAAATGGAATTCAAAAATAGAAATGATTGCAGATTGCTTAGATTATCACAAATGAATCTGATGATATCAAATCACGATTTTTCAATGGATTTGTGTTTGTTACGTAATCACAGTAAACTTTCATTGTAATGAATTTTTTCAAAATTTACTCGATATGATTCAACTTTAACATTTTATAATTGAAAGATTGAAATTTTTTATCACTTTGAATTGGTCAACAGTAAATTAAAATATATTGTATTTGTTTTGAAAAAAAAAATTTTAAATAAAGTTTAAAAGGAAAAAAAATAAGCAAAATTTATACACTCCATGTTATTCCGTATAATTGGGCTAATCTGGAATGCTCCAAGAAATTATAATCACGATTAAAAAGTTCTGGTGCTAATCGATCATAGCCAAGTGTGAGCTTTTGCCATTCGTATTTTGCAAATTTAATATCTCTCGCGTCAGCTGCATATCGTATTCCATAAATTATGGTTTCTAAAGTAAGCATTTTTTTTTTTTTTTTTTTTCAGTTATTAAGCAATTCGATGAATTGATTGATTTGATTTTGCAATGATTGTGACAAATGACAGAAATGAAACAAGTCAAAAAATTTTAATAGGTTGATCTAATGATAATTTAATGATTACATCAAATATCCATCTAATATTTTTTTATATATTCCATATTTATTATTGATAACAAATTCTGTGCTAATTATTTTATGTTAAACTAAAACTGTGCTAATTAGTTATGATCAATTCATTATTTGTGCCTTAATTGTTAATTTGTGATGATAGTTCGTTTCATATTAACGCATATCATGAATTCAATGATAATTTAAAAATGACAATAGTGAGGATGAAAATTTCATTAAAATTCAATACTAATATGTAGAACAAAAAAAAAAGAAAAAAAAAACATACTTGAAAGTAGTTCAGAGAGAGGTATTTTTTTGAAGCATAACTCGGATGATATAATATTGATTTCACATACATTTCTATAAAACAAATGACAAATTAGTAATGTAAGCTTAAAAATATTCAACTATCTTACGATATATGAATAATATCTAGGCGGAATAATTTTTTCGCCTGCTTAATCGTTAATCATATTTCGTTGATGTTTTGTTTGTTCCATCTACATTCTTATTCAACCGATAATTTAATTGTACCATCTATGATTGCTCTCTGTTGGCATTTAATTATTTAATCGTTTAATTATGATTGTATATTTCAAATAAATCAAACTGCGGAGTTATACTATATGGTAATCAAAAATACTGCAAATGCTGTTCTAAAATTACGGAGTAAAATAAAAAATACTTAAGGAAGCCAATCGCGGAACATTGAACTCTTGCAGGATCATCGCAATAAACATCGCGAAATTGATCTGTCCATTTATGACATAAAGCAACAAATTTCGAAAATAACTCCCGATATGCCATGCATCCACTTTGTTTACCAGCCTGAAATGTTTCATATATATATTAGACACATATATATGAATAAATTAGCAACTGAAATTACTTCTTAAAAATAAGCAATAATTGGAAAAAATGAGTAAAAAATAAATGAATAAAAAAATTAAAAAAAAAACACAAGCAGACTATTAGAAAAATAAATAAAAACAAACAACAAACAGGTAAATCAACAAACAAATGAACAGCAAGAATAAATAACAAATAAATAAAAACAGACAAATAAAAAAGATAGATAGCGAAACAAATAAACATTAAGCAAATAAATAGCGAACAAATAAGCAATAACAATAAAAAATGATGCAGATAACATATGTATAAAATACATACAATCATAATTCTCCTCACTGGACATAATGTTATAGCCATACTTTCTGTCGGTAGTTTTTGATATATTTTATTATTTAATTTATCAATGCCACAGAAAAAAAGTTTATCAATTGCTTTTGTTAGCGATAAAGTAGTAGTCCTTCCATTAAATAGATTTAGTCTATAAGCATAACAGATGATCAAAATAGGAAATGAAATTAAAATTGTATTAGAAGTAAATTTGGAAATTTTCATCGAGGTAATAAATTAACCGTTTTCGTGGAAATTTAATCCTTGGAACAACCGGTAAGATGCAATCTATTGCCTCATAGCATATTGGACATAACTTTCTCACTGTCCATTCAAATCCATGTGGTTCAAGCAGTGATTGTGATGGATCATACTGAAATAGAGATTTAAAATGATGAAAAAAAAAGAAGTGAAAATCAACAAGATTAATGAACATATAGCAGAAGATTGTATTTTATTGTGGATAGAGAAAAATAAAATAATATAACAATTTATAGGTAAATTTGAGGGAATAAGTTACTTTTATGATATAGCATTAAATAATCTCTGAAAAGGAAAAATATTATTTCCATAAATACAATTCAACATTGATCATTTACAAAAGCTATTGTCATCTTTGAATGATTATCATTTATCACTTGAAAATAATCTTCCAGAAAATTATCATTTATTATCTAAAAGCTTATCATTTGTTCATTTAAAAAATTACTGTCTAACTTATTAACTTTTTTTTCTGATAACAAAAAAATATTAAAAAATAATTTACACAAAATAAAGAATAGAAAAAATAAAGCAAAAATGTTAAGTGATAAATTTCATTCCCCATTATATTTGCAATTGAATAATGAATTGTTAGTGATAAATAATATATTAATGATTCTATTTTAACAGTTGAAATCATCGAAATGAAAAGCTACAAACATGATTTATTCCAATGTAATGCCGGAAGCATGTGAAGTGCACATAATGTCCACATGTACGAACATCTATACCAGCAGGAACATAGACGAAATTTGAAAATTTCGGTGAAAACTGTAACAAAAATAAAAATAAGCAGAATTCGAAAAGAAAGATAGAGGGACAGAAAGAGAGAGAAAGAAAGAGAGAGAAAAGTGAAGAGAAAGTGGAATTTTAAGCATATGTTTTGGCAAATTCTTAAATAAAAACTTCTCTTTCCTCTTATTGACTTATTAGCGTAATACTTGGCATTTGCTTATTGTTGGTTTAATCAACACCTTTAATTAATTTCAAATCCATAAGTTTAATTAATTTCAAATCTTCAAATTAAATGTTGTATGCTTTATTCTAAATTTTGCATTTATATAAAATTGATTGAAAATTTTATGAAATTTGATAAAACTGACAATATTTAAACATTTCCAGCAGAAAAACTCAAATTGTTTCATCATGAAATCAGTTATGCGAGAGCTTCGATCATCTGTATCCGCTAATGGACCACCAGTTTCTGGCATTAGCACCGAATAATGGTTTGACAGAGTTTGTCCAGGGGCTAAAATATTATATTTATCATTTGTGTATTGTTCAAAATTTAAGTTGAATTAACATACCTATCTTTCTCTATCTAAGGTAACCACATTCATAGGTTAATTTATCCATCCAATAAATATGAATGATTGATAAGTGAAGGATCAGAGACTAGCATAAAACAATTTGGATGAAGCATTTAATCAAATTTCATCAAAGATGAGGCAAAATTCTTATAAGTTATGTAATATGAAAAATACTTCAAAATAAACTAGTAAACAAAAATGCATTATTAATTACTGTATTATTAATGGTATATACGATGCATTGTTGTTAAAGTTAAACGGTACGTCTTTAATTACCGTATAACTAATCACTGTTAATTACTACATAATTAATTTTTAACTACCCATCTATCCATTTATCTAGCTTAACCATCTATCTATATTTTCGTTGATTTAACAAACAAATGAACAAACAAACTATAATTAATTATAACACGACAGAAAAGTCCAAGAGGATATAATAGAGGATCTAATGTTGTATTCCTGCAAAGCGAACATATCAATGTTGATGATATTGGCGACATCTGAAGTATCGATTGATTTTCAACATGTAGAATTTCGTCAATATATAATGCAAAAATCTCATTAATTTAATAAGCTAACAAACTATTAATGAACTGAATCTAAATGTATAATTTTTTTTCAAAGGTCAGAAAAAAAAAATTAACTTATGGATTATTAGTTAATCAATGCAAAAGTAAAATATTCAAAGATTAACAAAAATGATTTCGAAGAAAGAATGAGAAGTTAGCGGATTTGATTCTTACCTCTTCCGCAGATTCAACCATTTCTTCCACTGATTCTTCTTCTTCCTCAGATTCTACTGTTTCTTCCGATGATTCTTCTCCTTCCGACGATTCCGCTGCTTCTTCCGCTAACTCTGCTGCTTCTTTCGCAGGTTCTTTTATTTCTTTCGCAGATTCCATTGTTCCTTCTGCCGATTCCTCTGTCCCTTCTGTAGATTCCATCATTCTTTCCGCTTCTTCTTCTTTCACTGATTCTGCTGCTTTTTCCTCGGATTCTGCTGTCCCTTCCTCAAATTCCATTATTTCTTCTACTGATTCTCCTTCTTTCGCAGATTCCACTGTTTCTTCCGATGTTTCTCCTTCTTGTTCTGCTGATTCAACTCCTTCTTCCGTAGATTTTGCTGTTTCCATTTTTTCTTGAACCTATCGATTTCGCTATTGAACTTCCTGCAAAAGTTGCGAGTATCGAGAAAGACAAATGAAAATTATTTTTTTTACAGCTATGCAGCAGCACTCTGCTATGATGTATTTATAATACAGTGCATACAAAAAACATTCCTATGATCTATTTCCGTAATATTACCTTCAATACATTTGTGTTTCCACCGCCAAATTCTTTGATCGCTACTAAGTAAAACATACTTAAGAATGATATGACGTACTAATTCTGGCGAAAACTGTTGTTTGAATATGTCAAAGCAACTTTTTTCTTTTTAATTTTCCAGGCTTATGTTTATGCAAAATTTGATCAGCCCAAACATACAATATAGAGATCATATTACTTTTGCATTATAAGATCGTATTACTTTGATATTACCATTATTTGCAATTATTTGCATCCTGATTGATTATCCTTTATTAAACAATTATCAATATTGAAATCATTTATCGGCAAATTTTTTAAAGATCTCATTTTCTGCCAAAAAAATAATTAATTTAAATATAATTTACAACTTTATAGAAAAATTTTTTTTTTGTAAAATGCTTACAATGTCATTTGCTGTTTCAGTTCAATTTCGAAACTTTATATTCGATAAGTCTAATATTAAAAAGCAAATTAAATTACTTTAAATTATAAAAAAAAATTAAAAAATTATTTGAAAGATAGCAGCGGTGTAAATATTTTGATGTTGATAGTTTAATTGTGCACGAAAATAGCGATTAACGATTAACAAATAGTTTCATTCCAGCTAGAGTTCAAAATTGTTTATCTATTTAATAAATAGACTTGCGAAACAAAATAAAAAAATTTTATCGATAAGATAATTTTTTTTTAAATTGCAAATTAACAATTTATTTAAACTAATTATTTGTTTTTGGCAGAAAATTAGATTTAAATATTTAGTTTATAAAAAATTTGCCGATAATTAAAAACTAAAAACGATTTCAATATTAATACTTGTCTTTTAGATGATCAATAAAAATTTCTAACTGAAAAATGATAGTCTTTTAAATGAATAATGATAATCTCTCGACAAATGGTAATCTTTTGGATGATTAACAATAGTAGTTAATTGACAAATGACAATCTTTTAGATGAATTATTATTATTAAAATAATAATAATTTTTAATTAACAAATGATGATTTTTTGGATGATAAAAAATAACTTCCAATTGACAAATAGTAAACTTTTAGGTGACAAATAGTAATCTTTTAGATGGTTAATGATAACTTCCAAATGACAAATAAAGTTTTTGATGAATAATGATAATCTTTTAGATGATATACAGTGATTTTCAATTGGCAATGACAATCTTTTTGGTGGTAAACGATTACTTCCAATTGACAAATAATAAACTTTTAGGTATTAATGATAACTTTTTGGATGATCAAAAATAAATTTTAATTGATAAATGATAGTCTTTTGGGTGATTGATGATAAATAACGATTAGATCATTCATAATAAAATATACGAGTGTATATTTAGGACACGTATCCTAAATGTTTGTTGATTAATGTCATACCTAGGTATCAGAATTTTTAGATTACTGCGCCAGTCCGAAAAAATTTAGAACTAAGTTGTACGAATGCAGGATTAGAACGCCGAATCTTCCCACCTAAATATTCACTGATTAATAAATTGAATTGATTGATGACTCCTTCATTAAACTCCTTAAATAGTAGAATTTTATTCACCACTAGAATTCATCAGGATGAGTGAATTTCTTCATAAATACTGCGTTATTGAAAGAAGAAAATTATGTGGCTACAAATATTAATCAAACTTTCCTTAAATTCAACAGTTTCCAACTTTTTTCACTGAAATAAGTGATCATTTATTTCACTTAATTCTTCAATTTATCAAAGAATAAAATGAATTATTCTGATCAACCGAATAGTTTCATTGAAACATATCGATCACCGCGATGCTCGACATGTAAACCGGTAACCTACTCTCATTATTTTCTACCATATAACCATAAAATGATATTACTACAAAAAGAATGCAAGCTTTTTACCAATTTATCGCAACTTCACAATTTTCAACTTTTTTAATTCGAATAAGTAGTCGTTTATTTCATATTGAAAAGAAAAAGTTTTGAATTGTTATAAATGATTGCCGATAAAATCTTTGCAAAGCAAAAAATAACTGGATAGATGAAATCTAGTTTCATTGTTATGATTTACATCAGTTACTTTTTATTTATCTGCCTTAATCCATTCTTTTGATCTTAGAAAAAAACAATTGATCTCAGAAAAAATATAAAGCGGAGTCACTTAAATAGCCTCTCCCGAAACTCTGGGTCAGTGACAATTGAGGTAAGTTTAGGTTGAGCGACAGGCTGCTTAACCTGTTTTTCCTTTGTTGAGATGAAACATCGTGTTCTTCGAGGATAGAGTTGAAGGTACTGAGAGATGACTGCGTTGAGGTGATCGGGCGTCGGACTTTCTGTGTGTTGAAATTGGAATTGAACCCCGAAGGAGTTCATAACTTCAACTTTTTCCATTGGGATAGGTAGTCATTTATTTCAAAATTAAAAAAAAAAAGCAAGTTCGAAAAAAATTTGATATATCAAGAATGATTATTGGTGAAATCATTGCAAAGCAAAAAAAACTGAATGGTTGAAAACTTGAAAAAAATCCAGTTTCATTGTTATGATTTACAGCACTTCTTTTTTGTTAATCTGTCTTAATCCATTTCTGTCACTTGCCTTGAAATACGAAAAAGAAACTGGTCTCAGAACAACTATTGATATCTGCTATATTAATTGCTTCCGCTGTCAAAGTATCAGAACCACAATTTTTATCTCTTAAATCATCGACAATTCCTTCAAAGTCTTTTTCATTGTTGAACAAAAAGCCTGAAGTGTGTTCGGTTTGAAGAATGCCATACGAACTGATACTTGCATGTGCTAAGTTTTGACTGAGGCACTTCTCAAGTGTAATTGTCTCTTAATTGGTCGGTGAAGCGGCTAATTTTGTTGTTTGATTAAGAGCTAACCTTTCTTATAACGCAAGATTACCATTGTTACGAACGCCATTATTACAGACTGCAAGAGGGCTTCGAATATGATGAAAGTATAGTACATCTTGCATTGTTCATTTATTGCATCAGCAGCACAACAGATTATCGATACCATTACGAAATTAAAGTCTTTTGAAATAAAAATCCTTCAAAGGTAAGCTTTTAAATCATACATTGCACTAATCATGAAATAAGATTATTTCGTGACAATTCAAAGTTTTTTAGCAAATTGTAGTTCAGAGACCTCTGCTAGGAAAGCTTATAAAAGATTCTAAACATTTAATTTATTGATCTGAATTTTTTGTTGTTATTTACTCTGAAATTATTTTATCTACAGAATCTAACCCGCAATTTTTTTTAGTTTGATTCATTGAAATTGATAGACCTACTCTAATATAAAGTGTCAAATTAAATAAGAGAGCACTTAGTTCTTGCACATAGAATTTTATTGTTTTTCTATATTCGCTGGTTTCAAGTTGCAAATTTCAAGGTAAATAAATGATTGATCGCTAGAAACTAATCAAATGAGCAACTGTGAATAGATAGAGCATTTCTTTAAATTTAATATTGTAAAAAATCCATAATTGAAATTATTTGGAATGGAAATTATGAACATTTTTTAGCATTTGTTCATTTTTTTGTTAATAGATATGCTATCAAAATGGCACGATGTCTTCACATTTAAGCACTTTTTGAATTGTCCACATCCTGCATTAGTCCAAGCCAGAAAAAAATATCGCGCAACTAATTTCCTAACCTGCTTAATCAACGCTTTTTTTTTGTAGCCTCTTAAATTTTGATGGAGGACTCGTCATAAATGACCACGTTTTTACATATGTAATCCATCCATGTATTCAAAATGAATTTTCAAATAACATAATCGAAGAAAATTGAATTTGATCGAAAAGTGAAGTAATTTGCCAAGCATCTTATGAAGAGTTTATTAGCTAAGACTGAATAATACTTCATTTTCAGGAAATGTGGACCACGTATCATTGCTTATGTAGCTGATATATCATTGAATTTCATTTTTCTCCCATCCTGGATATTCTTTTTCTTGCATTTTTGTTTATCTTTGATTACTATTCAGTACTGATAAAAATTAATTAATTCAATGCAGAGCACATTATATAACTTCTTGCAGGTTGTGTCATAACTTCAATTTCTTAAAATGCTTTGATTTATTTCACATTTGTTCTATGGTAAAAAGTAATGAAACGAGATAACCGGTTTGCATGCCGAACATGATGGTGATTGACATGTATAATAAAATTATTCGGTTGATCAGAATAATTCATTTTATACTTTTATGGAAAGATTATCATTAATCATTCAAAAGTTTATTATTTGTCAATTTGGAAAAAAAAAAAAAATTTATAAGAACTCATTATATAACTTCTTATAGGTTGTGTCTTAACTTGAATTTCCTGCAATGATGTAATTTAGTTTCGAAATTATATCTGTTCTATGGTAAAAAATAATGAGACAAGATAACAAAAAGAAATAATTTGACGGTAATTGATATGTTATAATGAATTTATTCGGTTGATCAGAATAATTCATTTTATACTTTGATAAATTGAAGAGAAGTTAAGTGAAAATTGAAAACTGTTAAATTTAAGAAAAGTTTAGGAACTAAATTTCAACTATCCAGTTATTTTAGCTTGGCTAAGATTTTGTTAGCAATCATTTTTAACAAGTCAAAATTTTTCCGGATTATTTTTTAATATAAAATATATGACCACATATTCCATTCGGAGATTTGGAAACTGTGAATTCGCAGCTGTTGAAGATAAGTTTGATTAAAGCTGCATTTTGTTTGTACAGATGTCATTTGAAGCCTTTTTTTAGATATCAATTTGGCTTTCGAAACCGCGTCCGGATATGACAAGAATTAAAGAAATAGTAAGATAAGATGACAGAAAGATAAGGTTACACGCTGAGTATATTGGTGACTGTTATTTTGCAATGAAATTATTCGTCTGATCAGAATAAATCATTTGATATTTTGATGTTCCTTTGACCACAATTTCATGATGTAACAGACGGCTAGATAATTTTGCAATATCTTTGCCTATGATATATTAAAAGTTTTGAAACTCTGTAACTCTTGTCCAGTATCATTTGACATTATGATTGTATAACAGATGGTAAAGTTAGCTTCGTCATTGTTTGTTTCCAACTGATGATTGTAATCTCTTTTTATCTATTTTATTGCAGCGTTGTTGACTTCCGTGTGTATTGATAAAATATATTAATGCGAATTTCTGATATATCAAAAATCGGGTATTAAAAAATGAGACACATCCGTTGTTATGCATGCATGAAAAATTACTTAAAAAAATACTCATTTTTTTTCCAATTGAAAAATAATAAACTTTTGGAGATTAATGATAATCTTTCGATAAAAGTATAAAACGAATTATTCTGAACAACCGAATAATTTCATTATAACATGTCAATCACCGTCATGTTCGGCATGCAAACCGGTTATCTCGTTTCATTATTTTTTACCATAGAACAAATGTGAAATATATCAAAGCATTTTAGGAAATTGAAGTTAAGATACAACCTGCAGAAAGTTATATGATGAGTTCTGCACTGAATTAATTAATTATTAGCTGTAGTATATCAGGAATTCTCTTTGAATAAATTGTGAAATTCAATAAACCTTTATTTTAAATCTTTATCAACACTTATTATTTATCAGTATTGAATAGAACGTAATCGAAAGGTAAACAAAATTGTCAAAAGAAAAAATATCCAAGATAGGAGGAAAATGAAAGTTCAATGACATATCAGCTACAAAAACAGTAATACGTGGTCCGCATTTCCTGAAAATGAGGTGTTATTCAGTCTTAGCTAATAAACTTCTGATAAGATGCTTGGCAAATTACTTCACTTTTCGATCAAACTGAATTTTCTTCTATTATGTTATTTGAGAATTCATTTTGAATACATGGATGGATTGATGGTTACATATGAATAAAAGTGGTAATTGATAGCATATATACTAACAAAGAAATTAAGAAATGCTATAAAGCATTCACAATTTCCATTCCAAATATTTCAATTATGGGATTTTTTACAACATTAAATTTAAAAAAATGCTCCATCTATTCATAATTGTTCATTTGATTAGCTTTCAGCGATCAATTATTTATTCAAGTGAACTTGGAATTTTCAACTTGAAAACCAGCGAATATAGAAAAACAACAAAATTTTATGTGCATGGAACTGAATGTTATCTTGTTTAATTTCGTACAATTTATATACAAAGTACTGTATCAATTTCAACCAGTCAAACTGAGTAGATACAATAATTTCAGAGTCAAAAACAATAAAAAATTCAAATCAATAAATTCAATATTTCGGATTTTTTATAAGCTAATCCTAGCAAACGTTTTTGTGCTGCAAATTATTAAAAAATTTTGAATTACAATGAAATAATCTTATTTCATAATTAATGCAATACAAGGTTTAAAAGCTTACCTTAAAAGAAAGAATTATCCCATTATCTATGTTGAGATACTCGTAATTGTATATTCAGTGGAGCTCTTGGTTGTTCTTCTTCTGCTGGTGGTTGTTGTTGTACCGATAATAAGATTCTGCTAGTGCAATAAATGAACAGTACAAGATATGCTATCAATTTTATCATAGTCCTCTTGCAATCTGAAATAATGGCTTTATAAGAAAAGTTACCGCTTAATCAAACAACAAAATTTGCCGTTTCACTAACCGATTATGAGGCTATTACACTTAAACTATCAGTTCTTATGGCATTCTTCAAACCGAACAAGCTCCAGCATTTTGTTCAACAATAAAAAGGCATTGAAGGAACTGTCAATGACTTAAGAGATAAAATTGTGGTTCTTATATTTTGACAGCAAAACAATTAATATAACAGATATTAATAGATTGTTCTGAGATCAGTTTCTTTTTCGTAATTCAAGGCAAATGACAAAAATGGATTAAGACAGATAAATAAAAACGAACTGGTGTAAATCATAGCATAAATCAAATCTTAAACTAGATTTCGTCTATCCAGTTATTTTTTGCTTTGCAAAGATTTTGTCAGCAATCATTTAGTAAATCAAAATTTTTTTTGGATTTTTTTTTGATATCAAATAAATGATCACTTATTCCAGTCGAAAAATTTGAAAATTGTTAAAAATTGATAAAAAGTTTGGTTAATAGTTGTATGCTATTTTGCTACAGAATTCGCTTCTTTAATAACGCAGTATTTATGAATAAATTCACTCTATGAATTCTAGCATACATATCAAATTAAAGTCAATAAAATTGTATTAAGGTGAATTATGGCCAAAATGTATAAAAAATCTTTGCTTAAATATCTACTAATTATTTAAGATCATAGCTTATATCGTTTGCTGTGTATGCTTTTCGATGTTACTATAAAAGAGATGGGTCCTTAATCGGTGCCCAATTCCAATTTCAGCGTAGGTACAGTCCGATGCTCCATCGCCTCAAAGTTGTCACCCCTCGAATACGACGCTCTTTTTGTTAACAAGTAATATTGCCGTGCTTTCTACATACACAAACAATTTTCATGCCAGCAGGAAAATTATTCGAAAAAAAAGGAAATGGAATTGCCGAAAAGTGACAGGGTCGCGTAATGGGGCGCCGACTATTCGTATCGGAACTGAACCCGGAGGGTGGACTCCATCACTTTTACAGCAATATCGGCAGGCATCCAGCAAAAGATTTAGCTATGATCTGAGATAACTGATAAATACCTAGACGAAGATTTTTTATTCATTTTGGCTATTATTCTCCTTTATATAGTTTTATTGACCTTAATCTTATATGCATCTTGAAATTCATTGGAATGAGTGAATTTATTTATTAATACCGCTTTATCAAAGGAAGCAAATTCTGTAGCAAAATAGAATACAACTATTGATCAAAATTTTCTCCAATTTTTCTCAACAGTTTCCAACTCTTTCGGTTGGAATAAGTAATGATTTATTTTGTATTGAAAAGAAGGATTTTGATTTGTTAAAAATGATTGCTGATAAAATCTTTGTAAAGCAAAAAATGACTGGATAGTTGAAATCTAGTTTCATTGTTATGCTTTACATCAGTTTCTTTCTATTTATCTGTCTTAATCCATTTTTGTATTTGTTGAAGCACTGAGCCTCGCTCCAAATTGAATCTGCCACAGTGTGTCGTCGCTGCTGCAACATAGTGGTGTAATAGATGAAGAATGAAGTTAAAAAAAGGCAAGTGACAAAAATGAATTATGGCAGATAAAAAGGAACTGATGTTAATCATAACAATGAAACTAGTTTATTCACAACTTTCAATATTCCAGTTATTTTTGCTTTGTAAAGGTTTTATCAGCAATCATTTTTAATAAATCAAATTCTTTTCGGACTTTTTTTTTTAATATGAAATAAATGATCACTTATTCCAGTCGGAATGTTTGAAAACTAAAAAAGAGCTAAAAAAGGGAAATAATGAAAAATGACAAAAGGCGAACAAAGAATCTTCAATTTAATACATGAAGCTAAAGAAGCTATCATTACTTTGAATGTCTACAAAAAGCAGATCGATTGCGAAATTCAAAAACAACAAATGAAAAAATAAAAACAAGAAAATACTTCAAATTATTAACAATGTTGATTTACATTCAAACTTAAAAAGTTGGAAATCATTTGTTTTATTCAGATATTATTTTAATAAATGAAACAGAAAAAAAACAAGAAAATGAAACTTTCTTTCTATCTGCATTGTTAAAAATTTGAAATCAATTATCTTGATTTTTTATTTCAGTTAAAATATAAAAAAATAGAAAAATTAACATTTATAGAATCAAAATATTCTTTCGTTGAGTCATTCACCATTCATTATGCTTTCGTTGTCATTGCAATACTTCCTATAAATGAAATTGGCATTATTTTACAGCAAAATAAATAAATACGTTTGATTATTTGTGTTTCATGATACAGTTATCACCATCTTGTAGCAGTGTCGACAAATAATGGTATTGCTTTTCTAATTTCACAGGCAAATGACAAAAATGGATTAAGACAGATTAATAAAAAGGAACTGATGTAAATGATAACAATGAAACTAGATTCACTGATCCAGTTATTTTTTGCTTTGCGAAGATTTTACCAGCAATCACTTTTAACAAATCAAAATTTTTTTGATTGTTTTTTTTTTTTTAATGTGAATATTTCACATATGACCACATATTCCAGTCGGAGAATCTGAAAACTGTGAATTTGCAGCTAATTGAAGATAAGTTTCGTTAAAGTGTTTTCGTGTTTGTGCAAATGTCATTTAAAGTCTTGTTTCAGATATTAATTTGGCTTTCGAAATCGCGTCCGGATATGACGAGAATTAAAGAAATAATAAGAGAAGATGACAGAAAGATAAGGTTTACAGGCCGAATATTATAGTGATTGTTTTGCAATAAAATTACTCGTCTGATCAAAATAAATCATTTCCAGACAGATAGATAATTTTGCATTATCTTTGGCAAACGGCCTACGACATATTAAAAGTCTTGAAACTTTATTACTCTTGTCTGAGTATTATTTGACATCATAATTGTATAACATGTGGTAAAATTAGCTTCGTCATCATCTGTTTCTATTTGAGAATTTATTTATCTTGTTGCAGTGTTGTTAACTTCCGCGTGTCACATATTGATGAAATATATTATGGCGAATTTCTGATTATTAAAAATCATTGATATTGAAAAATGAGATACATCCGTCGTTATGCATGCATGAAAAATTATTTAAAAAAATACTCATTTTTTTTCCAATTCACAAATAATAAACTTAATTTTCAATTGGCAAATAATAAACTTTTGGATGATTAATGATAACCTTTCGATAAAAGTATAAAATTATTCTGATCAACCGAATAACTTCATTTTATCATATCAATCACCGTCAAGTTCAGCATGCAAATCGGCTATCTTGTCTCATTATTTTTAGCATATAACAAACTGATTTCGAAACTAAATTACATCATTTCAGAAATTGAAGTTAAGACACAACCTACAAGAGTTATATAATATGCTCTGCATTGAATTAATTAATTATCACCTGTAGCATGTCAGGAATATCTTTTGAATGAATTATGCAATTAATAAACCTTATTTAAAATCTTATGAATAATTATCATTTATCAGTACTGAATAGAACGTAATCAAAGATAAACAAAAATGTCAAGAAAAAGAATATCCAAGATAGGAGGAAAATGAATGTTCAATGACATATCAGCTACAGAAGCAATAATACGTGGTCCGCATTTCCTGAAAATGAGGTATTATTCAGTCTTAGCTAAAATACTTCTAATAAGATGCTTGGCAAATTACTTCACTTTTCTGTCAAATTCAATTTTCTTCTATTATGTTATTTGAGAGTTCATTTTGAATACATAAAAGAATAATGGTTACATATGGAAAAATCTGGTGTTTATACGATGCAGTGGTCCTCCATCAAATTTGGCTACATTATGATAAATTAAAAAAATGCTCCATCTATTTGTAATTGCTCATTTGATTAATTCTAGCAATCGATCATTTATTAAGTCTAAGCAAGTGAACTTGAAATGTTCACCTTGAAATCAGCGAATATTCCTAGCAAACGCCTTTGAACTGCAAATTGCTTAAAAATTTTGAATTATTACGAAATAACCTTATTTCATAATTAATGCAATATAAGTTTAAAAGCTTACCTTAGAAGAAAATATTATCTCATTATCGATGTCATTGAGATGACTGAGCTAATATAACCACCTGAGGTTGTGCACCTCGTGGTGCTGGTGGTTGTTGTATCGATAATCTTGTCATAAGGGTGCTGCCGCAACAAATGAACAGCACAAGATAAATTATAAATTTCAACATGATCCTCTTGCAATCTGAAATAATGGCTTTCGTAATAATTTTAATCTTGAGTTATAAAGTTATCGCTTAATCAAACTACAAAATTAGCCGTTTCACCAACCAATTCTTCACACCGAACAAACTCCACGCCTTTTGTTCAACAATGAAAAGACATTGAAGGAATTGTCAATGATTTAAGAGATAAAAATTGTGGTTCTTATATTTTGACAGCGAAACCGATTAATATAGCAGATATTAATAGATTGTTCTGAGACCAGTTTCTTTTTCGTACTTTAAGGCAAATGACAGAAATGGATTAAGGCAGATAAATAAAAATGAACTGATGAAAATCATAACAATGAAGCTAGATTTCATCTATCCAATTATTTTTGCTTTGCAAAGATTTGATCAGGAATCATTTTTAATAAATCAAAATTTTTTTCGGGTCGTTTTTTCAATATGAAATAAATGATCACTTATTACAATCGAAAAATTTGAAAACTGTTAAAAATTGATGAAAAGTTTGGTGTTTTTGTTAAAAATTGATGAAAAAGAAGAAAAAATTGGTAAAAAATTGTTAAAAGTTAAAAATTGTTAAAAAATTGTTAAAAATTGATAAAAAAGTTTTTGTTAAAAATTGATGAAAAGTTATACGTTGAGACTGACTCCATCCCTTTCATAATAACATCGACAAGCATACACAACAACAGATTTAGCTATGATCGTAGACAGCTGGTAAAAACTTAGACAATGACTTTTTACTTATTTTGGCTATCGTTCTTCTTGACACAATTTTTAATCTCATATTTATCCTAGAATTCATCGGAAATACTGCGTTATTAAATGAAGAAAATTTTGCAGTTGCAACTGCTGACCAAACTTTTCATCAATTTTAAAGAGTTTTCAAACTTTCCGACTGAATTAAGTGATCATTTATTTTATATTAAAAAAATGCAAGTCCGAAAAATTTTGATTTAATAAGAATGATTGCTGATAAAATTTTCGCAAAGCAAAAAATAATTGGATAGATGAAATCTAGTTTCATTGTTATGAATACATCAATTGCTTTTTATTTATTTGTCTTAATCCATTTTTGTCACTCGCCTGTGAAATACGGGAAATAAAATAGTCTCAGAAAAAAAAATTAATGTGTTTAACGTTAATTCCACAAATATCTATCAAAAGATGTACTATAAACATATGGTAATCATAAGCAAAAACCAGAAAAAATCCCGTGTATTGCAACAAGGCTTAATGTATAGTGAAAATGAACTACATAATCAGTGTCATGTAAGACAACATTTAATCTAGCTGCATCGAATTAATTTCTCTTAATTCACCTGCAGTAAAAAGAAAAATTAAACTATAAGTTCAACATCATTGTTTTTTGATTAGATCGAAAAAAGTATTCAATCAATTAAAAACCTATACAGCTCCAAGAAATACAAATACAAATACAAGGAGCAGCTAGGATTAGAGCAAAAAGAATATTGTCCAATAGAACGCTTGATGATTTAAGAGATAAAAATTGCAGTTCTTATATTTTGACAGCGGAACCAATTAATATAACAGATATTAATAGATTGTTCTGGGACAGTTTCTTTTTCGTATTTTAAAGCTTTCAAATCTTATATTACAATAATCAATTCAAAATTTTTTAACAATTTGCAGTTCAGAGACTTTTGCTAGGAATAGCTTATAAAAGATTCTAAATATTGAATTTATTGATCCAATAAATTTGTATTAAGGTGAATAATGGCCAAAATGTATAAAAAATCTTCGTTTAAATATCTACTAACTATTTAAGATCATAGCTTATATCGTTTGCTCTGTATGCTTTTCGATTTTACTATAGAAGAGATGATTTCCTCCTCGGTGCCCAATTCCAATTTCAGTGTAGGTACAGTCCGATGCTCCATCGCCTTAAAGTTGTCACCCCTCGAATACGACGCTCTTTTTGTTAATAAGTAATATTGCCTTGCAAGATTTAAGTATAAAGGCTTTCTACATACACAAACGATTCCCATGCCAGCAGGAAAAATTATTCGAAAAAAAGGAAATGAAATTGTCGAAACGTGACAGGCATCACTTTTATAGCAACATCGACAAGCATCCAGCAAAAGATTTAGCTGTGATCTTAGGCAATTGATAAATACTTAGGCAAAAATTTTTTATTCATTTTGGCCATAATTCACCTTAATACAATTTTATCGACCTTAGTCTAATATGTATGCTAGAATTCAACCAGTGAATTTATTCATAAATTCTGCGTTATTAAATATAGCAAAATTCTGTAGCAAAATAAAATACAACTATTAACCAAACTTTTCATCAATTTTTAACAATAAGTGGTCATTTATTGGAATAAGTGATCATTTATTTCATATTAAAAGAATAAGTCCGAAAAAATTTTGATTTACTAAGTGATCGCTGACAAAACCTTTGTAAAGCAAAAAATAATTGGATAGATGAAATCTAGTTTCATTTGTCTTGAATTACGAAGAATAAACTGGTCTTAGAACAATCTATTAATATGTTATATTAATTGTTTTGCTGTCAAAATAAAAGAACCACAATTTTCATCTCTTAAATCATTGACAATTCCTTCAATGCCTTTTTATTGTTGAACAAAATGCCTGAAGTTTGTTCGGTTTGAAGAATGCCATAAGAACTGATAGTTTAAGTGTAATAGCCTCATAATCGGTTAGTGAAACGGCAAATTTTGTTGTTTGATTAAGCGATAACTTTTCTTATAACGCAGAATTAAAATTGTTAGCGATTTTTTCAGATTGCAAGAGGACTATGATAAAATTGATAGTATATCTTTTACTGCTCATTTATTGCACTAGCAGAATCTTATTATCAGTACAACAACAACCACCAGCACAACCAGGAGGACAACAACAACCCATTATTATACAAGTGCAAGCATCTCAACAGCATGCATAATGGGATAATTCTTTCTTCTAAGGTAAGCTTTTAAACCTTATATTGCATTAATCATAAAATAAGATTATTTCGTTAGAATTCAAAATTTTTGAACAATTTGCTGTTCAAAGATCTTTGCTAGGAATAGCTTATAAAAGATTCGAAATATTGAATTTATTAATTTGAATTTCTTGTTGTTATTTACTCTGAAATTATTGTACCTACTGACCTCTAACCCGCAATGTTTCTTGGCTTGACTGGTTGAGATTGATGCAGTACTTTGCATATAACTGCACGAAATTAAACAAGATAACATTCAGATCCGTGTGCAGAAAATTTGACTCTTTTCTATATTCACTGGTTTCAAGTTGAAAATTCCAAGTTCACTTGAATAAATGTTGATCGCTAGATATTAATCAAATGAGCATTATGAATAGATGGAGCATTTTTTTAAATTTTCAAATTGCAAAAAATCCAGAAATTGAAATATTTGAAATGGATTGTGAACGTTTTATAGCATTTCTTAATTTCTTTCTTAGTATATATGCTATCAAATTACATTTCTGTCCATATGTAACCATTTATGTATTCAAAATGAACTCTCAAATAACACAATAGAAGAAAATTGAATTTGATCGAAAAGTGAACTAAGTTGCCAAGCATCTTATCAGAAGTTTATTAGCTGAGATTGAATAATACCTCATTTTCAGGAAATGTGGACTACGTGTTATTGGTTTTGTAGCTGATATATTATTGAACTTTCATTTTTCTCCTATCCTGAGTGTTCTTTTTCTTGACATTTTCGTTTGTCTTCGATTACTTTATTCAGTATTTATAAATGATAAGTGTTGATAAAGATTTAAAAGTTTGTTGAATTTCACAATTTATTCAAGAATATTCCTAATATGCTGCAGCTAATAATTAATTAATTCAATTAATTCAAAGCTCAGCTCATTATATAACTTCTTGCACGTTGTGTCTTAACTTCAATTTCCTGAAATGCTGTAATTTAGTTTCGAAATCACATTTGTTCTATGGTGAAAAATAATGAGACATGATAACTTGTTTAATGTTGAACATGACGGTGATTGATATGTTATAATGAAATTATTCGATTGATCAGAATAAATCATTTTGTGCTTTGATAAATTGAAGGGAAGTTAAGTGAAATAAGCGGTCATTTATTCCAGTCGAAAAATTGAAAACTGTTAAATTTAAGAAAAGTTTGGAAACTAAATTTCAACTACCCAGTTATTTTTCGCTTTGTTAAGATTTTGTCAGCAATCATTTTTAACAAATCAAAATTTTTCCGGATTATTTTTTTAATATGAAATACATGACCACATATTCCAGTCGGAGAATTTGAAAATTGTGAATTTGCAGCTAATTGACGATAAGTTTGGTTAAAGTTGTGTTCTGTTTGTGCACATGTCATTTAAAGTCTTTTTCTAGATATCAATTTGGCTTTCGAAACTGCATCCGGATATGACAAGAATTAAAGAAATAGTAAGAGCTGATGACAGAAAGATAAGGTTTACAGGCCGGATTTGACGGTGATTGTTATTTTACAGTGAAATTATTCGTTTGATCAGAAGAAATCATTTGATACTTTGATGTTCCTCTGACCATAATTTCATGATGTAACAGACGATAGATAGTTTTGCAACATCTTTGGGGAACGACCTATGACATATTAAAAATTCTGAAAATCTGTTACTCTGTCCGAGTATTATTTGAATTGTATAACATGTGGTAAAATTAGCATCGCCATCATTTGTTTCCAATTGAGAATTTATTTATTTTGTTGCAGTGTTGTTGACTTCCGCGTGTCACATATTGATGAAATATATTATGGCGAATTTCTGATGTATCAAAAATTGTTGATATTGCAAAATGAGACACATCCGTTGTTATGCATGCATGAAAAATTTCTTTAAGAAACACTCATTTTTTTTTCCTTTGCCAAATTATAAACTTTTTGATGATTAATGATAATCCTTCGATTAAAGTATGAAATTATTCTGATCAACCGAATAACTTCATTTTATTTTATCAATTAAATCGTAACACAAAATTCTGTTTTTTTCTCTTTTGTTTCTTTTCAAACAGTGGATACAATAAACTGAGAAATTCTGAAAAGCAAAATTTTTGAAATTTAATACATAAGCGTTTAAAATTAATCAAATTAATCGTTAATAGTTATTCTCAAATCACATCATATTATAATATAGTGATTATCCAGTGAAAATTTATATCGGCGCTCCAATATCTATAAAAAGCATTATGATTCAGAAAATCAGATCCAGAATAATGACTAAATAACTTCACGATTACGAATTTTGCATTATTACGGAATAATCTTATTTCATAATTATTGCAATATAAGATTTAGAAGCTTACCTTCGAAGAAAGCATTATCCCATTATCCATGTTGACATGCTTGGATTTGTATAGTCAGTGGACCTGGTGGCACCACTCCTGGTACCGCTACTGGTATCCCTCCTCCTGGTCCTGGTGCTATGTGCACTTAATTCTAAATCAAGAATCAAGGAAAATTAACTGCTTACCTCTACCAGAATCAAGCTTCTCCTCTAAACAATTTTGATCGAATTTATTTTCCTCTTTGAATTACTTAAATTGGCATTCAGATTAAATTCTGCTACGAAAATTTTACAATTGGAAGAGATATGATAAAGTTAGCCTATCGATGTCGATATCGATATTTACATTATCGATGTAAAGTTAGCCTCAACGTATAGATAGTCCGATGTTTCATCATCCCAAGGCGTGACAACGTTGGGTGATGGAGCGCCGACTATTCGTATTGGAATTGAACCCGGAGAGCGGATCCATCACTTTTATAGCAACATCGACAAGCATCCAGCAAAAGATTTAGCTGTGGTCTTAGACAATTGATAAATACTTAGGCAAAAATTTTTTATTCATTTTGGCCATAATTCACCTTAATACAATTTTATCGACCTTAGTCTAATATGTATGCTAGAATTCAACCAATGAATTTATTCATAAATTCTGCGTTATTAAAGAAGCGAATTCTGTAGCAAAATATCATACAACTATTAACCAAACTTTTTATCAATTTTTAACAGTTTTCAAAATTTTCGACTGGAATAAGTGGCAATTTATTTCATATCAAAAAAACAATCCAAAAAAATTTTGATTTACTAAATGATTGCTGACAAAATCTTTGCAAAGCAAAAAATAACTGGATAGATGAAATCTATTTCATTGCTATGACTTACATCAGTTCCTTTTTATTTATCTGCCTTAATCCATTTTCGCATTTGCCTTAAAATACGAAAAAGAAACTGGTCTCAGAACAATCTATTAATATCTGTTATATTAATTGTTTTGCTGTCAAAATAAAAGAACCACAATTTTTATCTCTTAAATCATTGACAATTCCTTCAATGCCTTTTTATTGTTGAACAAAATGCCTGAAGTTTGTTCGGTTTGAAGTGTGCCATAAGAACTGATAGTTTAAGTGTAATAGCCTCATAATCGGTTAGTGAAACGGCTAATTTTGTTGTTTGATTAAGCGATAACTTTTCTTATAACGCGGAATTAAAATTGTTAGCGATTTTTTCAGATTGCAAGAGGACTATGATAAAGTTGATAGTATATCTTTTACTGCTCATTTATTGCACTAGCAGAATCTTATTATCGGTACAACAACCACCACCAGCAGGAGGACCAGCACAAGCAGCTCCACTGAATATACAATTACAAGCATCTCTACATGGATAATGGGATAATTCTTTCTTCTAAGGTAAGCATTTAAACCTTATATTGCATTAATCATGAAATTTAGTTCCCAAGCTTTTCTTGAATTTAACACTTTTCAATTTTCACTTAACTTCTCTTCAGTTTATCAAAGTATAAAATGAATTATTCTGATCAACCGAATAATTTCATTATAACATATCAGTTACCGTCATGTTCAACATTGAACCTCTTGTCTCATTATTATTATTTCTTTTTGTTATCTTGTCTCATTATTTTTTACCATAGAACAGATATGATTTCGAAACTAAATTACATCATTTCAGGATATTCAAGTTAAGACACAACCTACAAGAAGTTATATAATGGCTCTCATTGAATTAATTAATTATTAGCTGTAGCATATAGGAATCTTTTGAATAAATTGAAATTAATAACCTTTATTTTAAACTTTATCAATACTTATCATTTATCAATGCTGAATAAAAAGTATTCAAAGATAAACAAAAATGTCAAAAAAAGAATATCCAAAATAGGAGAAAAATGAAAGTTCAATGATATATCAGCCACATAAACAATATTACGTGGTCCACATTTCCTGAAAATGAGGTATTATTCAGTCTTAGCTAATAAACTCCTGATAAGATACTTGCAAATGACTTCACTTTTCGATCAAATTCAATTTCATCATTATGTTATTTGAAAATTATTTTGAATATATGGATGGATTGTGGTTACATATGGATAAAAGTGATTTGATAGCATATATACTAACAAAGAAATTAAGAAATGCTATAAAACATTCACAATCCATTCCAAATATTTCAATTATGGGACTTTTTACGATATTAAATTTAAAAAAATGTTCCATCTATTCAAAATTGCTCATTTGATTAGTTTCTAGCGATCAATCATTTATTAAGTGAACTTGAATTTTCAGCTTGAAACCACGAATATAGAAAAACAACAAAATCTATGTGCATGGAACTGAATGTTATCTTGTTTAATTTCGTACAATTTATATACAAAGTATGTATCAATTTCAACTAGTCAAACTGAGTCAAAAACAATAAAATATTCAAATCAATAAATTCAACATCTCGAATCTTTTATAAGCTAATCTTAGCAAACGTTTTTGTGCTCCAAATTGTTAAAAAATTCTGAATTATAACGAAATAATCTTATTTCATGATTAATGCAATATAAGGTTTAAAAGCTTACCTTAGAAGAAAGAATTATCCCATTATCCATGAGATGCTTGTAATTGTATAGTCAGTGGAGCTGCTTGTTGTGCTGGTTTGCTGGTGGTTGTTGTACCGATAATAAGATTCTGCTAGTGCAATAAATGAGCAGTAAAAGATATACTATCAACTTTATCATAGTCCTCTTGCAATCTGAAAAAATCGCTAACAATTTTAATTCTGCGTTATAAGAAAAGTTATCGCTTAATCAAACAACAAAATTGCCGTTTCACTAACCGATTATGAGGCTATTACACTTAAACTATCAGTTCTTATGGCACTTCAAACCGAACAAACTTCAGGCATTTTGTTCAACAATAAAAAGGCATTGAAGGAATTGTCAATGATTTAAGAGATAAAATTGTGGTTCTTTTATTTTGACAGCAAAACAATTAATATAACAGATATTAATAGATTGTTCTGAGACCAGTTTCTTTTTCGTAATTCAAGGTAAATGACAAAAATGGATTAAGGCAGATAAATAAAAAGGAACTGATGTAAATTATAGCAATGTAACTAGATTTCTTTTATTCAGTCATTTTTTGCTTTGCAAAGATTTTGTCAGCAATCATTTAGTAAATCAAAATTTTTTTAGATTGTTTTTTTGATATGAAATAAATGACCATTTATTCCAGTCGAAAAATTTGAAAACTGTTAAAAATTGATAAAAGAAATTCAGTTTTAGCTAATAAACTTCTGATAAGATGCTTGGCAAATTACTTCACTTTTCGATCAAATTCAATTCTCTTCTATCATGTTATTTGAAAATTCATTTTGAATACATGGATGGATTAAGGTTACATATGGATAAAATGGTCATTTATGACGATGTAGCTGGTCCTTCATCTAAAATTTGGCTACATTGTTGATAACGCAGATTAGTAAATTAATTCGTGAACATTTTCTTTTGGCTTGGACTAATGCGGAATGTGAACAGTTCAAAAAGTGTTTGAATATCAAGACATTGTCAAATTGTGATAGCATATAAACTATCAAAAAAATTAACAAATACTATAAAACATTCATAATTTCTATTCCAAATATTTCAATTTTTGGACTTTACACAATTTTAAATTAATAAAATGCTCCATCTATTCATAATTGTTCATTTGATTAATATCTAGCGACTAATGATTTGTTGAAATGAGCTTGAAATTTTCAACTTGAAACCAGCGAATCAGAAAAACAACAAAATTCTATGCGCAGGAATCAAATGCTATCTCGTTTAATTTCGGCAGTTTATATAAAAGCAGGTCAATCAATTTCATCCAGTCGAACTAAATCATGGTTAATCAGTAGATAAACATTTCGGAAATAACAACAAAACAATTCAAATCAATAAATTTTCAATATTCAGAATCTTTTATAAACTATTTCTAGCAAACTCTGCAAATTGCTAAAAAACTTTGAATTATTACGGAATAATCTTATTTCACGATTATAGCAATATAAGATTTAAAAGTTTACTTTCGAAGAAAGAATTATCCCTTATGTCCTTGAAGTGCTCGCAGTAATATCACTGAAGGTCGCTCTGGTACTTCTGGTATCGATAATCTTGTGAGGGTGCTCGTGCAATAAATGAGCAATACAAGATATGCTATCAATTTCATTGTATTTGAAACGCTCTTGCAAACTGTAACAATAATAATGATAATCTTGAGTTATGAGAAAAGTCACCGCTTAATCAAACAACAAAATTAGCCTTTTTACCAACCGATTATCAGGCTATTACACTTGAACGCTATTACACTTCCAGCTGTAATAATAATTTTTAATAATAAAAATTTTCAGTTGACAAATGATAATCTTTCAAATGGTTAATGATAATGTCCCGATAGGTGATAATCATTTAGATGATTAATGACAATCTCTCCAAAAGATTAATAAATATTTTTAATTGACAAATGATAACATTTTGGATGATAAATGACGATTAAAACTCGAAATACCAACAACCATTTTACCCTTGTCGTAAGGAGCCACAGCGGGGACCATAATGGCCATAATGTGGCTCGTCTTTTTCTGTCTTGGCTTCTGTGAGACTTAAATAATTCTTCGGAATTCAAAAACAAAGAGCTGAAATAAGAGATGAGAGGTTAAAAAGTTTTATCAATATCACTAGACAGGTAATAATTGAATTAATTAATTAAGTAGAGGGATTGATCAATCTATTTTTTTTACCATGTCTGATTCATTATTAAAAGATGTTTTCTGGTATAAATATTAGATTTGACTAACAATACTAAATACTGTTTATGCTGAGTGATAGCATTAAATGTCAATTACAGATCAAATTATATTACTGTTTTTAGTTTAAACTGCTAATATCGAAACGTTTGATTTTGAATTTTCACATTCTACTTCGAATGATTGGAAGATGAAGCATTGTCGCATCGAAAGGCTCAATCCGATGTTATAAAGTGGCTTACAAATTAATTATGACAATGATTCAAGCAAAGAAGCTATGCCAGAATAATTCCGTGATTTTAATACAAATTTTGTCTTTTTTCTAGATGAATTGCAAGGGAATTCTTAGGCAGCATCTGTTTCAGATTTTTGAATCATTTAGCAGTATACTGCGATATTTCTACCTCATTAGTGCTTATCAAACACTGAATTTTTTCAACTTAAATAATGTAAAGATTGGTCGCCCAACACCCAACGCATTACCCAACGCGTGACAACGTCGGGAAAATTTTTTTATACTTTAACGAATTTGAAAGTCCTAGATAGTGATTTGTTGCGTATATCACCAAAAGAATTATTAATTTCTGAGAAGCTAGCTGAGGATGAAAAAATCAGGTCAACTTTAAAAAATTATAAAATATCAATTACACTGCATGCCCAGAGTTTTTTTGAGTACAACAAATCTCACAGAACGCTGTCCTTTAAGCCTAGTTTATGCAGGCCTTGTCAATACAACAGCCAATTTTTCGGTGGATCATTTCATGTTAACATATTGCTTTATCATAACAACTGATACTGAATTAATACAGACTGTTACAGCGACGAAGGATATCACTACCGATTAGCATATCTGATAAGAATCCTCAATTTTCTGTTTATATCAGTTTCAGCAAGCGAATGGTCAGTATTCGTCAACCGGCTCAATAATTTGCAAATTTTCTGAAATAAAGTGAACATTACTTAAGCATTTAATACATTATAACGTTTTATCGGGGAAAATAAATATAGGATCTCTATAATTACAGTTATCATAGAAATTAATAAATGGTATGAAAAACAAAAGTAACTGAAACACTTAGTTAAACTTACCTAGTTAAACTTACTAAAATTTATTTGTAATCCATAATAATGCACTAATTGTTCATGATAACTGCTCCAACGACTAATCATTTAAGGTCCAAAAAATAATGATAAGGGATAAGATTTAATTTTCTTGAATATCTTCGATATTCCGTTTCAATCTGATTTGTAGAAAATTTTTAAAAAAAATTTTTGTAGGGATTTTGACAATAGCTGTTAATTTTAATTACGTATTGAACTAGTATTCTGAATTCATCAATTCATTTGCTCCTTCTTTGACAGCCTTCGAACTATCATGAGCTGGTGAATCATCTCTTTCAGATTTTGAAATCATCATTTATGAATGTCTTAAATAAATCTTCAAGTTTCTGAAATAAGGTTAACATTATCAAATCCATTAAACTAAAGATTTTTTGTAAAATAGATTAGATTGTCATTAATTTCGTTTGTTGTTAGTAAGAAAATTCATTTTGGTTTTAATACAGTTTTTTATTTTCTATTGAAGTATTTGTTATTTTGGGTTGCAGGTAGTTGTTTTTATTATTTTTAATTAATGCAGATTTCTATAGCGTCATTTCTATATTGTTGTTAGCTTTTATTTGTAATGTTTTGGCAAGATAAGTTTGATTATATTATGATTTTTAGCATAGTTTATCATAAGTTGTTGTAGATGTTGAGATTTTAAATCGTGAATTAGTTTTGTTCGGTTTCCACTGTTTTGCATATTTTAATGTCATTAAATCTTTTATATATTTTAACGCTTTATTTCGGGAAATAAGTATGGGATCTGTAGAATTATATATATCAAAGGGATCAATAAATAGTATGTAAAATAAAAGTGACTGAAACTTATCATTCTAAACACTACACTATTCTAATCACTACACTTATTTCATAAATTTAATAGTTTTCAACTTTTCGAATGAATGATCATTTATTTCACTTAACTTTTATTCAATTTATCAAAGTATAAAATGAATAATTCTGATCAACCGAATAATTTCATTGTAGCATATCAATCACTGTCATGTTCAATATAGAAACCGGTTATCTTGTGTTATTATTTTTTACCACAGAACAAATGTGATTTCGAAACTAATTTACAACATTTCAGGAAACTGAAGTTAAAACACAACCTACAAAAAATTGAGCTCTCCACTGAATCAATTAATTATTAGCTGTAGCATATCAGGAATATTTTTTGAATAAATTTTGAAATTCAACGAAAGCTTTTATTTTAAATCCTCATCAATATTTATCATTTATCAATACTGAATAAAAAGTAATCAAAGATAAACAAAATGTTAAGAAAAAGAATATCCAGATATTTGGTCCACACTTCCTGAAAATGAGGTATTATTTAGTCTTAGCTAAAATACTTCTGATAAGATGCTTGGCAAATTACTTCACTTTTCTGTCAAATTCAATTTTCTTCTATTATGTTATTTGAGAGTTCATTTTGAATACATAAAAGAATTGTTACATATGGAAAAATCTGGTGTTTATGACGATGCAGATGGTCCTCCATCAAAATTTGGCTACATTGTTGATAAATTTAAAAAAATGCTCCATCTATTTGTAATTGCTCATTTGATTAATTCTAGCAATCGATCATTTATTTAAGTCTAAGCAAGTGAACTTGAAATGTTCACCTTGAAATCAGCGAATATTCCCTAGCAAACGCCTTTGAACTGCAAATTGCTAAAAAATTTTGAATTATTACGAAATAACCTTATTTCATAATTAATGCAATATAAGTTTAAAAGCTTACCTTAGAAGAAAATATTATCTCATTATCGATGTCATTGAGATGACTGAGCTAATATGACTACCTGAGGTGCTGGTGCACCTCGTCTTGCTGGTGGTTGTTGTATCGATAATCTTGTCATAAGGGTGCTGCCGCAACAAATGAACAGCACAAGATAAATTATAAATTTCAACATGATCCTCTTGCAATCTGAAATAATGGCTTTCGTAATAATTTTAATCTTGAGTTATAAAGTTATCGCTTAATCAAACTACAAAATTAGCCGTTTCACCAACCAATTCTTCAAACCGAACAAACTCCACGCCTTTTGTTCAACAATGAAAAGGACATTGAAGGAATTGTCAATGATTTAAGAGATAAAAATTGTGGTTCTTATACTTTGACAGCGAAACCGATTAATAGATTGTTCTGAGACCAGTTTCTTTTTCGTACTTTAAGGCAAATGACAGAAATGGATTAAGGCAGATAAATAAAAAGGAACTGATGTAAATCATAACAATGAAACTAGATTTCATCTATCCAGTTATTTTTTGCTTTGCAAAGATTTTATCAACAATCATTTTTAATAAATCAAAATTTTTCGAATTGTTTTTTTAATATGAAATAAATGATCACTTAAAAATAGAATTTTTGCTACATAAAAAAAAATTTTGCGACATCTTATATGTATTCTAAAATTCATTGAGATGAGTGAATTTATTTATTAATACTACGTTGTTAAAGGTAGCAAATTCTGCAGCAAAATAGATCAAAATTTCCTTCAAATTAATCAAAATTTCTATAATCAAAATTTTAATCAAAAATTAATTTTTTTTTCTTGTTCTCGATTCTTAAAAGAAGTTAGTTTCTATTCGATCTCTTGCAAAATTTCAATATGAAGTGCACAAATGAAACCTGAAAATGATAATGACAGATTTGCAACTGAAAAGTATGAAGGCCTCAGAAAACCAATCTTTACATCATTTAAGTTGAAAAATTTCAGTGCTTGATCAGCACTGATGAGGTAGAAATATCGCAATATACTGCTAAATGATCCAAAAATCTAAAATAGATGCTGCCTAAAAATTTCTTTGCAATTCGTCTAACAGATAGAAAAAGAAGAGCCACCTTATGGGCCATTATGGTCCCCGCTGTGGCCCCTTACCACAAGCGTAAAATGGTTGTTGGTATTTCGAGTTTTAATCGTCATTTATCATCCAAAATGTTATCATTTGTCAATTAAAAATATTTATTAATCTTTTGAAGAGATTGTTATTAATGATCTAGTCCTCCAGGCATGATATCTATTACACCAGGAAATATCAAACCTGTAAAAGAACGGCTCTAACCCATCTCTAAAAAGTAAAGGCACTAGATGTTAAACCACCGAAACCGAGCTTACTACGTTCGGAATGACTTCGAAGGTTTGAAATAGAGCACGACTTTTCGATAAAAAATTATGCGATCACAAATGTTTATTCAGTCACTAGAACGAATGATAGATGGCTTGATTATATCCAAAGGTCCCTTAGCACAGATAAAGAAGAGAAGTGATGAAGAAACAACAAAAGATGAATAAGGAATCTTCAATTTTACCATTTTTTATGCTTTCATTCTCTTTACCAATACTTCCTATAAATGAAATTGGCATTATTTTATAACAAAATGAATAAGTTTGATTATTCATGTTTGATAATAAATAAGTTTGATTATTTGTGTTTGATGATACAGTTATCATCATCTTGTAGCAGTGTTGACAAACAATGGTAATTTCAATTTGAAGCCAAGCTTATTGCCTTTTAAAAAAACTTTACCAGCTTGACAACGCGACACAGAAAGTCAACATAAAATGTTAATTAATTGCTCTCATTGATAGTTATTGAAGTTTAAGAAAATTGTACACCAAGAAAAGTTATTCCTCATCTGATTTAATGAAGTAATTATTGCCCAAAAGACTTAAAATGGCAGTGGTAAAATTGGGAACTAAAATGATTTAAGTACTTCTATTCTGCTGTGTGAAATAGTTTGTAAAAGTGCGGCATGGAAGAGTTTGCCTACATTTGCCCGAATTTAATTAAACTAGTTAAATGAATTTTGCTGGACAGAACCTGTTGGGAGAAGAATTAGTCTGGTTAACCAAGAATTGGCTAACCATAATTCATTCATTTTGTTGCAAATTTACTCTTTTGCTTATTTCACATTATCTAATTTCTGATTAATGTTGATAAGATTGTATAAGAAGAATGATAGACAAAATGAGTAAAAAATTATTGTCAAAGAATCTATCAACTGTCTACAATCACAACTAAATCTGCTGTTGTGCATGCTTATCGATGTAACTATAGAAAGGATAGAGTTAGCCTCAACGTATAGATAGTCCGATGTTTCATCATCCCAAGGCGTGACAACGTTGGGTGATGGAGCGTCGATTATTCGCACCTTAATTGAACCCGGACAGCAGATCCATCACTTTTATAGCAACATCGACAAGCATCCAGCAAAAGATTTAGCTGTGATCTTAGATAATGATAAATACTTAGGCAAAAATTTTTTATTCATTTTGGCCATAATTCACCTTAATACAATTTTATCGACCTCAGTCAATATGTATGCTAGAATTCAACCAATGAATTTATTCATAAATTCTGCGTTATTAAATGTAGCAAAATTCTGTAGCAAAATAAAATACAACTACTAACCAAACTTTTTATCAATTTTTAACAGCTTTCAAATTTTCGATGGAATAAGTGGTAATTTATTTCATATCAAAAAAACAATCCAAAAAATTTTGATTTACTAAATGATTGCTGACAAATCTTGCAAAGCAAAAAATAATTGGATAGATGAAATTAGTTTCATTGCTATGATTTACATCAGTTCCTTTTTATTTATCTGTCTTAACCCATTTTTGTCACGAAAAAGAAACAGGTCTCAGAACAATCTATTAATATCTGTTATATTAATTGTTTTGCTGTCAAAATAAAAGAACCACAATTTTTATCTCTTAAATCATTGACAATTCCTTCAATGCCTTTTTATTGTTGAACAAAATGCCTAGAGCTTGTTCGGTTTGAAGAATGCCATAAGAACTGGTAGTTTAAGTGTAATAACCTCATAATCGGTTAGTGAAACGGCAAATTTTGTTGTTTGATTAAGCGATAACTTTTCTTATCACGCAGAATTAAAATTGTTAGCGATTTTTTCAGATTGCAAGAGGACTATGATAAAGTTGATAGTATATCTTTTACTGCTCATTTATTGCACTAGCAGAATCTTATTATCGGTACAACAACCACCAGCAGGAGGAGCAGCAGCAGCAGCAGCTCCACTGAATATACAATTACAAGCATTACTACATGGATAATGGGATAATTCTTTCTTTTAAGGTAAGCTTTTAAACCTTATATTGCATTAATTATGAAATAAGATTATTTCATTATAATTCAAAAATTTTTAACAATTTGCAGCACAAAAACGTTTGCTAGGATTAGCTTATAAAAGATTCGAAATATTGAATTTATTGATTTGAATTTTTTATTGTTTTTGACTCTGAAATTATTGTGTCTACTCAGTTTGACTAGTTGAAATTGATACAGTACTTTGTATATAATTGTACGAAATTAAACAAGAAACATTCAGTTCCATGCACATAAAATTTGTTTTTTTCTATATTCGCTGGTTTTCAAGTTGAAATTTCCAAGTTCACTTGAATAAATTTGATCGCTAGAACTAATCAAATGAGCAATTTTGAATAGACGGAACATTTTTTTAAATTTGAAATTGTAAAAAATCCAGAAATTGAAATATTTGAAAATGGATTGTGAACGTTTTATACATTTCTTAATTTCTTTCTTAGTATATATGCTATCAAATTACATTTTATCCATAAGTAACCATTTATGTATTCAAAATGAATTTTCAAATAACATAATCGAAGAAAATTGAATTTGATCGAAAAGTGAAGTAAGTTGCCAAGCATCTTATCAGAAGTTTATTAGCTAAGACTGAATAACACCTTATTTTCAGGAAAGGCGGACCACGTTATTGTGCTGATATGTCATTGAACTTTCATTTTCCTCCTATCTTGATATTTTTTTTCTTGACAATTTTGTTTATCTTTGATTACTTTTTATTCAGTACTGATAAATGATAAGTGTTGATAAAGATTTAAAATAAAAGTTTATTGAATTTCACAATTTATTCAAAGAGTATTCCTGATATACTACAGCTAATAATTAATTAATTCAATGCAGAACTCATTATATAACTTCTTGCAGGTTGTGTCTTAACTTCAATTTCCTAAAATGCTTTGATTTATTTCACATTTGTTCTATGGTAAAAAGTAAAAACGAGATAACCGGTTTGCATGCCGAACATGACGGTGATTGACATGTTATAATGAAATTATTCGGTTGATCAGAATAATTCATTTTGTACTTTTATGGAAAGATTATCATTAATCATTCAAAAGTTTATTATTTGTCAACTGGGAAAAAAATGAGTATTTTTTAAATAATTTTTCATACACGCATAGCGGCGGATGTGTCTCATTTTTTAATATCCGATTTTTGATATATCAGAAATT